>CM067365.1:57478968-57556468 GCA_034401795.1 Chaetoderma sp. LZ-2023a
AGGGTATATTTACTAATCAATATAAATTATACTCCTAACGAACGCAGCACGATATGTGAAGAAAACAACAAAATGTATAACAAAACTGCTGTCTCAGACGGTAAAACCGCAGACCACACATCTACTCAAGAATTTTGAAACCACCGATCATTGCAAACCGATCGTGATCGCACGTAAACTTGATCATTCTAAAGTTTCCGGTACCATTTTTAGTACGCAGCACCCAGAATAAGATGCGCGAATTAATGAAAAATTTTTCTTCACATAAACATCCGAGCGACCGGGTGTGACGTCACCCGCTCGGATTCTACGGAGAACGACGTCAGCCGATATTCGTGTTAGAAATACCGTAGCAAACACCTATTTTCATATCTGCGATCGCCTGTTGGGGTTTAAAGAAGGCGATCGTCTGGCATATATCGTTGTTAGCACACGTCCCATATTCTATGGGGACAGAAATTGGAACATGCGACACAACGAAATTTAGAGACCTACGTCTTTTAACTATGGATAATAAAGAACAATACAACCTGGTTGTCTTGAGCGGTATTCTCCATAGTCCTTAGTTAATCCTTTCAGAACACACAAACTATCACTGATTAAAGACTTAGATTATTTTAAAACACTAAAATCCTTAATGCAAAAAGCATGTATTGCTCTTGTCGCTATGCAAACAAGAATGAGCTCTATGGTAAACGGGTACTCGGCAGTTGGGAGCCGAGTACCCGGTTCCCAGGAGTCGGTAAAGCTTTCTAAGTCTATAATCCTAGAGCCGCTGTCAAGGCCAGCTGTATATCAGAAGTAACAGAATGGTGAGTATTGATCGAAGGAGAATGGCTACCTGTCCGTCCACGAATTGACTTCAAACTTATCCTCCTAACATGGAAATGCATGCACGATGAAGCTCCAGAATACATGAAGGATCTCATTATGCCTCACCATCCGCACCGTGCTCTTCGCTCTACAGATCAACACCTGCTAAACATTCCACGATCCAATCTGAAGTCATGTGGAGACAGAGCTTTCAGCATCGCCGCGCCAAAACTTTGGAATACCCTACCACTGAATATTAAAACAATAAGCTCTAGGGAGAAATTTAAAGAAAGACTAAAAACACATATGTACCGAAGCGCCTTAGAAAATTAGTCAAATTGATAAATGGCGCTATACAAATGCTGTATTATTATTATTATTATTAATAAGTTTACACTGCCTTGACTTCGCCGTTTCTAAAGAGGCACAAATAAGTATCGCGCTATCGTGACGTGCTCTGGTTTCCAAGAGGCGCGATCCAGCATTATGCCAACTAACTTTTCGTATGTTACATGCCATTCCAAGGAGGCGCGCCTTTTATAATTATAACTTAGTTATTACCTCGCCGATGACTAAAAGGCGAACTTAGTTATTACTTCGCCGATCACTAAAAGGCGAACTTAGTTATTACTATCTACGGTATTGTATGATGATTATAAGTAGGCGCTATAAGGTCAACTTAACCGTTTTCTAATTGTACTGTATAAATTGTATACGGTGAGCACCATTCTTGGACTATACTTTTGGTTATGTTTAGTTAAAGATAGTCTTATAAACGCTTCCACTCGCTTAAATAATATACTTCCAGCATCAGCTAGCACACACCTAATCTTATTCTATACAGCTACACATTCTCACTACGGACCGTTTCTCATGCGTGCACCTATACACATGACCTACAGTAAAATATCCCTAACCTAAAATATTAGCTAAGGTATTTCATTTAGCAAGTTAGCAGTCAGAGGAAGTTGCAACAAGACATGCTGTTTATTGTAAAGCTCACCTTTCGGTTCCACCCAAGTAATTGTGGACAACCGACAGGAGTCTTAGCATGACCATTTAGTTACTATTACTCGCAACTATCTCTGTCTGCAACTATACTCCAGCCTCTCTGACCATTTAATTGTCTGGTAAGCCATCCCACCAGTTGTGTTAGAGCCCTCCCTTGAAATCAGTGAGGTTTCTCGACGGCTAGAAACCAAACAGTGATGACTCACCTACACCCAACCCCACCCCAGTACCTTCACAGGTACCTTTAGGATAGACTTAAGCCAAAGAAGGATTTCACTGCGAAAACATAATTATTATAGAATGGCCTAGTGCTAGTGAAACTTGGGCATTTACATAACCCTAACGCAGCTAAAAGTTGGCTCCAGGGAATGAGTCTTACACGGCTCGCTCCCGACCCTCTGGCGACGGCAAAAGACGCTGATAGCAGACTAACTCTATGGTGACTGGAAGGGCTAGTGGGCTTCAAGGAAGGTCACCATAGTCTGCTACCGGTTTCAATGGCCTCACCCTAACTAGATACAGTGCTTACTTTACGCTTTCTTGCATTGTCCTGTGTTTTATGTGGTTGTGCTGGCACGTAGTCAGGAGTCGCTCATTGGCTTCAGGACTCGTCGCCCAGACAACAAGTACTCGCTTCGCTCATCGGCTTCAGGACTCGTCGCCCAGACAACAAGTACTCGCTGTCGGCCTGAGATAGTTGCTCAATGAGTCAGACCCGATACGGGGCTCGAGCACATACGCCGGGAAGATGAACTTTGTCTAAAGTTAAGTAGGCATAAGCCGTTTGAGGAATAATCCCCACCATCTTGGACTCAATAACAAAAGGTTAATTTAGCTCCATCAAGAAGACCCACCAAAATAACGAGGCAATGACTAAATTCTTGTTAGGGGTAAAGTAATCTTGTAAGGACACCACCCTAACACAACCTGTAGAATGCAGAAACACTCCGGCTATACAAATAGTTCGTACAACACGATAGTGTTCGCCATTAGCGGGAATGCTCGCTAGAGCTGGGCAGTCTGACGGTAGTAACTTGAGGACCACGGTATACCGTGAACCGATACCGGGACCGCTGACATTTCCAAATACCATGAATACCGTCCATAATGTTTGAGCAATATTGAGAAATAGATCTATAAAATCTGACTTGACCATGGGTAAATAGGTGCTAATAGTGCCAAAAATACAGGCATCCCTAACTATTAGCTGAGTCGAGGTGAAATGGTCGTTGTAAAAACAAACATCAAGACGTCAATTACAAAATAATGACAGGCAGAATTGTATGTCAAACGTACGTCTTGAAAGTCTCACGGTAAAATTGCTTTATTTAAAACATCTAAACTCATTCTCTGGCCATCCGCCGGTAGTAATTACACTATAATATATTCCCTATTCCTGTTTCTATTATTTGTAATTTATTACTCCAAGCATTTTGTCACCAAACAAACACGCTAGAATAACAAAATAACGTACAAACTGTGTGCTATTCAAACACAACAGCAATCTCACAAAGATGTATCTGATTGGTTGTTCATGAACTAGACCGTGGGAAAATACATTACTTTGCTGAATTTATCAATGAAAATTTACTAAAACGTAGTATTTGTTCGCTTCATTTTGATCACGTGCTAATTTATTAACGAGTCATTTTTTTTTTCTGGCTTGTTTAAAGAAATTTCTTTAAGGATTAAATCCAGTTTAAGTAACGACACCTAAAAATTCTAGTGTTTTAGTTTTTGTAATTCATTTTTCAACTGGATACACGTCGGAAGTTCACGGAAATAGCTTTTTACATGCATTGTTCACGTGAAGCATGCCGAGTAACGAGTCTGCACATTGGGTACTCGGTAATTATCAGAAGCTTTGGAATCGGCTATATTCAATGTCGTGTTATATGCATGTGTATAGGCCCGTTTTCGCGAGTAACCGAATATACGACTCCAACAGAAATAAAAGAGTACTGTTACACTGGCCTCGTTTAAATACTCACAGATTTTGTCTGGACTCTGTTTATGAATGCGCTCGACTGCCAAAATAAAATTTACCGTTTGCTGGTCGCACGCATTAATAGCAAGAACAATCCAGATTGAAAATAGAGCGCTCCAATGTCTCAAACAGCGGGTTATAGTTAGTGAGTCGACCACACACTTTGACCGATATTCCCATGAATGATATTATGTCAATAAAAATAGTGACCTAATAAAGTCGTGAAACTAAACAGTCGCAATAGCCATAATGTTTTTGTTCTCTAAATCAAAAAGCAGATTTAATTATTTTACCTATATTTACCGTTGATTGGAGATGGAAATGAAAAGGAAATGAAAAAAATTGTTCTAATTTCATGGCATGCCTCAACCTCGGATAACGGTATACCGTGGTATTTTTTCATGGTACCGATACCGTCATGTAAATGTCAATACCGCCCAGCTCTAATGCTCGCCCGGCCCAGCTGGAACGTGATCGTTCCACCGGTTCCAGAGGCCAGTCCTTGTATGAACCGGCAGCCCCCAGCCTTTCCTCTTCCACCGAGGCCAGCTAACCAGCACCATCGGGTCGGCTCATACCACGAGTATGAGTCGGACACCGAGGAAGAATATGATAGGCGGCGCAGCCCCGGAGCTACACAATCCCGAAATATAACATGATAAGATTTTCTAAGCCCAAAAACTTCACATTGAAAAATAACAAAGGTTTGTAGAGGTCAGAATGACCTTAACTTTCGACGTTGTGACTTCAGTGTCAACATGCTGCTTACTAAAATTAGAGCTAACAATGTATCTAAGTTTTGTTCCAGTAGGATCAACCAATCCTGAAAGACAAGCCGAGAAGTTTTGTTAAACGCAAAAACATTGAAAAAAGGTTTTTTTATCAAGCCACAGTGACCTTGACCTTTGACCTCAGTATCATCATGCTGCTTCATAACTGCATAGGCAACCACATCATCAAGTTTAGTTGCAATAGGATTAACTGATCCAGAAATATAAGCTGATACGCAAATCCTTAAAGAGGCACTACCGGCAAGCTAACATAAATTTTGGAAATTTTAAATAATTCTACCGAAAAGCTTAGTATACTATTAATGCATACTAATTATCTTACACAAATTCGGACTATGTCACCCATATTTGTTATGCTACTGTTGTTCCGAATTAATAGATACACGCACACCAGTTTCTTACATTTATTTACGGATAACTCAGACAGATATGTCTAAACAGTCACCAAAACTAGTGGCGCCAGTGTGCTGCTAACCCCCGTGCAGCCTCAAAGAACAAAGCCTAACAGCGTTGCGCGCTGAACAACAATAATTTATAGAGCCGATATCAAACAAATTAATCAGTTGCCGACATCGCTATGATTACACAACGCAACAACGCCCAGGCCTACTAAATACTCTGGCATTCTGTGAAATTTTTAAGTTCTGTTTATGTTTGCAATTTTAATATTTGTGAAATTCATAATTTGCATCTTTTTTACTATTACGTGGTCGTAGTATTTATAAGAAATGCTGTTCAAGTCCGAGCATTGCCACACTAGAACAGTTTTATTCAAAAATTCTTCTGATATTAAATTTTGAGATTTACCATGTATTGGGTCTTTAACATTATTGAAGCCGCCACCGTCAGAAAATGTACACATATGTCTCGCTTTCTGCTTCACAGGCGAGACAAAAACTGTACATCACACTATCTCCTCCCAAACTGGCGTGTGGAATTCAACCAAATTTGGTATGTGGGTTACACATATAATTACAGATCGTGCGACAACATTTACATTTGCCTCTGCCCCCATGAGGGATCAGGGGGCGGGGTCAAACGTTAAAAAGATATCCTAAAACTGTGCATCACGCCATCTCCTCCAAAACGTGTTTGGAATTTAACTTGCTTTGGTAAGCCTCTGTGGGTTACCTATATAATTGTGAAGTGCATGAGAACTTTTGTGTTTGGCTCCGCCCGATGTGCATTTCGTACACATTGAAAACAGTATTGATAATTTTATTTATAGTGTTTTAACCAGATTTTGTGGCAAACTGAAAGCCTGTAGTAAACCTCTGGGAGGGGGGGGGGGGGGGTGGCAGAATCAAGCTATAGCCACAACATTTATGTTTGGTTCCACTTCTAGGGGGTGCCGAATGGGTTAAAGGGCCGGGAAATTGATTGTAATACAACTCTTCCAAAACCGATGGGTGGAAATCAACCACATTTGGTCGATGAGATTGCATGAAATTTCAATTTCCCTTTCTCCAAGATCTAACAATACTCACCATTCTGTTACTTCTGATACACAGCTGGCCTTGACAGCGGGCTCTAGGACTATAGACTTAGAAAGCTTTACCGACTCCTTGGAACCGGGTACTCGGCTCCCAACTGCCGAGTACCCGTCTACCATAGAGCTCATATTGTTTGCATAGCCACCAAACAAGAGAAATCCATGGCTTGCCTCCGTGGGGCTGGGAGGCTGGGTCCGTAACAGAATGGTGAGTATTGTTAGATCTCGGAGAAAGGGAAATTGAAATTTCCTGCATTCTCCTTCGATCAATACTCACCATTCTATTATTTCTGATATACACCAGATTTGATCAGTAACCTGGTGGGAAGGGGCAAGCCATAAATGCTACTTTTGCCCCTTGGAGAAAGATTTAGACGTAACAACTTGACTAACGGAGACCTAAAAGGACTGTCAAGTTATCGGAACCGAATCACATTCGCGTCACTGCCCCACCCCCACCTTTTTCTCCTAAGAAAAGGGAGAGAACTCACGAACATGTATCTCGCCTGAAACACAAATATGCCAAGAGGGTTAACTGCTCCTTGCATATCCACATGTATTAGCCTGGGAATGAGCATGAATATATAAGATGAATGAACATGATATATAGACATAATACAAAAAACTCTCACTAATGAATTACATTATGATAATTGGACATCAGACGTACCGCCTCCAACCATTCACTGGTCCGGCCATCAGTGACACAATCTGGTTGTCATCCTCACGCTCGACCATGCCTGCTTTAGGTTCTTTTCTTACCAAAGTGAAAAAAGGGTGAAGAGCAGTGTGGTCACTTAACTATCGTCTCAAAACAGCTAAAGCGAGTGGATTGGCTGAGTCTGAGTCTGACACATCCCTCATATAGTAATCCGTAAATGAGGACTCACAGTGCCATTGTGCAACGGCCATGATGTCCTCTAACGGAACACCACTGTAAAGGGCGGTCGAGGCGGCTATTCCTCGAACATCGTGTGCCCTTACGCCTTGCACCTGGTGCCCAGTCGCCATCTCATGAGTAGTCTGAATGCATTCGACTACCCAACGAGAGATAGTATCCATGGATGTGGCGCCATAAGGCTACTTATGACAGATCCACAGATGTCTATCGTTCGACCATAACAAGTCAGTCCGTTTTCTGTACTTAGTCAAAGCACGGACTGGGCACCAGACACTGGCATCACGATCAAACCTTGTTAACCTCGGTATTATGATCGGTTTGCCGGGATATCTCAAAGATTGATTCTTTGACATAAACTCTGCTCTTGGCAGAAGACGCAGACCCTCTCCAGAGACAATAAATCGGTCCCTCTCTGCCGAAAGCGCATGGATCTCACTGCGTCTTCTAGCTGAGGAAGCTGCCAATAGAATGACTGAGTCAAATGCTTTAGACTAGCCGAATGCAACGGTTCGAAAGGGTGCTTGGCCAGTACATTAAGCACTAAAGATAGACTCCAGGCTGGAATGACTACCGGTTGTCTCGGTCGGAGATTGCTCATTCCCTTCACCATCACATTTAACTGGGCCACCTCTGGACTATCCCTGTTGGCTAGACAAGGGATAACTGATGCCAAAGCTGACTTGTATCCAGCAATTGTGACGGGAGCTAGTCCTGAAAAGAACAGCTCACAGAGAAAGTCTGCTATTTGCTGAATAGTGGATTGAAAGGTATCAATACCCTTTTCTTCACACCAGTCTGCAAATCTGTTAACCTTGTTGTTATATGACTTGAAGGTTGACCTCCTTCTCGCAGCCGCGATAAAATCAGCAGCTTGTCGAGAAAAGCCTTCCGACGTGGAACGTTGTTTGATCCACGCAGTCAATTTGAACATTTTGGGATGCTCGTGTAGGAAGCGTCCCTTGGCCTGGGAGATTATGTTCGGAATCTCGGGCAACTGCACTGGGTTTTCCACCAGCAGATCTAGCAGGTCCATGAACCACGCCCTGCTTGGCCAATAGGGTGCTATTAGCAGGACCAGACACGGTTCCTCCCTGATCTTCACCAATACCTTCGGCAGAAGGATGGTGGGTGGGTACGCGTAAGCGTGCATCCCCCTCCAGCTTATCGCCAGAGCGTCTGTATCGACGGCATTTGGATCTGGAATCGGCGAGACATAAGTCATGATTTGAGCATTTTCCCTTGTGGCGAACAAGTCCACGTTGGGTTTGCCCCAATGCTCGAAGATCCTTCGTAGAACTGGAGGGTTGAGGGACCATTCTGTTGGCAGAATTCTCCGTCTGCGAGACAAAGCATCCACCAGAATGTTCAATCGGCCAGGAATGTGAGCTGCTTTCAAAACAACCGAGTAATTCCTGCACCATTGAATCAAGTGCCATACTTTGATACAAAGTGTGGGTGACCTGGTCCCGCCTTGGCGATTTATGTATGATACTACCGTCGAATTGTCCGACCGTATCAATATCACCTTGCCCCTGATCATCGGAAGAAACTCTTCCAACGCCAGTTCCACTGCCATCATTTCCAACAGATTGATATGCAGCTGACTCTCCAGGAGAGTCCATGTGCCCGAGACCTGGTGCTCTCCCAGGCAGGCACCCCACCCTTCCAGCGACGCATCCCTGTACACGGACAGCTGGGGGCCAGGTAGGTGCAGCGAAACCCCTACTAGGAGATTCTGACGCTGTGTCCACCATACAAGATGCGATATTATCGGCTCCAAAACTGGCACCAGTTTTGACAGGGGTTCTGTTCTCTGTTTCCACAGAGACATCAGATACAACTGGATAGGTCTTCTCATTAGAGCAGCGAACGGGATCCCTTGCTCCATGGAGACCATCATGCCCAGCATCTGAAGAAACCGCCTCGCCTGAATGTGGTTTCCCACTCGAAAACTCTCGAGGATGGCTAACAGAGACACCACTCTGGGCTCTGACGGGTAAACCCTGCCCTCCTCGAGATCGAATCGCATCCCCAAATAAACGAAATGTTGAGTGGGTGTCAACTCGGATTTCTCCTTGTTGACTATCCAGCCTAGATCTGAAAGTAACTTCAGAGTCAGAGCAGTATCCACGTTCAACCTGGCTGCCGAGCCTGCCTTGAGCAGCCAGTCATCTATGTAGGTGTGTAGCGCCACGTTCTCTTTTCTGAGAAACGCTGTCACCGCAAGGACCACTCTTGTGAAAACCCTCGGAGCTGTCGACAGGCCAAACGGGAGAACAGTAAACTCCCATACTTGATTCTGAAACGCAAATCTCAGAAACCTGTGCCAACTCCGGTTCATTGGAATGTGGAAATATGCATCTTTCAGATTGATCGACACACACCACATTCCCTTCCTCAATCCCGCCATTACCGATCTCGGCGTTTCCATCTGGAACCGAGGCGTATGGATAAACCAATTTAATGGCCTGAGATTGAGTATGGGTCTCCATCCCCCCGTGCTCTTGGGGACAAGGAACATGTTTGAATAGAAGCCTGGAGTGTTTCGGTTTGCTGGTTTTATTGCTCCCTTCAGAAGCAAACCCGACACTTCCTTTTGAACGGCTTCTAACTTGTCTGGCTCCCTTGGTACGGGTGTCCAGACAGGTGCCAAAGACAGATTTTGTGGCGGAAAGTCCCACCACTCCGGCATGTAACCCTGGGATAACCATCCCAGGACCAGACTGTCTGACGTCACACCTCGCCAGGCTTCGACGAAACGCATGAGCCTTCCACCCACCATAGACGCCTCGACGTCTAACGGGGTTGTTAGTGATGACACCAGCGTGGGCAGAACGCTATGCAGAAAACCCTGCATAGCCGGACCGAACCACGCCGGTGGTGCCATCTCCGCCACCTCCAGCTGGGGACGTGGAGCGCCCCAACCGGACACTCCATGATTTAACATTGGACCGCCTGACCCCGCGTCAGACCCAGCCACATCCTTCTGGGCAAGGAACTTTACCATCATATCGACGGACCACACTGCGCACACATTACATCTATGATCAAGGTTACAGGGCGTACACCTAAAACAGACATGGTCCTTAAACACGACGCATACAAACTTATGGCACTCGTCACATGATGGCGGGGCTGGCTTGGCCTATAAAATAAGCACAAACCTACAATAAGCAAGCGGAACGACACGGATGGAAGGCAGACAATTAATTTTCAAATAACTTGACCACAAATTAACTGTAACCCTCCCGCACCCCACCCCGCAACGTTACAGCAAAGATCGCATTGATTATGACGACAAGAACGAAGCGGGCATAAATACACCCATAATTGATCCTCCAGGATGTATCACGGCTCCAGGAATCATATCACATAGCATTCGGGGTATATTTACCAATCAATATAAATTATACTCCTAACGAAAGCCGACACGATATGTGAAGAAACAACAAAATGTAAACAAACTGCTGTAGCACACGGTAAAACCGCAGACCACGCATCTCTCAAGAATTTTGACACCACCGATCATTGCAAACCGATCGTGATCACACGTAAACTTGACCATTCCAAAGTTTTCTGGTACCATTTTTAGTACGCAGCACCCAGAACAAGATGCGCGAATTAATGAAAAAATTTTCTTCACATAAACATCCGAGCATCACGGGTGTGACGTCACCCGCTCGGACCCTACGGAGAATGATGTCAGCCGATATTCGTGTTAGAAATATCGAAGCAAACACCTATTTTCATATCTGCCGATCGCCTGTTGGGGTTTAAAGAAGGCGATCGTCTGGCATATCTCGTTGTTAGCACACGCCCCAGATTCTATGGGGTCAGAAATTGGAACATGCGACACAACGAAATTTAGAGACCTAAGTCTTTTAACTATGGATAATAAGGAATTATACAACCTGGTTATCATCGGTGGTATTCTCCATTTTATCCAGTTATATCCTTTCAAGAACGCACAAACTATCAAATCACAGATAAAAGACTTAGATTTCTTTTCAAAAAACTTTAAATCTCTCCCTGCAAAAAGCGTGGACAGCTCTTGTTGCTATGCAAACAAGAATGAGCTCTATGGTAGACGGGTACTCGGCAGTTGGGAGCCGAGTACCCGGTTCCAAGGAGTCGGTAAAGCTTTCTAAGTCTATAGTCCTATAGCCAGCTGTCAAGGCCAGCTGTGTATCAGAAGTAACAGAATGGTGAGTATTGATCGAAGGAGAAATCCATATATCATTGTGGAGTGCAAGAGGAGTCCTCTTAAACACTCCACAATGGGGGGGGGGGGGGGGGAGAGAGCATTCCATATGAATTCAACACAACCAAAAACCTGACCCTCTCTGATTTTGATCTGATACAAAGAAAGGAATGATACCATTTTATACGGCTTCCAAATACTTTTAAACCAAGCCATTGATCAGCTCTGTATGATAATAAATAAGGAAGTTATGGACGATTTAGTATTTAATATCATCAAAATTTTGGCGGTCAAGCATGATTTTGGTCAAACTTTGTTGACTCATATCTTGGACACTGGGCAAGATAGACTTTGTACAGCTCCGTTTCTGTACTTACAAGTGTGTGAAATTGAGCAAAATCAGATGGTCAAGGAAAAAAAGTACATCTAATGGGGAGCTTATGTCGAACGTCGATCACACGCGCTGCGAGTCAACTGTCGGCAACTCCGCGAATCTGTTGCACTTATGTCGATCAAGTCAACTGTGAACGATTATGTTCAACTCGATACAACTAGGCGTGCTCTAACGTGAGTAAATCGCAAGTCCACTCATGTCAACATTCACAGGCGATTAAATTTCCTTCAATGGTCTGACCATCCAAGAGGAATGAACGCGAATTTTTAAGATGGCGTTGTTTAATAGAAAGGTACGTATTTTTATTTTAACATATTCGCAGTTGGATAGAATATCATCATCTGTGATACAGATTCATTCAATGATACCCTGGCAAACTATACTGCCTACAATTCTTCTAGGAATATGAATGTTATCTAATCACCAATTGACACGTTGACTACTGTGTCTTTGTAGACGCCATATTCCATATATGCCTATGCTATATCGTCGACCACGCTAAATATTTTGAAAACAATGTGACTAAATGTTGTTGGTGCCTGAAGCACCAACAGCTTTCATTCAAATTGTTTTCAAAATCTTAATCATCATGATAGGTATACCAATTCGATGATGTTGTCTGCGAAAGCTTGACAACCGACATGTTGAAGATCATGTTAATTCTACGATGTGAATATGCAACTTCATCCAGGGTAGTCTATTGTTGTTTCATATATTTTCTAATTTGAGAATCGGTTATAGCAATAACGGAAACCAACGCACATATTCGTCCCAAACGATCATGCTTAAAGTGTATATGCATGTAGTTGGCTAATTATCCTAGTCCAAGATTCTATATACTATGCTGAAGGCTGGAAGTATGTTATTTTATTAGTCTCAAAACATGTCTGGAGCCAGCTTGTTCCTCCATGGGTGCTCGTGTCTATGCCACGACCATCTTGATGAATCCCATGTGGTGTTTTCCAGCTCTTTAACAAACTTCTCTCAAAATTTGAAAGTAATTTTCCTGTGAATAATCCATAGTCCAAGACCAATCAGGATTTTATTACTGTCTAGCTCACCCTCAACATCCCGATGTTTTAGCTGGTTAAATATAAAGGACAACCATCTTCTAATATGCAACAAAGCATCTTGTCGTATCTTAATTGTGACAATTTTGTTGTCGCTTGTAAACATTGGTGACTATGTTTTTGCATCTGACAATCATGTAGTATCTATGTTATGTATTACTAGGACTTGGATAAGTTGCAATCCATGCTGATATTTACCACATTAAAAACATGTTGTTTTGTCTTTTAGCTGTCCATCACACCTCGACAAAAGCTTATGATGCAAATAGAGGTAAACAGAAGATGCGCAGCCGCTGCTGCAGCAGTTATGATTTTTGAGCGTAAGAAAAAGCGGGCTAGGACAACCTGGAAGCGTCAATGGCTACACGACCATGACAATCACGGTGTTTATATGACTTTAATACAAGAACTGCACACAGATGTAGATGCATACGCAACTTATTTTCGGATGACCCCTGACCAGTTTTCTGAAATTGAACGGCGAATAAGACCGAGGATCCAATGCCAAGACACAAATTTTCATAAGGCAATTACCACGAAAGAAAGACTGGCTGTCACCTTGAGATATCTATCCACAGGTAAGAATGCATAATACACACTGGAGTGACCAAGGAGCCCAATGTTATACATATATTCTTGGCATTACGCTATTTGCACCGAAAGAGATTCGAACCCAAAATGGTAAGACTGGTCTGGTGGTGATTCTTTCGTCGTGGGCTCTAGTTTCGTTCAAAGTAAACCAATAAACTATGGATTGAAGGAATGAATGCTTCCGTCCACTGGCAAAAGGGAACAAGTGCTTTATTTTGTCATTTACTCCATTTTGTCACTGTAAAAACGAATAATACTGACACTTGCTCCCTTTTACCATATATATTCCAGTTAACATTGACTTTTCCCCTGGTCATACACGATATTACAATGGCAAAAGAGAGTAAATGGCATTATTTTCATAATTAGGTCAAATTACTATTAATTAACAATATCTATAAAAATCAATAGCTATCACTTATTACATTAGCTCTTTAAATTTTAAGTTTTGGAGGGCAACCGAGAAGCGCGTTTGGTTGATTTACTGACAAATAGTGTTTTGTCACTTGCACCCTTTGGCCAGGGTAAAGCAGAATGAATGCTGAAAGGCATTCCAGCCATAATTGATTAATAATTGGCCTTCTACATTTAGGATTTCACTGTTAGCCCATACATAGGTATTTGTATGACCGTGAACTAGATTGCGCTGATTGACAGTGTGATGATGACTGGAAATAACATGTAAGCCCTATGATAATCATTCCTACCAACCATTTACTATGGGCATTGAATGAAAGTATGGGGCGATACATTTAAGAGGGCGAAATTGCAAGAACTGTCCAGGGGGCATGTGCTCGCAGCTGCCGTTATGATAACGATATCGTTACACCATTGCCTTAACATAGGGGTAACGATATCGCTATCCTAACGATAGCTTCGAGCATATGCCCCAGGTAAGCTAAACGCCCCGTCGAAATTTATATTTACATCATTTTCAATGATATCCTTTAAATATTGTAGGAGAAACTTTCCAGAGTATGTCCTATGCATTCCGTCTTGGAGCTACAACAATTGCAGAGATTGTGATTGATACGTGCGTCGCTATATACGAATCATTGAAAGATGATTACATGAAGGTAATTATACATTAACAGGTTTTAACTGGCATAAACAGAAAATCATATCAGCAATGCACTTCATGTCAGTGACAGTATACTCTATCTGAATGCGATGCCAAATCAACGTGCATATAATACAAAGAAGCGTGATTCACAATTTGAAGATTTTAATAGATCGATGTTTGCTATACAAATGATTTAGTAAGTATATTCATGATAGCCAATCATGCACAGATATCAAGGCGCTACACGGGCAGTTGTATCATCTGTATCCTGGTCCAAATCTAACTGGGCAATTTCGGCATCAGCTAGGTCCATGTGTAATTTTGTTGTTGTTTTTGCTCTTAATCTGGGATTCGTTATCTTTCTTAATTTAGCTGCAACCAACTTTCCAAAAATTTCCATTTCGTCTTCTTCATGTACCTCAGGAAATGTAATAGGTTTCGATAGGGAGTTTGCTATTGAATTCAAAATTTCAGAGTCAGATTTTCTTTTCTCAGCATCCTTCCTCTTATATGGTCCAGGATTTGGCGTTTTCTTGACCACATCTGGCGTTTCGACTTCATCCAACAACGCGTCATCATACTTTGGTTTTTCTGTTACTTCTTCCGGTGCATTATCATCATCGTTATGTACATCCGTCTGTCATAATAAATAAATAAGATTAATTATATTTTTCAGATGCCGCAATCAGAGGATGAATGGCTTACTATTGCAAAGGGATTTCAAGATAAATGAAACTTTCCAAATACATTGGGAGCTATCGATGGCAAGCATATAGCTCTTCGGGCTCCGCCCAAATCTGGATCAAGTTTTTATAACTATAAGCATTTTTTTAGTATTGTACTTATGGCACTCGTTGATTCAGACTATAAGTTTATTTACGTGGATATAGGGTGCAATGGCCGTATATCCGATGGCGGTGTTTTCGCTGGGTGTAGCTTACAAGATGGGCTGAATCAAAGGCTGCTGAATCGTCCACAATGTTCAAATCTCCCTGGTACAGACATTTTGATGTCATATCACATAATAGGTGACGATGCATTCCCTCTCAGAGACGAACTATTGAAACCATTCCCATTTCGGAATATGAGTGTTGAGCAGGGTTGGAAAAAAATCGATTTTTTTCAAAAAAATCAAATCAATCGATTTTTTTGATTTAAATCGATTTCAATGATTTAAATCGATTTTTATTCGCGACATCCCAGGAAATTACGTAAAACTTATACAGTGAAACCTGTATTAAGACACTGGCTGTGGGAGTCGCAGAAGGTGGTCTCTTAAGACAGGTGGTCTCTTAATACAGGTCCAGATGCATTGCTAAACTGTATTTTGGAACTGAATAAAGTGGTATTTTTATGACTTATTTTTAACTGAATTTTAAGCTTGCTGGTTTCTTAATACAAAAAAACTTTGTTCGCTTAAGCAGTTTTAACAGTATTATTATTGCATCATTTTTTATTGCATCATTTTTTTATTGCATCATTTTTCTATTGCATCATTTTTTTATTGCATCATTTTTTTTAAATGATGCAATAGAAAAGCATTTTTTCATTCTTGAAAAATACAGTCAAAACTGCTTAAAGTGACAAAGGCTATGAAATATTTTCAATTCCATAATTAGCAAAATGTCTAACTCCGGCCGAAAACAAGATCCAATATGGATTCATTATGAGAAAGTGAAGACCCCAGATAAGGCCGGTGTCCGGGCTGTCTGCAAGGTCTGCCGACACGAACTCCAAGGTATCCCAGAGCGGTTAAAAAAACATGCAGCCAATTGCACAGGTCCACCAACACCAGCACTTCAAGGTCTAGCTGTAGCCGCAACAGAAACGGGGACTTCATCTCAATCTGAGCAGCAGCAGCGCGTTGAAACTGTTGTTGATCAAAACGATGTGGTGGTGATGGAAGTTGAACCTCTGTCAACTTCAAGTTCTGCTTCAGCGGCAGTGAAGCGCCCAGTGCACGGTCAATTAGCTGCTGGTACATTGGCCGCTAAGATACCCAAGCTGAATTATGGTCTACAGAATTATGTCATCAGAACTTCAGCAGAAAAACGTGGTGAATTAGATCGTGATGTAGCTAGGATGGTGTATGCTACGAACTCCCCATTTCGCTTAGTAGAAAATAGACATTTTATAAACCTTGTAAAAGATTTACGACCAGGCTATCAACCACCATCCAGAAAGGACATAGGGGGGAAATATTTGGATGTTATCTACACAGAAGAGCGGGAGAAGGCGAGAAAAAATTTGGAAGGTGAACTTGTCTGTCTAGCATTAGACGGTTGGAGCAATATTCATAACGAGCCTATCGTATGTGCTACAGTGACGACCTGCTTAGGTGATATTTACTTAGTGGATACTACGGACACCTCTGGACATCCTCACACAGCGGAATATCTTTATGACATTGCGAAGCAGACAATTGAAAACACGCACAATGATTTTGGGTGCATTATATGTAGTATCGTCACAGACAATGCTGCTAATGTAGCAAAGATGCGAGAGTTCTTGAAAGAACGACTGGGTTTCAACATGATTGCGTATGGATGCACGCCTCATCTTCTAAATCTGACTTCAAAGGACTTAGAAATGGGTAATGTTAAGGAGCATGTCACACAAGTTGTGAAGTATTTCCGAAATAACCACTTTGCTAGTGCCCAAATACGCCAATCATCGTGCAGAAAGTTAGTGATGCCAGCAGATACAAGGTGGAACACAATGTACGATTGTTTAAACTCGTATTGTGAGGCATGGCCGACACTTGTGACAATCTGTGATGGACATACTGACCGCATAGATGTTGCCATTGCCAATAAAGTTCGTAATGTAGTAATCAAACGTTCTGCAGATGAATACCGACTTTGTTTGAAACCAGTAGCTTGCGCTCTCGATAAAGCTCAATCGGACAATTGCACAATAGCAGAAGCAGTTGAATTATGGAAAGATGTAAAAACGGCCCTGCATAATGACACTAATAATTCAACAAAGCGTGCGGCCGATAAGCGTTATCAACAAGCTGTGACACCTCACCACATGCTGGCCAATCTACTCCACCCTAAATACCGTGGTCGAAACTTGACTCAGCAAGAACGTGAAACTGCACTCACCGTAGCATCCGAAATCCCTGGTTTGATGACTTTGGTAATCAAATTCGAGGCCATGGCACCACCATTTCACATTCTTAAATTTAACGACGAAGTTGTTAATGGAGTAACCTCTCTTCATTGGTGGAAGTCGCACAGACGTGACTTCGAGGATGATCTGCTGGAAGCATTTGAATTCACTCAGCGTCTGATGTCAGCTGTGGCGGCGTCAGCTGGTGTCGAGCGCGTGTTCTCCAGCTATGGGCTCGTGCAGAGTAAGTTGAGAAACAAACTTGGAACTTTAAAAGCGGCTAAACTAGTATTTCTTTTTCGGTCCCTAAACTGTGACAAAGAAAATGACTTCCGGTTTCAGTTGAATGATGATTGTTGACTAGACTAGTGAAGTACAATTGCAGCATTATTGAAAACTGAAAGTGAAAAGTGATGACAGACACATCTATCTGTGACTCAGTTAGGTTTGCGCGATATTGCTTGAGAGAATATCGATATCGTTATTATAAAAAAATTGCGGTATCTCAATAGTCAATATATCGAGTGTTCTGGTTAATCACTTAATTGTGAATAATTAAAGCAATTTCACTGGAAGCCGTTGCTGCCTAAGTCAGCAACGGTTTTCAGTGAAATTGCTTTCAAAATATTCAATATGTTTATTATGTTACGAATGATGGGATGTCTATTCTTTAATTATCACTGTTTGAACTAATAATATATAGAGTTCAAAATTTATATATTACGTCATATTAGCAACGATTTTTCAATTTTGTTCACAATTGCATCACAGATACAGTGAGTAGCAATAGGACAGAAATGATGCAATGCATAAATCTAACGAATTAGCCCTAATTAGATGCACAAAATCTATGAAGGTATGCAAAAGTCATCATTGTCTAAGTCTATCAACCTTGTTAACTTCTGTCTTTAAAAATATGCTCAAATTAAAATTGATAAACTGGTGTACATTTTTCAACAATTTTGGTGGACGATGTTGCTGTCTGCGACAGCTCTATCATCCACCAAATTTGTTGAAAAATGTACACCAGTTTATCTTTAACCCTTAGCACACTGATGTCGAAATTTTTAAATTTCAAATTAAATTTAAAGATAAACTGGTGTACGTTTTTCAACAAATTTTGTGGAAGATGGTGCTGTCACAGACAGCAGCATCGTCCACAAAAATTGTTGCAAATTGTACACCAGTTTATCTTTAAATTTAATTTGAAAATTTAAATTATCATGCTCCAGAGTGCTAGGGGTTATGTTTATTTTGAAAAATTAAAACTCCTACATCAGTGTGCTAAGGGTTAATGTAATGTAATGATGTGTTTACGTGTTACAATGTATATAGTTTCTTGCCAGTTTCAGCAATTACTGATTTTGATTTTTGAAGTTGTAGTAAACTACTTAATTTAATAACATTTCAATCTTTATTGTTTTAGTGTTAAATAAAATGGAGCCCAAAAGTCCAACTTGATAAGCACTAGCCAATAGTAATCGAGACACTCAATGACACTCCAGAGTGACTCCAGACGCATGTCATAGCTGAAAAAAGAGACAGTGTCTTGCTTTAAAAGAGTGTGCTTTTGGAATTAGACTAATAGTAATAGCCATACTGGCCCATACATGACTTTTCATGTACACTATTGCTTTAATGGTCATGTAGTGACATGTACGCACATGGAATTCTCCTCTTCTTTACAGCTTACACATACTTAATGATCATACTTTGTACACATGTGTGATGTACTGTGTACATGAACCTCAAGTATGTAGATTGTAGATGTGGACTCGTGCACTGGGTCTAGTCTTGCTGATGACAAATATGAGCAATTAAGTGTATAATTCTATTTTGTGTTGATGTTCAAGTGCCATGGAAGCAGTAAAATAATTATGTTACTTTAATTTAACAAAATTACTGTTAATTGTATTAATTACTTGAAAATTCCTCTATTTTTGCAAAACTGATTTAAATCACGATTTTTTCGATAAAAATCGAGTGATTTAAATCATGATATAAATCAATTGATTTAAATCAAGCCAACCCTGGTGTTGAGCAACGAATCTACAATTACAGAATATCTCGCGCTAGAAGAGTGGTAGAGAATGCTTTTGGCATCATGGCATCAAGATTTCGTGTCTTTTTAAGCCCAATTCTTCTTTCGCCAAGGAAAGCAGACACTCGTCATGGCAGCATGTACTATTCACAATTTCCTCAGGATATGTCAAGACACTGCGTACATAGGCCATGGTAGTCTGGATGAGGAGAATGCGGAGACGCATATCGTTGTTCCAGGGTCTTGGAGAGGTCAAGACAGCAATTTAGGATCGTGTGGCATCTCACATAAAAATGGTTGTGCAGGTACACCAGTGGGAAAAAGACAACAACTTATGAAGTACGTCTCTAGCGAAGCAGGTGCAGTCTCGTGGCAAAATAATATGATTTGAATGTATCTTATTGGAAAGTGTATGCCCGTATCATAATGCCATATTGACATATTTTCGATGAGTTATTTCATGCATTGAGGTTGGGATTCAATAATTAACTAAAATACCTGGTATGAACTGGTCGATTCCCTTGCTTTTACAAATGGTTTCAAAAATTCCAAATGCTTCAACAGCCAATCTTGTCTAGTAGTCTTCTTTTTCCCACTACTTCCTGATGGGGGACACTTGAGAAGTCTTCCGTATTGCGTCCTCAATGTTTTCAGCCTCATTGAAGTTTCCTCAACTGAAATGAATCGATAATCATCTAAGGACGCAGGACCACACTACTTCTTTTAAACCATTGTTAGTTAATTGGCTATTTAGATTTGCTTGGAAACAAATTTCTGGAGCTATCTCCTGCGGAATTTTTCACCCGATTAATTCCAAATTTGGTCCAATTTTAGTCACTATGGAGGGTCAGGGTGCTATTGTTTTTCTAAGAGATTTGCCCAATGGTTTTCGAACTACCCAACTTTCCGTGGGCGAAAAAGTCCAATAGGAATGTATGGGAAATTTCAAAATGGATATTTAAATTACAACTACGCCTACAGTTTTTATCAGATCACTACCATAATCGGTCAGGATGTTGCCGTCAGGGGACTGAACATGTCTGATGACTTGTGGGTCACAGGCCCAAGTGGAAGGGTACCCATTGGTCATCAGTAATGCCAGTTCTTTGTTTTAGACAGAAATGATCTCACCTTGATCAGAAAGGTTCAATAGACGTATTAGAAGATGCCCTGTGACATCTTTTCATGTTTCCCTCACCGAGGGGGGGTGGGGGGGGCCAAATGGTCAAGTGGAAGGGCATCCATTTTGGTGCAACTTTAACAGTTTTTGTTTTTGGCATTCTAAATGGCTTCACTTATGTCTGCTTACTAGTTCTCACTTACACAATATGGCACGCAGATTAACAGTTACTTCAGTAAATGTCTTCTAGTTTATGTTTATGATTACATCTGACAGTACAATTGCATGTCCCATATAAAATTTATCCTCTCATGATGGGCAAATTTATTAAACTACAAATCCGTATGCAACAAACGTCTGAAAAATGCACCCATTGGAAATTAAAATTGTGTATAATTGTTGGATATTTAATTTTGCGGATCATGTACTGGTCTTTAGAAATGTCTATTTTCATGCCAAGAAAGGAATGTTTTTGAAAAGTATGCTAACCTCTGGAATGACAGGCTCAATCGTCGAACCAATCATTCCATCAGTCAATTTTAAACGATAATTGTATGTATCTTGTCCTGTAAATATACATTTATATTATTCTTATTTTTGGTTGGGACCCCTAAATCTGATGTTGGGACACTAGGCCATATATGTTAAATTTCGTGTATACACTGGCAGACAGGTAACAAACACACAAATAAATAGGCAAATGGAGCGAAAAACCATCCATCAACAATTGGGGGGGGGTTTTTTTAACAGTGATTGTTTAGATAAGAAAATATCAACCTATGAGATGGGCTACAGTGATGAGATGACAATATACGAGTGCTATACCTGACTTCTCTAATGTACTGGCAATTTCATTCAGAGCTTTGTTCTTTGATAAGCGGTTGCTGTACTCCTTGTCTGTGATGGCATAGAGGTATCTCCTCTCTTCAAATAGGGAGATAAGTCTCTCCTCCTCTTCGACACTCCAGTTGCTAGACATTTTAGTTAAGGAAAGAATATATCGCATTAATCACGTGGGGTTTTCATTACCTTGGATTGACTACAGCGTTTAACCCTTAACACACTGATGCCGAAAAATAGATAGTTGCAAGCTAAATATAGGAATCATCTGTATACATTTTGGAAACAATTGATGCTGAAAGCTGTTGCTGTCATTGCCTGGAACAATTTTCAGCAACATTGTTTCCAAAGTGAACATAAGGTATTAATACAAAATAAAGTTTAATTAAAAATTTTAGCCGCTCAAACTGTAATGGTTAAATGCGTGTCCGTGGTCACCGATTGACGGTAACCGATCGTGAGAGTAGCGCATTTACAACTCCGGCGATTATTGATTTTTTTTCTCGCCGAGTGAAAGCGATCGCCTGGAAATGGATCACAATTTTGCTTAGGTCGACACAGTCGACGATCAAATCGATCGTTTGAAATCGCGGGTTGTCGCGGGAGACTGACTCGCCGAATAGTTGACTCGCCTCGTAGTTCGACATAGTTTCGGCATTAGTGTGTTGATTTGACATGGAGTGGCCCCAATGATAAATGGGCAACTCACATAGGACATTTAGATTTGGCTCCACCCCCAAGGGTGCGGAATCAAGCGGGGATATGAGTTAGAGTTACAGAGATGGACGAAGTTAAGCATTTTGCCTATTGTATGTCCATTTTGAAATATGATACCCTATCCTACTGCTGGGTTTGCTTCCAAAAGGTGTCTAGAGTAGTTTTAAAGGCATTTACGGTTTTTGATTTGATCACATTTTCTGGTAGGTTATTCCATTCGTTCACAACTCTGTAACTGAAAATTTTTTGCCTGATTTGTGTTGGACATCGAGGTTTGAAGAACTTTAGGCTATGACCTCGTTGTCCAGATTGTTCTACCAATGAAAAAAATTGTTCTGGATCAATGTTTTCTTCGTGTGTAATAATTTTGTATGTTTCTATTAGGTCGCCCCTGACTCGACGTTGTTTTAGAGTTGGTAGACCAATTATTTTGAGTCGTTCTTCATAAGTTTTGTTTCATAATCCTACTACTAATTTGGTGCATCGATGCTGTACTTGTTCCAAGTGGTTGATGTCTTTGACAAGGTATGGTGGCCAGGCTTGTACACAATATTCTAGATGTGGGCGGACATAGGTTTTGTATAAAATAAGAAATGTTTCTCGGTCGAGGTGGTTGAAAATGCTCGTTTGATTTGTCTCATGATATACATGGCTTTATTTGCTGTTTTGTAAAGTCTGCATAGTTGGTTTAAGGTCATTTTTTATCCAGATTCCTAAATCTTTAGGAATCGATGCAATGTTGAATGTTACGTCATCAACCAAGCAATTCTAGTATATCTTTTACTATGTCTATAAAATAAATCATCTTGAATCTTGAATCTTGAAACTTGAGTAGTCTGTGGTCAATAATAAATAATCTTGAATCTTGGGCTACGTTCGGATATGTTGTCGGGGTAAGCGGGGTACCTCGACAACATATCAGAACGACAGTATAATCAGACAATGGTATCATGTGGTACAAATTCGCATCACGTGGTACAAATTCTACTCGATTACTCCTGCTTCAAGCGAGAGTATAAGTGTGCGCATGCATAGATAGGCAAAGCAACCACATGATACTTCCTGTCGGCTGCGTCAACATATTCGAATTCAACTTTGGATAGGTAAAAGTATGGGAGTTGTCTTGGCAACCAGATAACAAACAAATAGAAACTGGTGTAACAAAAACTTAATCAACATAAATTCAGTATGGCAATGTCATTAGCATACTGATAGTGTGTTAAGTATAAATTTTACTTTTTAACAGATATTTAATATAGAGATTGACTTGGTGACCAAAACCTAAAAAGTGTTGTTAGTCCAATGACTTCAAAGCGACGCATGACAATGACAGAAACCCTGCTTGAATTTGCGTGATCTGATTGGCTGCGGCGATTCTAATATTACGTTTCATTTCAATGAGAAGATGCTCCCGAAAACATATGACAATGTAACAGTTAACGTGTTAGCTAATTCTAGAAAACATTTTTATAGTTAATATACTGACGTTACTGACTGTCTTTGCCTCGAATACTGTATGCATCTAAAAATACGAGAAGTTAGTCTTGACATTTTCTCTTTTACAGAAAGAGAAAGAAATTTAAAGATGAAATGTTAAGTTTTAAAAACAAATTAAATATATTGTAGGGCGCAGAAATCCCAAGAGTTTACTGACATGATCATTCATCCGTATGTGGTGCATTGGCTCGGTTAGCAAAACCATTCTCCGCACATGTTTGGAATTCCAATCCAAAGAAGCGGGTTCTTCCAGTATTCAGGCATATGACCAAGGTGTAAAAACCTGCGTCCTTCCATACGTCATTCAAATGACACATCCTCGGTGGATGCGTCGTCTTAGGTCCTGTCTACCAAATAACATATTAAAATCACTACAGCACATTAGTACTTCCATATATCACCTACTGTAATACAATCTGGATCAATATAAACTTTAAAATCTGGAAGCACTACAAAAGAAAGCTATTAATCTATTCTCTTCAACAGCAGTGGGCCAGAATATCTTCTAAACAGAACAGCTACTAAAACTTAAAGACATTGGAAAATTGCAATTATATTCTATCCTGAGAGACTTCTATACTGGCAACTTACCAACACCACTGTCAACACGTATTAGACATAACACTGAAATACACTCATATAACACCAGATCGTGTCACAATCTCCATACAAACTACTGCCGCACAGAAACATCAAGAAACAAATCCTCCACACTAGCCATCAAACTATGGAACAGTACTCCAGCAGACATTCGCACACAAATCATAAATCAGATCTCGTACAAAAAGGTAATTAAAAATATGATAATACAAAATTACTAGATCAGATCTCAACGCGCTACTGTCAGCGTGATGATGGCTACATGATTTAAAGGGCCTACCATGGCTTCCAGAATGCGAATAGTCTCTAGTCATCACAGTAACAAATCTAATATTGAATTAACAGCTTAACCTGGAATAATAGAATATGCAGATCCTAAAATTATGTTACTGTTCTAAGCCGAAACAACCCCTTGTGTTTGGATTTTAGACCAATTTGATCAGTAGTCTTTGAGATGCGGCTCCAGACACATAAGGATACAGATAATAATAATAAGGTGAAGATGCTTCTAATACAGGAGAGACTTCCGAAATACAATACAACATTCAAGATTCAAAAGTTGTTTTATTTCATGGTTTTTCTATACATATAAATAAACTCTAAAATGCAGTCCATCAACGGCATGGCCTATGGAGCGATGGACTCCTTACACTTCAATCTAAAAATATAGGCGTGGCTTCTTCAAGAATACACCTCTAATGTAATGGGCCTGTTTTTGCGACTGACAGAGTCAGTGAACCACTAACGCAGTCCATGGTTCATGCGTTTTGGCATTCCAGAAGTTGAAGATTCACTGAGTGACTGAGTTTTGATCTCTGTTTATTGTTGCCAATGGTTACTGGTTCATAAATTTCAAGATGGCGGCGCCCAGCTTAATTGTACAACCTATTTAAATGAGCAGACCTCGTCAATATTTTTAGTATGCGGTCGTGCCATTAGGGCCGAGGATGGAGAGTACCCTTTAGTAAAGGATATTACTTTAGCCATAACTATAAGTACCACCATAGACTGGCCCATGCTAAACCATCTAGGCTGATCTCGGGTCCATGTCAGAGCATTCCTTGCACTAGTAAAATGTCCCGACTTGCTGACTTTAGAAATATATGCCATGAACTAGGAATCTGGGACATCAATTAGCTCTCCATTACATTCTAAATTGTTAGCAACAGAAGAGAAGATTAAAGACAAGCTGCATAATAGTTTTATTCAGACAATTGAAAATGGTATCTTTGCATTAGTAATTTAGCTTGAATGGTGGCTTTATAGACTGAAATCTTATCTGTTTTGCGGCTTTCCCACAGTGTGTGTGCTTTTCGCACATCACAGGAATTTATGTTGAGGTACTGCAGTGTTTTCTTCTCAGCAGTTTCTTCCTTTAGTTTCCTGTACCAGTAGGCATGTACCTGAACTGACACCGGTTCTTTCCACTTCACTTTGCTCGGTGGCTCTTTCAAAAGGCTATATGCTGAGGGCAAACCATACATATTGAGGATTTGCTTCGTTTTCACCACCCAACTGTGTGATGCCCCCCCCCCCCCCCCCGCCCCCCGGGTAGGACAGTACAAGTATATAAAGCCATATAAGAGAGGTTCGTAAAACAACTATGTCTGTGAGATTGCCTAGTGAGCATGTGTGGGCATCAGAGATTGCTTGCCAATGCACATTAGCGTTGAAGAGAAAAGCATCATGTTTTGTACAGAGTTGGTACCTGTAATTCCTTTAATCTCTACTCTTTTCGTCGTCCTTGGTCTCGATCATGACCAGAATGAAACGAGGATTCCAAATCTTTTTACTATTTTATAATCGGTTCAGAAATGGCCGAGTTATCCTTAAATGAACCAGCAAATCCCTTTCAAAATATACTTCTCCATAGGCTTAGTACATGCAGGTGTAGTGCGGATTGACCAGACGAGTGCGGACCACCCCCGCTAGGCTGGGTACGGGACGACTGTTCTGGGTACGTTCCAAGCACGCCCCCTGTGTAGGATAGTATGCATGTATAAAGACCTATGAGAGAGGTTTCGTTAAAATGGGTAAGTCCATAAGAATGCGTAGTGCGCATGCGCATGCACCAGAGCTTCCCTGGCAACATGTGTCAGTATTGGGAGAGAGTGTATGCTTATAGTATACCGAGTGCTAGTGATTTCTTTAAATCACTCCATTCTCGCCGTTCTTGGTACCGATCAGGACCAGAATGAAACGAGGACTTCAGAGCTTTTTACTTTTTTTAAATCGGACTGGAAATGGCCGAGTTATCGTTAAATGGCTCACTTAAATTATTTTCTAAATATTAGTTTTACTACCAAAGGTAGATGATGGTTATCAATATTGCTTGAACGTCGTAATCGTGTGCATGTATTAACTGAATGGGGAATGCACCGATCACGTGATCGCCATGTCACCCTTTCTAGCTGCATGCTGATTGGCTACTGCTCGCCCACTGATTGGCTGGAGCGTTCTGCCGCTGGTGTCATGAGGAGTATAAAAGGAACCAGAAATCGAGAATCGAGAGCACTTCGGCATGGAAGCCGACATGACAGTAAGGTTGCTGGGCCAGTGCAGTGCTAGACGTGGGAAAACTGCTAACTGACTGTGGTACCTACACCACAGCACTGCCCTTTTGGAATTCAGATCTCCTGCGCCGGTGAACATCCTTGAACATCCGCGATTAAGTTTTTGTACACTCTTGGACGGCCATCCGAGGGCAAATTAATTAAATAGAAGAACTCCCTCTTCCGGAACACTCATAGAGGAGCTTCTCTGTGGATGGGCCTTGTGGGCCCGATATAATTCTACAGGATGTAGAGCAGAGGTGAATCTTGGTGGATAACTCGCCAGATCTTCCGGACGATGCTGAAAAGTGGTATCAAACTTCCATGCAGCATGTCGTGTGTTATAATTAACTTTTAGACCACAGTCTGGTGGGACTCTGCCCGGTGCGTCGCAAGAGCTATATGACGTATCCCACACAGTGTACCCAGTTATGTACATGCATATTTAATTACCACTGTAGCCGTCTATGTTACGGGCAACTTTCAAGCTACCGTCGCCGGACGGGCACTTTCCAATTTATGTGTACATTTATGTATCAGTTATTCTGACTATCTAGTGGACATCTTTCTATAACTGTTCTCCTTCACCGTCTTAAGAGTGAGCCGCATCAACAGTCCTCTTGTGGAAATCTCCCCTGCAACTCCGGAAGCATGCCCCTCATGTTACTCAACTGTAACATATCAATTACCGTGATTTATGAACTCTTACTGTACCGATGACCAATAGGTACTCAAGTAACTATAATAGTGTACTATTCATTATTTCCGTAATAGGTACTGATGACTAATAGGTGCCTTCCGGTCTTAAAGACCGCATGTTTATATATTTTGTTTCATGTTGTATATATTATCTTCATTTCCTCGTGCTTACAACTAACGAGCACTTTGAGGTCCTATGACCTGATATGCTGTTAGCACTGTACAAGTTAGTTATGTATATGGCAAGTAGCCATCCTAGTTATTTTGTTTTGTTTATATAAAAACTCTAGGATGCAGTACGCTAGGCAATACTATACAGGAACATTATATCCACATCATTATATATCCCCCTGCATCAATTTTACACTGAGGTTACTGATCATGCTCATATTGTGACTGACTAAACCTGGCTATTCTAGCTCTAGGTTTAAAGTAGTTAGGAACAATCTCTCTGTAAGAGACACATTGTGTAAGCCTCTTTTCTGGCTGTGGCAGACATGTAACCCTGCACACCGGCTAGATTGTATAAATTGGCCAATTACCTTAGGGTCTCTTATTAATATCGAGTAATTGTCTATTTCTAGGCTCCTCTAGCCGCAAGGATTAATAATTGTCTGGACTCCCAATCGACACGTTGGCAGGATCCGACACTGGGAAACTATTGGGGTTTCCGAGCGGTGATAACTAAAGTGTCGATTTCACACACACTCCCCCAGTATCTTTGGATACCAGTTAGTTTTGATACCCCCGCCAATGTAGGAAGCACTGCGGAAACAAATTATCGCATGTAACACCGGCCTGCAGTGCATCTCTTGACATACTGGAACTTAAAGCCTAATGACAGGTAAAATGTTAATTCCGTAATACACGGGTGACGGATGAGACGCTGATCTCCACCCAACTCTGTATGGTGACTGGGTGTGGTCTTAGAACCCACCACGCCCTTACGGGAAGGTCACTAGCGATGGATATCTGCCTCTTACTCCTCGCCATAAATACTATTGCACTTTCTAAATTGCTTATGTGAACTGTAAATTGTCCTGGTAATGTTATATGTGGTTATGGTGCAATGGTGACCGGATCGCATATGATTCAGGAGCTGTCACTCCGTAACATGTATGCACACTGTCTCCCTGAGGATGATGCTATGCGGGGTGACCTTCAGGAAGCTGGGCATCTTCGCCAGTTAGATGTATGTGTCAAGAGATAAGTAGGAGTCCCTGCCACTTGCAACCAAAGCTTGGAAACATATCTAATAAACAAATGGTAGGTTCGAACTTAGCAGAAAGCCCACATAAATAAAGTGGCAACTACCAATGCAGTATCTTTTGACCTACATAAGACGGCGACCTATGAATTCTTCGGAAATCATTTGATCTGTCTTCACATAAACCAGCGTGCATCACATTAATTATAGTTTCACTAGGATTGAACCACTGCACATAGCTTTTTGTTTGAACAAAAGAGTGGCCCTTTTTGCCAGCTGTTTTCCTCCGCTTCGGAGTTGAAGGAATTTTCCTGTGACGGAGGCCCCCGCGAGGCACTTTCCTCTCGCAACAATAATATTTTGTATGTGTTGGAGGTATAATTGGTTTATATTAAACTATTCAAGTAGCCTCGTTGTGATGCTCTCTTGTGGGAATACCTCTGCGGATTTACGAATCTGTGAGGTACCTTCGGCAAGCCCACGTAGAAAGAACACCAGTTGGGTTTATGTACTGTATTATTTTGCCCATTCACTAGCAAACGAGTACCATTGTTTGTATAGTTGTTATTCATTTAATTATTATTATCATGTCCAGATTTTAATCTAGTTAATGGACAGACATACCGGTGACATGAACAGGTGGGATGAAACTGTGAGGTTCAATCTCGGCGGCAATGGTCTCATGGCCCCACTGGAACGTTATCGTTCCACCGGCTCTAGAAGCTGGTCTTTTTACCTTCCGGAGAGTCACTATACAGGATCCATAACCCCAAGAACTGTAGCTAACCAGCCCTCCCGCGCATCCTGTAAATGCGGTGCAACAGAGTGGAGCAACTGGACCAGCGCTATGGACCAGACCAGATATGGACCAGCGCATATCCCCACAAGACACAAGTGGCTCCCGATGTGGGGCTTGAACGAGAAGCGAACCCACACCAACTCTCAACACACTCACATTTCAGTCTCCTTCATCAGACAGTCAGCACTCCCTAGATTTGGAAGTAGCGTCATATGACGGGAGAATGGCACGCATGCTCACCGACTATGCAGGGAATTTCCGCGGTGTGGAACAACCAGCACAACCTTTACACGAGTTTTCGCCCATCAGTGAGGGGACTTTCCGTGATGCCTTGCAGGCGGGGACTCAATATATAACATTGTTGGATATCCATGATAGGTACCCACCATCTATGCCGGATCATGGTCAACCATGATACAGATCCCTAAGGGGGCTTACAATTCCTTCACAACCATTATGTTCGCCAGCGTCATCACAGGGTGACAAATGACCAGAACCTCATGTACCATATCCCGCATCTCCACCGATACGTACGTCCATCACCATATTATCCATCAGTACCATGATACAAGCTGGGGGATGCGGCACCTCCCTTACGAAAATACACCAGAAGAACAACATGACACAGCACACACCACCCCGTCAGTCTCCTGCACCGCCTCTGTACAAAGAGCACCCATCACAACATCCAGTAGAATGTCCGCGTTGTCTACATAGTACACCGCCAGCAGTCTATAGGCGAACACCCGTCTATGGACCCGCATCAGGACAGGATTCAGCGGACCCTACATATCGTGCACAGCACTATCATTGGGAATCACCCTCATGGATGCAGCATCATCAGGGACATTATTGGGAAATACCACCAACACCACCACCAAACACGCAGACCAGCATCCAGATTTACGTCAGTCTCCCCAGCATCACCACCTGGATTTGCGCCAATAACTTCATATCGTGGCCATGGTCGGATCATTCTCCCTCCTGAATTTAGCAGGGAGAATGATTGGGGTAATTATAAGGTCCAATTTGAAATCATAAGCCGTACAAATCGGTGGACAGATCGTCAAATGGGAGAGAATCTGGCCGCAAAGCTGTCCGGGAAAGCATTACGAGTCCTGGCAGATTTGGTCACAGATTGTACACCAACGTACACGGAGTAGGAAAGCGCATTGTCAAAGAGATTCGGGGACATGGCCCTCGGTGAGACAAGTCGTCTGCAACTGAAGAACTTTTTGGAGCGGGAGAAAAATAATCACCCTCAAATACACCCAATCAATGAAGTGAGTGATGCCAAACTCGTAACCACCACCGACAACCCAACTGCATCAGCACCTACATCAGGATCTTACCTGCAAACACAGTCAGAACACCACACCAGTCAAAATCACACGTCTAGAGGAAGAGGGCATAGCCAATCTCATCGCGGAGGCCACAACAATGCCCCACGATGCGGGAATGAGCACAAAAATAACAATTGTCAGACCATGCATAATAGTTTAGAAGAGATAACAAAACAAATCTCTACACTCACCAACTTAGTCACCACACTCAGCACCATGGTCGCAACACAATCGACAACATGCCCAGCAGCAAATTTGATCTTCTTCTTTTTTTCGTTCGCTGATCATACCGCCAGTCCTGTAAGTGACTATCAACATGATCATAAGCGTTAAGTGCGTGGATCCATGGTTTATTAGTGTGCCATGCGCCTGGAACCTCCGTCTTCAGCACTCGAGGTTTCTGTCAGGGTTACCTCACCCTTACCTCCTTTAGTCGCCTCTTACGACACACAGAGGATACGGAAGGTGTATTCTAAGCCCCATCTACAGGGCAAAGGAAATTTGATGACACCTGTAGTTCGGATCAACCGGTCGGATGCGGCCATACCAGCTAAGCTGGGTATGCGCCGCCCGTCCTGGATTCGTTTACTGAACACACCCGCCTGGGTAGAGCCATAAGTGTATGTAGGCCTATGGGAGAGATATTATGTCGAAAAATTACTGAGTTCGTTAAAACGCATGATGCGCATACATGCGCCAGGACGCTTTTTTGATGGAGCGCGTAGTTGCGACCAAGATAGGATGGCGCTTTTAGTGTAACAAGATAGTACCCTGTAATCCTTATTGATTGCATGGTCCCGTTGAATCTGGCATTAATCAAGACCAGAATTCAACGGGCCTTTCAAATTTGTAAACCATTTCAAAATCGGTTGAGAAATGGCTGAGTTATCCATGGAAAACTCTTTATGATTATCTTCAAAATATTGCCGTGATGTCATAACCATGTGGACTCAAAACTTCTGGAATTCAGAGGTAGATAGCTGCGCTATTATTAGCTACGCGCTGATTGGCTGTTGCTCGAACGATGACTGGTTGGAGCCTGCGCCTGTGACATCACGAGGAGTATAAAAGGAGACGCGATCCAGTGATCGAGAGCATCCTCGGCCAGGGGCCGAACAGGTTGGATCTGTACCAGCTACTAACAAGCGCGACAGACAATACACGTTTTCCTTCGCTATGTGTCAGGTTTTTATCCCGTAGCTTGGAGTTGTCCAACACACCGCACTAAAACAATTTTGTAACTCCCCATTTACGGGAGCAATTTGGAACTTCTGATAATTGTTCACGAATATCAATATCTACCTCGGAACACAAATTTGTGGTGAGGCCTTTACGGCCTGAATATGTGAGTCTACAGATGTAGAGGCAGGATGTTCTTTGATGGATGACTCGCCGGATCTGCCGGCCATGCCTAAAAGTGGTATTTCAATCGCCGCCGCACTAATATCATGTAGGTTCTTTCGACTTTCGACCGCAGCAAGTAAACTCTGCCCGGTGCATCTTCAGAGCTGGCTAACGTACCCAGCACCGTGAAGCTTTGTTTTGTATCTTCGTTTGCCTCTAACAACCCCGCTTGTGATCGGGTTGTTTACACCTTCCACCCGTGCCATCAGTGTATGGGAGCTTTCTTCACCACGTAGTACGCGAAGGAAAACGTGTATTGTCTGTCGCGCTTGTTAGTAGCTGGTACAGATCCAACCTGTTTGGCCCCTAGTATCTTTTACTGACTGCTTATTAGACATTCTATTAGGCCTACAGCACTGAGTGATGTTCTCCCGCCATGAGTGTTCTTGCGGAAGTCTTGTTTGTGGAAAACACCTTGCGGGAACCAACCTGCGGGAACTTTCCAACTTCCGGAGAGCGCATCATCTCACGTCGAATATGGATTGACGTATCAATTTCAGTAACATGGTAGCCTAGCTTGGGAATGACTACCAAGTATTCAAGTAACTATACTTCACAGTTTAATTATTTCTCTATATAGGCTTTGTTAATTATATTATCCGTAAGAATGGTCCCGACTAAAAGGAACCATAATGGTCTTAGGACCCCTTGTTATAATTTCTGTATTTGTTGATAATTATTCTCATTTTCCTCAATGTGTTGCTAACCGCACTATAGTAGGTTCGTTAACCTGTACTAATATATGTAACTTTGATCATTTGATACCGTTTTGATTGTTCTGGTTAGATTATGTATATATATGGCCAGTGGCCATCAGTTCATATGGTTTGCTTAGTTATAGAAAATATAGGACTGCAGTGCACGTAGGAAACACTATGCAGCAACACTTATATATACAGCACTTTCTCCCGCCACCATCAATTTTTCATTGAGGTCGCTGTCTGTGCTATAACTCTGTTTAGCCCGGCATGCTACCAACTAAACCTTTTCTATACAGCTCAACAGGATAGGTTCAAAATGATTAGAGACACTTTCTTCATTACATACTGTGTAATACACTCTTCTCTTCCGGTAGTGCAATAATCTAGCCCTGCACTCCAGTAAGACTCATAAGTAAGATTATGTCTCTCTTCACGTTCCATTTAGCCTTGTGGCTTCTTAATTGTTTGGATGTCCCCATCCACACCATGGGCTGATCAGACTCTGGGAAACTATTGGGGTTTCCGAGCGGTAATGGCCAGGATGCGGTGTCACACACATTCCCATGTATCTTTGGATACCTAGTAGTTAACACTTTAAGCCAATGTAGGAAAGCACTGCAAAAACACACATATTAATTATTATTTTATTTAGTGAACAATCCTCCCGCACCGCAGTGCAAAACTGGGCAACTTGTATATAAACCTAACGACAGGTAAAACGGTTAGTTCCATAGGACCCGGTAACGGGCGAGATACGTACCCACACCGAATTCCATTAAAATGTCTGGACATGATATTTAGATCTGCCACGCCCTTGCAGGAAGGACATTTACGGTGGGTATTCGTTTCTCTTACCCCCACCATAACGATAGAACAATGGTCTAATAATGCTTTCGTGAAATGTAACCCATGTCTTGTAATGTTTTATGTGGTTGCGGGGTGGGATGTCCGGATTCTTATCCAGTTCTGAGATCTTGCTACGTTACATGTATGAGCCCTGTCTTTAGTATTGATGTCTTAGGGCTTCTGTTCTCAGTGACAGCCATGTCTAATAGCTAGGTAGATATCAGCCAGTTGCGGCCTAAAATAATCCTTGTTCTGAAAACAACTAAAAGTGAATTAAGCAAAGCAGAAGGCCGCATAAATAAAGCGGAAACTACTAATTCAGCATACCAAGAGTCACATAAGACAGTAATGAGGGAATCCATCAGGAATCCCCCATCCCATCTTCACGTAAAACAGTACGCACCCTTATAGTCATAATCTCACTAGGTATGGTCTTTTCTTTCTAAAGCATTTTTGATTGAAATATTAGTGGACCCATTTTTGCCTCCTATTCTTCTCCCACTTTAAACAGTGGCGACACCTTCCCAAGATGGAGTCCCGTGCAAGGCACTTGCCTCTCGCAAGGATTCAGCGACGACAGTCCATGCCAGGATAATACTCCTTGCCCAAACTAGCACTAGGAGTAGTGCCCGCGTGAGGCACATCACTTTTCGTCCGAGATAACCTTCTTCCTTTCAGCTTAGAGGTATAATAACTTATATTAAGTTAAATAGCTAAGTCTCGTGTATGGGAGCCTCCCTTGCGGGGATACCTCTGCGGACTTATGTGTCTGTGTGGTACCTCCGGGAGCCCCATGTTTAAAAGTTCATCTACCTGTCTCTATGTCTCGTATTTTCATATGCGCTTACTGTAGTATTAGCTAGCATATTTATAATTGTTTAGGTAAACTCATTGTATAGAGTTATATTTTTAGGTTACCAAATCAAATCTTGTAAGTCCATAGATGACGAAATTGCTATGGACAGGCATACTGGTGACACAAATTCTTGGGATGAGACAGTTGTGTTTAATGTTTGCGACGATGGTCACATGGCCCCACTGGAACGATTGAGTTCCACCGGCCTCAGGAGCGGTTTTTTGTTTCCTGCAGGTCAGTCTCGTACACAGTCCGTCACCCCGAGACCGGATGCTAACCAGCGTTATCACATGTCGTGCACTTGCGGCACAGCGAGTCGACATAATACACCGGAACGGCCCGACACTACCCGGCGAGCTACACACCTACACAGCCACCGAACACATGTTTTGGATGTGGTCAGCCGTGACACTGGGAGGAGCGATGTCCTAATCGCCCTCTGTCTACAACTCCTACCACTGACCATCGTAAACTGCAGCCTGAGACCCCGTTAAACTAGAACGGGCACCAATTACAGAGTCACTTCAGTGTCCACTCTTACAAACCGGCTCAATTCCGACCTGCAGACAACAACGTCAGGTGGCATACAGAACATCCCATCCTCACACAACAGTACGCAATCACACCCACCCGGTTTTATATATGTCAGTACCAATGATGCGCACCGCATCCATGACACTGACATCTTCCCCTGTTGGAGGTTGTGACCCCGCTACCTCCGTTTCTAACGAACCTTCTTTCCTATGTAAAACGGCAGTGGTAGGTTGTAGCACCTCTGCTGAAACAACATTTATACAAGCACAACGACCCACCGCGAGGGCACTTAACACCCGGTGTCCCTTGGTGGTTTGCAATTCATAAGTCCTAAGAGCATCACACACTACAAACAGCATCAGCACTAGTGACATGGACAGTAGTCAACCTTCGGGATCATGGATCTGCAAGAAGAAGCATCGTTTGAAGGACAGCAAACCACAACGCTGTCACTGTTTCTTTTGCACATCAACCAAACATCCCATGATGCATTGTAAAAAATGGCTCGCACAGGTAGCCCTCATCCGCGATCGCACCAGTCCTGTCCACACTGCTGTATGCACAAACTCACAGTACACGGAAACAGCATCAACAACACCACCACTGCTACCTCAGCTCCGTCATTGTCTAAGCAATCACAGCAGCAGCGACGACGGGTTGGTCCTTTCCTCACTCAGCCATCAACCGCACTCATGGAAGCTATCCGGAAATAGACTGACTATATACAGGATGATACTGCACCAAAAACAATCCCACACGCAGTATCATTGGAAACGCTTCCACAGGCACACCGCAAAGTAATATATAAGTGTGCTTGTCTGTTTAGTGGCGTTTCCACCCATGCCGCTGTTGACACTGGAGCTTCCATCACCATCTCTAACAAGCGCTTGTATGAGAGCATCCCACCTAATAAGAAGCTACCCCTTAGGCCTACAAACATATTTTTGCAAACAGCTATGGGAGCTGATGTCTCCGTAGCTGGTACAGTAAACCTCGTAATACAGATAAAGGAAATGCAATTCATACAGCTTGTTGTCATTGCCTCTATTCAAAACGATGCCCTGCTTGGTTCTGATTTCCTCAGTGCCAGCGAAGCCATCATACATTGCAGACAGCAGGAATTGGACATACACGGCTAACGTATACCCCTTGGACCGGAATCATCACTGTATGACACTTGTGCAGTGATTTTAGCATCTACGGCCAGAGTTGATCCGGGACAGGAGAAAATCTTATGGGCCATCACACCACAGTTAGGAAATAACACATAGCTATGGGAACCCGACCCTGAATATATAATCGCCTCACAATGCACCAGTCCCCGAATGATCATGGACACCACCAATAAGGATCATATACCCTTCCGGGTATTCAATGGCATGACTTACCCAATAACTCTTGAACCGGGAGTTCGTGGTGGCCATTTGGTGGATGTGATATCACTGGAGACACCCCCTACTGCACCTACACCAGCAACAACAGATGATTTACCGGAACACCTGCATGACATATATCTGCATGCCACAGTTGGATTGATGAAATCTCATAAATGTCACATACAGAAATTATTATATAAATATCGCAACGGTTTCTCAGCTGGAGATATGGACTTGGGAGAAACTCATGTCTTGCGACACTCCATCGACACTGGAAAAAAACTGACCCATTCAACAACCCATTCAACATCTTCCCATTCATAAGGAGGCAGAAGCACATCAACAAGTAAACAACATGTTGCGGACAGGCATAATAGAGCCATCAGCATCCCCTGGCCAGTCCCATTGTACTAGCAGGCAAAAAGGACGTATCTTTGCAGTTTTGCATAGACTACCACCGCCTTAATGATCTAAGCATCAACCATTACCATGGATTAATCAGACCTTAGATTCCTTGTCCGGAGCGATGTGGTTTTGTACCCTTGATTTGTCTAGTGGATACTGGCAAGTAGCCATGGATGAGGCTGACAGGAAGAAGACTGCGTTTGTTTGTAGAAACAGTTTTTTCCACGTCCACAAGATGCCCTACAGATTGTGCAACGCTCATGGAACGTTCGAGCGTCTCATTGAGCAGGTATTAACTACCCTGCAATGGGAGATATGTCTCTGTCACATCGACGACGTAATTGTCTTTGGCTCCTCATTTGAGCAGGTTCTGTCCAATCTGGACAAAGTCTTATTGCGATTCCAAACCACTAATCGAAAGCACAAACCCAAAAAGTGTCATCTTTTTAGACAGAGCGTCGAGTTCCTGGGACATGTCATATCCGGCGATGGAGTGGGTACGCAACCGTTAAAGACACAAACAGTAGCGGAGTGGCAAACCCCCACCACAGTCATGGACACCAGGAGTTTCCGCAGTCTCTGCCAGTACTATCGTCATTACATCTATCACTTTAGTGAGATTGCATCACCATTATTTAGAATCACCGAACACTGAAGGAACTCTAGACGACCGCCCCAATTCTTGCTCATCATAACCCTAACCTCGATTTCATCTTAGACACTGATACATCGGCTTATGCCATTGGTGCAGTTCTATCTCATGTCACAGAAGATGGAACAGAGCAGGTACTGGGTTATGGTTCACGTATTCTAAACAAAATAGAGAAGCGTTACGCGACCACTAAGAGGGAATTGTTGGCTGCTGTCCATTTCGTCTATATATACTATATACACTTTCTGTCTGGGCGCCATTTACCCTGCGTACAGATCATGCATCCCTACGCTGGCTCAGAAACCTAAAAAATCAGGAGGGCCAGGTAGCGAGGTGGCAGGAATCCATGCAGGCCTTCAACTTCAACGTTGTTCATAGACCCGGCAAACTGCATGGAAATGCAAATGCCTTGAGCAGAATCAGGCTCGAGGATGAACAAGAAGTGGCCGCCACCATGACACATACTACACAGCCATCTCCAGTGTTCCCCAATTTGCGGTACACAGAGTGGAACATGGAGACAGTCGCTCACGAACAAGCAACATATGTGCAAACACGAAACATATGCGTGGATCCAGGGGGGTAACTACACAATAGCACTGGACACCTACCCGTCGAGCGAACAACAAAACGAATCAAACAGAGGTTCCACTGGATCGGAATATGCGATAGTGTGAAGGCATGGGTCACCAAATGTGTCCCATGGCAAAGATGCGCTGTTGGCCAGCACCATTCCGCATGCTTACAAGTTAAAATTATTGGTGTACAATGGAAGCGAGTGGCTATTGATGTGCTCGGACCCTTGAATAAGACGGATGAAGGAAACAGGTACATCCTCGTATTACAAGATTATTTTACGAAGTGGGTAGAAGCATTTGATTTGCCGGACCAAGAGGCATCCACAGTAGCAGCGGTCCTAACAAGCAATGTGTTCTGCCACTTCGGTATGCCCTATGAACTGCACTCCAACCAAGGCAGTAATTTTGAGAGCCAGCTGATCTCCAAGCTCTGCAAATTGTTTCATATCATCAAAACACGCACCACACCATATCATCCAAGAAATGACGGGATGCTGGAGAGATTCAACAGACTTCTCACAGAAATGTTGACTAAGGAAACACATCTTGACTGTCGGGATTGGGATTTACAACTCCCATATGTGGTCATGGCATATAACACTTCGATATATTCCAGCATGGGTTATACCCCTGCTCGGTTAATGTTAGGCCGTGAATTAGCCTTGCCCCTGGACCTGGCCATGCCCATAGTTCCAGGAGAGAAAAATCCACCATCTTTCTACGTAGAGCTCATGCTCCAGGGGATAGAACAGACCCATGAGCTAGTGAGAGCAACATTATCCACTGCACACCGGCGTCAGAAAACATGGCATGACCGGCGAGTGCATGGAGACCCGTATGAGGTGGGAAAATTGGTTGGGTTCACGATTCGATGCATTCTGCAAACGTGCCGAGTAAACTGAGTTACCAGTGGAAAGGTCCCTATGTGGTAGTAGGTAAGAAGTCAGACGTGACCTACCATATCCGTGCCTTGGATGGCCTGACCTCAGTCATCCACTTCGATCAACTTAAACCTTGTGTCAGTGATGACCCAGTGCCAGAGCTCAGACTGGGCGTTCCACGTGACACTGGTACCCAGACAGATGTCTCTACAGAAACAAGTATTCTTGATGTTAGTCCAGAGCACCACAGTGCCCATTCGACCTTTCTCCTACCAAGACAGGAGTCCGGCAAACATATAACTAATGCCGAGGATGATGACGAGATACGTACTCGCCCTCTCCCTTTTCAGAGTGGGTCTACATGATCTGGGAAGTCGTATCTGAAGACTTTCTCGTTTATGCTGTCCAAGGGGAAAGACGGAAAAGTTGTTCTGCCGACCTCTTCCAATTCCCACCCACTTCATGCTATTACACCAATTATAGAGTTACCACAAGCGGAAGCCGAGGCTGCCCCAGGCCATGCTTCTTGTGAGGTGGAACATGTAATAAATAGCATGGAAGTGAAGAGGCTTGATGAGGCTGAAGAACACCAAAACCGCACAACTCGGTGAACCCTTCCGAATCATCAAATCGCAAAACCACCCCCATTCCAAGGTGCACCCCATCCAATAGCACCACCACCCCCACCTCATAAGAAGCCAGGGGATAGGGGAGATGCAATCCATTCAGGGAGTTGTTATTGTCTCTATTCAAAATGATGCCCTGCTTGGTTCTGATTTCCTTAGTGCTAGCGAAGCCATTATACACTGCAGACAACAGAAACTAGACACACACGGCCAATGGATACCCCTTGGACTGGAATCATCACTATATGTCGCGTATGCAGTACTATTAGCAACAACCTCCACAGTTGAGCCGGGCCAAGAAAGGATCTTCTGGGCCACCACACCACAATTAAGAAACAATACTCACACAGCCATGCTGGAACCTGACCCTGAATACATGATCGCCTCACAATGCGCCAGTCCTCGCATAATCGTGGACATCACCAACAAAGATTGTATACCTTTTAGGGTATTCAATGGCACTACAGACCCAATAACACTCGAATCTGGAGTCTGTTGTGGCCATCTGGTGGATGTGATATCACTGGAAACCGCCCCACCCACAATCACACCAGCAACACTTTCTGATGATTTGCCTGAACACCTACATGACCTAAATTTGCGTGTTGGATTGATGCAATCACAAAAACATCAAGTACGGAAATTACTTCATAAATATCGCAATAGTTTCTCAGCAGGAGACATGGACCTTGGAGAGACTCATCTTATACGACACTCCATCGACACCGGAAACAACAGACCTGTCTGACAGCCCGTTCGACGTCTCCCTATCCATAAGGAAGCAGAGGCACACCAACAGGTAGAGGACATGTTGCAGACCGGAATAATTGAGCCATCAGCATCCCCCTGGGCCAGTCCCATAGTACTAGTGGGCAAAAAGGATGGATCTTTGTGGTTTTGTATAGACTACTGCCGCCTTAATGATCTTAGCATCAAGGATGCCTATCCGCTACCGTGGATAGATCAGGCCCTAGATTCCTTGTCCGGTGCCTAGGGAAAAATGGCCACGGCCAAGCGTATGAAACGGCGACAACCAGATTTTCCACATTACAGACCAGCAACAGCCACCGCATCTGCCACGCAGCATGCACTAAGTCATTACATAGTATCAGCTAACATCACGATGGAATCACCAGCGCGACCAGCACCGGCAGCACCTGCAGCAATGGTACCAGCATCGCCTGCAGATTCCACTTTGGCAGCACCCGCAGCTCCACCACCATCCGCATCACGCACAACATCAACATCCGCATCACATAGCGAAGGGAGACGCGTATTGTCTGTCGCGCTTGTTAGTAGCTGGTATAGATCCAACCTGTTCGGTCCCTGGCCGAGGATGCTCTCAATCTCTGGAACGCTTCTCCTTTTATACTCCTCGTGACGTCACAGGCGCAGGCTTCATCCAATCATAGTTCGAGCAAGAGCCAATCAGCGCGCAGCTAATAATAGCGCAGTCGAACGTTCTAGAACATTCTAGAAGCTTTGCGTCCACGTGGTTATGACGTCACAGCAATATTTTGAAGATAATCATGAAGAGTTTTCCCTGGATAACTCAGCCATTTCTCAACCGATTTTGAAATGGTTTACAGATTTGAAAAGCCCGTTGAATTCTGCCAGATTTACCGGGAACAGACAATAAAAAAAGATTACAGGGTACCATCTTGGTACACTAAAAGCGCCATCCTATCTAGGTCGTAACTACGCGCTCCATATAAACAGCGTCCTGGCACGTATGCGCATCAGGCGCTTTAACGAGCTTAGTCGGTTTTTTCGACACGCTATCTCTCCCATAGGCCTATATATGCTTATGGCTCTACCCAGAGGGGCATGTTCAGGAAACGAATCCAGGACGGGCGGTGCGTACCCAGCTCAGCTGGTACAGCTGGTATCCGACCGGTCGATCCGAACTACAGTATTACCAACCTGGGCCTGTTTAGTAGTGATATATCGGCAGCAGAGGACCATCCACTGCGTCCGCCCTGTATGAGACGGGGTACCCAGACACATTACGGAAACTTCACAGCGGATGTTTGTGGACACTATTGCCGAGGTTGTAGCAGGATTTTTCAGCAGTTGTGCGGAACACAGAACTTTATTATTATGTTTATTTTTGAAATCCTTTTCTTATTATTATATATGTTTTAACAATTGACACCCAGTCCCTACATTGACTACGGTCATCCTACACAGCTGTGCAATATTCTTGCGTAGTTGTGTCTCACATAAAATAATCACTACGGATTCCTGTGTTGTAATCACGTTGTGTGTGGCATAAGTACACAACACACCATAGTGAATATGTCATAATCCCTTCATGCAGTCTCAGCTACGCTGAGGCTGCATAATGAACTAGTCTTTTTACCTTATTATTATTTGATATTTTTGTTATTATTTTAGTTCCCGCATCAGTATGACAGGACGGATTTGTGGGTTAATGGAAGCTACATGTGTGGATCCGCACTAATGGGCCGCATTATATTAATCTATATACACCTAGTGCATCCCTTTATTTACCCGTGATGCACATGTAATTAGCATAATCTGTGATACTCTTCTCGGGTATAGTTATGTGATTATATATTTGTATTGTATTTTATAAAAACCGTATTGTAATTGTGGTACATTGGAGCTTGGGTGTTCTCTGCAGAAAAATAATTATCCGCATCCGAAAGAACACCCATGCAAGCTATTGTTTAGGTAATTAAGAGATCTAAATAAAAGTATGCACGCACTGTGAAACATAAACAAAAAAAGGAAAGACCTGGAAAAATAAATGGTATGCCTCCCTCCCAAACTCTTTCGCACCTTATGTGTTCTTTCTTATGAACACGCGTCCGTTGCATCACTCTCCTCTCGGCTACGTGCCTACTCGGGATGTCTATAATCCATGTCTAGCATGCTCCCGTGCGTTCAATCCGCCATGTGTGATCGTTTGCCGCGAGTGTAAAACTATGAGGGGGTGGTATAGCGCGGACCGACCGGACGGGTACTGACCATCTCAGCGAGGCTGGGTACGGAATGGCCACTCCGGTTTCGCTCCAAGCACGCCCCCTGGGTAGGATAGTACGTGTACATGAGCCCTATGAGAGAAGTTTTCGTTAAAATTGTCTAAGTCTGATAAAATGCGTGGTGCGCATGCATGTGCGTCAGAGCTTCCCTGACAACACATTATGGAATTGGAAGCGAGTGCATGCCTATAGTCTACAGAGTGGGTATGCGTAAAAATCTTTAATTATTCCATTCTCATTGTTCTTGGTACTGATCAGGACCAGAATAAAACGAGCTTTCTAGAACTGTTAGCAGCGAAAATCCCCTTAAATTATCATCAAAATATTGCTTTTGACGTCGTAATCACGTGTATGCATAAATAGATCTAGAATGTTCTGTGAACGTGATAAATATGTCACTGATCTAGCTGCACGCTGATTGTCTACTGCTCGGCCGCTGATTGGCTGAGGCATCTGCCTCCGACATCACGAGTAGTATAAAAGGGGTGAAAAATCGAGAATCAGGAGCATCGTCGGCATGGAGACCGGCCCGTCTGGAGGACTGGCTGGAAGTATGGGACTTGGCGAGTGAACCGGAACACCGACGGAGGATACAGAACATCAGCACGATTCCAAACGGCTTTCAGCTCACCCGCACCGGATAGCAGTTCTCGAACTTTCCGCATTACAGAATTTTTGATGCTCCAGGATGGCCATTTGGGAGCAAAAATAATAAAAGTTATGGTTCCTGCTTCTGGACTTGTCTAAAGAGGACACCTTTGCGGAAAGGGCCATCCAGGCCTGGGATGTGATTCTACGGAATGTGAGCTTATGGTGATTCTTGGTGGATGACTCGCCGGATTTGCCAACCACGCTGAAAAGTGGACTTCAAGTTCCGCACTGCATGGCGTGTGTGTTTAATTAGCTTTTTGACCACAGTCTGGTGGAACTTTGCTGGGTGCACCGCAAGGGCTATGCGATGCATCCCACACATTGTGCCAATTTATGTAACTGCCTAATAATATATACAACCTTCCCTATTAATGTGCAAACTTCAACTTTATTACTTCCATCGCCGGACGGATAACTTTCTCACTTCCGTATAAATTGTATACTAGCTACCAAGACTATCTAATAGACATTTCTTCACTGCTTTGTTTCACTGTCCTGAGTGTGTACCATGCCTACCCTGTCTGGAGGAGTCAGATTGCGGAGACCAACCTGCGGAAATCAGTTGCCGAAATCTGCCTGCGGAAATCTATCCAGCTTCCGAGAACGTGTTGACTCGCACTTTGAATATGTTAGCGCCTCAATTTCAGTAACATAGTAGCCTGTTCCATACCAATGACTATTAGGTACTCAAGTAGCTATACTATTGTACATTTAATTATCATTTCCGTATACGGTACTGATGACTAATAAGTACCTTATCGGTATTAAGACCGCAATTTATAATTTCTGTTTTACTGTGAATATTATCCTTGTTTACTGTCTGTGCTTTCATCTAGCCGCACCGTTTAAGTTTATCAATTGGTGATATTTAGTTACCTCATTTAATTATAAAGTTAGTTGTATATGGCAGTCAGCCATCCAGTTAATATGTTTTATTTAATTGTAGAAAACTTTGGACTGCAGTACGCTAGGAAATACTATGCAGCAACAGATATATCTGCATCACTTTATTCCCACCATCATCAATTTTACACTGAGGTCGCTGACCATGCTCTAATTGTTTGAGCCCGGCATGTTACTGACTAAACCTTACTATTCAGCTCGCTAGGATGGGTTAAAGTGGTTAGGAACAATTTCTTCATTAGAGACATATAGTGTACACCTCTTTTCCAGTTGTTGCGGTAATGTAGCCCCGCACTCCTGCAAGGTTGTGTAAAATTGGTCAGTTACCTATAGGGCCTCATATATATATATATATATATATATATATATATATATATATATATAATAAGAAAATACCGGATATAAAACTGCCAGACAAGAAAATGCAGGTTATGTAAATGCCGGACTGAAAAATGCAGGACTAGAAAATGGCAAACAAAATAGCATAGGCCTAAAGGGCGATAGGAGGGATGGATAGAGATGGGTGTGGGACAGCTTGAAATGGATACCCCAACTGATAAAATAATGATAATAATATCCATGAAAATGATGGAAACTATGAAATGACGATAATTGATGATGATGATGATGATAGCGATGATGATGACAGTGAAGATAATAATAATAATAATAATAATAATAATAATAATAATAATAATAATAATAATAATAATAATATATCTCTACCGTCATAGACAATGTACAAATAAGCATTGTTACGGCCTGAGCGTAAGAAAGAAATACGAAAAATACGAAAATACGAAGCTGGCGTTCAACCCAGGTCAAGTTCTAGTCTAACATAAACACACACTACTGATTATACCGCATCTCATTAATACAATGGTGTGTGAATGAGCTGTTGTAAGCTATCAATGATCAACAACAAAATATTATTCACGGGATGACGTCAGACATAGTCCAACACTCGTTCACTCAATGAGCACAATACATTTATGGAACCAATTAGACACAAACACACAGAATTCAGCAAACCTATCGCAATTTAAAAAAATCATACATCCAAATCCAACAACCCTTGTGCCAACACTTACAATAACTAACATATATGTCACAAACCCAGACTGATTCTCCATAGTGTGAACACGGAATACTGTGTGTCCTCACGCTGTGCGGGCATGTGATACCTGATGCCGGATGGGTCGCGCATCGATGGGCAGCGGTGGGTCCTGGCGAGTGGGCAAACAATTTGCCTATTATGTGGAATAAGCCGCTGTACGCCGATAGTGGCCTGGCAGCAGGGGTGGGGGGGGGGGGGGGGGTGCCGCTGTGCACACTCCTACAGCGTGTATCTCAGATCGGGCTAAGCTCGACTGAAATCAAATTTTAATCAATAAATCCTGACGAAGAGATAAACTCGTAGCGACCGGGTCTCCCTCCTCGTTTCTCTTTCGCTTCACTTTCGGTTTTGGAAACGAGGAGAGAGGGCACGGGGCTGGTGGACTACACATAAAAATATGAGTGCTGCAATGAAAATATGTTATCCTTAGCATACTGAAGCCAAGAAGGCATGGAGGTCGGTGGAGGTGGGGCGGGACTCGGTGTAATTTCGGTAATTTAATGATGTAAAATAGAACTAATAATGATAATGTAATAATAAAAATAATAATAATAATAATAATTTTAATAGTCTGATGTATTGTATAGCCGTCTACGCATATACTTGTCACCAATAGATCATCATATATCACGGAGTTGCGATCTGAGTGTAAATAAAAGCCTTGAACCTTGAACAACCATTATACCAACATACTATTCATATGGAGAACGACGCCAGAATATTCTACATACAAAATGAAGAAATACACGTAGCCAAATGAATACACATTCATTCAGGTTTAACCTACTCGAAACTCAAAACTGCCCGCACTGTAATGGAATAGAAGACAATAACCATTACTTATTCAAATGTACCTGTTACAACGAAGCAATACAAAAACTGATATCCGACCTAAATAATAATCACATGTCGAACATCGCAGAGAATACATTATTAAATGGAGATCCAGATTTGAACAACACCCAAAACACCATTATCTTTAAAAATGCCCAAGACTATATTCGGAACACAAAACGGTTTGACACAAATTAGATATGCGTGGAGGCTGATGTGAACACGCTGATCCATAACGCACAAAACAAACCAAATCGGATATTAAGCCAGTCTACAATGGACACTCGCACTTGGGGTTCGCTGGTGGTGGTCCTCTAGGTCTTGTGGTCGTAAGATCATCAAACCTGGAGCATGGTGCGCCATTGTGGCGTTCAGTGGGCGTGGCTAAACGTCCGACCCTCGCCAATATCTAGGGCATTGGCTAGCGTCAACATTATCTTGCGCCTGTTTTGGGCCGCTGTGTTACACTGGGCCCTTGGAGGGCTGCGGATAAATAACAAAACTGAGCCTGGAAAGACATAGGACCCATAGGACATGGTTCGACTTGGTGACGCGGATTGACGAGGTGGGGTGGTGGTTTATGTACGTACTGGTGAGACCATTTCAATTGGCGGCTATATTAAATAAGCCCACACGCGGCAACCTTTATACTAGAGCGTGCGTGTATGGCTTATTCCTCGCTTCATTTTCCAGCGCCATCACGCCGTACCGCACCTGGTGGATCTCGGAACTAGTGGGGGTCCCGGGCTGGCGCGGTTCTTCGGCGGCGGAGGACCATTCTGGCGCATCGTATCCCACAGTTGAAAGCATTATTGCGCAGCACTGTTGGTGTGTGCGCGGTTAGGGTGCGCCGGGGTCAGTTTCTATGCGGCTGCAGCGCTGCGCCGGTATGGTTCGTGTTCCCATTTAACGAGATGACTGTAGGTGGCCATGCGGTTATTTTACTTTTCCAGAGATAAATGGTCATCTTGGAGCACATTAACGAAACTGCGCATGCGTGTTCATCATAAATGTGATAAAGCCATCTCCTTGATCATGATGAACAGATTCTAAGACAATCTAAGGCCGTGTTCTCACTAGAGAGTTAATCGGGAATAACGCCATAAGTTGGTGTTATTCCGTATAAGTCTCTAGTGAGAGCACAGCATACATGTACTATACAGATATAGCCATTAGACATGTGATAAATTGACAACATATTTGCAGGACAGAGAGAAATGTGTTTATCGTGTTATATTAACATTCAATATTACATAGGTTCTTACTATCATTCACGGTTTCTTACGCATTACGTGTAGTGCTGATGGTGGTTGCGATTGTAATAATGGTAGTTTCTTGGTAGTGTCAAATATGTAAGATGGTTGTAATGGCATCGACCTGAGATAGGATTAGCTCTGGGCTATAGAAAGAAGCAGATTCTATGTTGGGCAGTCCGTCCATCTTCCCATCCATCTTGTTGACCATATGCGTAAATTTTGGGGTTTTGTTTGATAATTCAGATTCTATCTGGCGCTAAATTATAGAATATATAGAAAGATTTTCACATTATTGCAAGAAATATTTGATGATAGAATCGTGCAATATCAAGTGAATTCTAGATTGTATTATGCTCGAAATGACACTGAATATATAGTAAATTATTAGCATTTGAAAACTGTAAGTTGCCACTAAATTGTGTATTTCGAAATTACTCCATAGTAGATGTATGTATGTATGTGCTTGCGTGCGCGCCTGCTTGTGTGTAAACAGATAGACATCTATCCGAATGGGGCTAATGTGAACCAACTATCTTTCAATGGGCACATAATGCTGAATAAGTAACTACATGGACATATTGGTAATTATGATATTATTTGATCGTAGAATCGTGCAATATTTCCTACAGAACTAGTACATAATAATACATATTGAGTTCTGCATGGCTAGATGTTCGAAAACTGGTTACAAACAGAACGCATAGATATCGCTATGCAAATTATTGGCCTCTGACAAGTTTTCGTCGCTACTAAGTTGACATATTATACAATTACTCTATGGTGGAATATTTTTTAATGAATATTTTATTGGCGAATTTATATATTTATCCGACATTTTCGGGCCAAACTTATTACCTTATTATTACCATTATTACCATTACTTATTATTAGTAGGCTACCGAAAAGCATTTATCTGCCAAAACGTGTGCACATTTTTGGCATGGAATTGTGTACTACGAAATTACTTCATGGTAGACATTTTTAAGCTTGATACTTTATTAGCGTATTCATATACTGATCTGACCATATGTATGAATTTCGAACCGAATATGGACCGAACTTATTGCAGACAGTATGGTACTGAAAATCATTGATCTGCCAAAATGTAAGCCAATTTTCGGTATGGGATTGCGGACTACGGAATTCATCATCATCATCATCATCGTCACCATCATCATCATCATCATCATCTGTTGCGTGGTTGGAGGCCCGTACAGAGCCTAGTGTCAATCTCAAACTTTTTTTTCACAATACCATTGGTGCGAACAGTGGTTGTAGTTCTTTGGTATTTTTTACTTTTCAACATTTTTTGCCTTTTCCTTTGTGTGCAATAGGGTGTATAGTTTAATGATATATAAACAATTTACAATGTACATATTTACATCATATGACCGGTAGGCCTAACCCACCTAGCTGACAGTGGGGGTGGAATAATGCTACATATTTACATCATATGACCGGTAGGCCTAACCCACCTAGCTGACAGTGGGGGTGGAATAATGCTACATATTTACATCATATGACCGGTAGGCCTAACCCACCTAGCTGACAGTTACAATGTACATATTTACATCATATGACCGGTAGGCCTAACCCACCTAGCTGACAGCTGGGGTGGAATAATGCTACATATTTACATCATATGACAGGTAGGCCTAACCCACCTAGCTGACAGTGGGGGTGGAATAATGCTACATATTTACATCATATGACCTGTAGGCCTAACCCACCTAGCTGACAGTTGGGGTGGAATAATGCTACATATTTACATCATATGACCGGTAGGCCTAACCCACCTAGCTGACAGTTGGCGTGGAATAGTATTGCACATGTGGCTTACTACTGCTACTAGACTGGTAGGACACGCCCACCTTATGTGTGGGCTTGAGAAGATGCTTACTACAGTTATGCTACTAATATACTGGTAGGGCACGCCTACCTTAGCTCCGTGTTTGAGGAGACATATGCACGCATACTACATGTATGCACACAAAGTAATCTAGGCTAAATTATATGTTTTAAACTCAGATTTATGTTGGTGAAAATATGGGGCCGAGCATAATCTACAGACAATTGGGCGGTGAGGATACCTATCTAACCATATGGGTGGACTTCTTGGGCCAAACACATTGCAGGCATTATTAACGTGATGCATACATACCCATTCCGTTGATTTATGTACCTAACCACCCGCTACAATGTTATTGATAGCCGTTTTGACTGGAAATTCGGAACATCAGTTGTCTATACATAGTGATAAATAAGTGCATGCGTGGATCTTTTCCCAGTGAAGGAGTAAGGACAATAAATTAGGAATGAAAATCACACGTACATTATTTTTAACGAATTTCTTCTAATATTCCATGCTCTATAATATTATTATACATGTTTTACTGTTAAAATTTACCACACACATAGTGACTAGTAAAATGCGTCCACGATATTAAAATCTTTTCCCTGACGCCATACAAGACATAACAATGGAAATGTATACACTAGTATTATAGGCTATAATAAATAGACAGTAAAGGTGTAATATACTATGGTGACATTAACAGCTACCGTGTCTGTTTCATTTTGCTAAATTTGGAGAAGAATGTTAAAATATTTAGATGTTGAATGTCCATGTGCAGGCCAAGAGAAGACGGTGTTTGCAGATTTGCCACTGGAATCTGGAATGACTGTCTCGAGAGTCATTCCAGTGGTAAATTATCAAACACTGTCCCCTCATGGAATGCAATATGGCATTGCCCAAGATCACTGTAGGGGCCGGGTTGATCAGTTATCCCACGAGGCGGTTAAAATACAATACGAGGTGATGATAGGCCTATACCCATAGCCCTCGTCATTGTGATTTATATACTTTCAACTATGACTTCCCAGATTCCCATTTCCAAGGTAACTATAGAGGTGAGCTGTTGAATATTTTAAAACTAATTTGACTAGATTATAGAAACATCACAGTTAAATTAGTTTCAAAATATTCAACAGAATGTGTATTAAATAGTAAAGACATACACATCGCACAGCCTATGGACTTTTCAACGTTCCTGCTAGCCATAACTACGTGATTCATTACATATTTTGACTGTGACGTCAGCCTACATGTGACATAATTGATTATGACTTCAACACTTGAGTGACAGGTTGGATAAATTAGATTTTATTCCACAATAGGCACTTGGCCCTTGAGTGTGCACACTCATATAGTCAATTTGTGACGGACACTAGAATACAATGCAGGTTCGCTGTACAATTTGCAATAAAATCATATAGAATTACACAGGCTATTAATTACAATAAACGAAATATTTTCCCTACTGGTCTGCAAATGATGACAGTCTTGAAAACGGTAACATTCTGGTTTGTGGTTGGTGTTAACTGACCATTTGCGGGTCCGGAAGCGTGTTTATGAGAATCGTGCATTCTAACCCTGGCTCGGTTATATACTGAGCCAGTCGTTCCCATGCTCACTTGTCGGAAACGCCGCCCCGCTCTTGGACTGTAAATGAGCATTTATTGTACGTTTTTCTCTTGTTCTATGCAATTATTATTATCGTGGAAACTCAAGGAAGTCATAGACAGATTAGACTTATGGTTAGTCGGAGAATATGCTCAAGTTATCAAATCAGTACGCACCTTTAAAGCATGGTAAATAAATGCTGCTAGTTTCTTCAGAACTGTAGAATTCTGATGTTGGAATACTTCAGTGAATTTAAGAACACTAGGTCTCATATAATAATAGGGCTTAATAAGAGAGTTATGTAGAGCGTTATATTGTGGGCATATCAAGATAAAGTGGTACTCGTCTTCTATATCATCTTTACAAAATGGGCAAATTCTCTCTGACAGTGGTGTGTGGTCAGGTTTGTGCCACCTGCCTGTTTCAACGTGCAATCGATGGCTTGCTGTCCGGATTTTCGTTAAAGCCTCTCTATGTGAAATTATTTTTACATTGTTCAGGTAATGTTTATAGCTTATTTCATTACACAAAGACGTGTATAACCTGGGTTTGCTGGTGTTTGCGAGTATTCCTGACCATTCTTGGAAATAGTTATCATACACGTGTCGCTTATAATACAATATGAACATATTCTTGTCTACATGTTTAGCTTGAGTTGTCCACACATCAGTAAAGCCTCGTCTAGATAGCATGTATCTGAGGTTACTCACCCATTTAGGCCAACATTTACAGTACAATCCGTATATAAAACATCATAGATACATCTTATTAACCTATTTGGATGTGCTTCTATTACTTTAAACCAATACTTAAATATTCTAATTTCTCTATTAAAACATAACGGAAGCCTACCCAATTCACCATAGACAACACAATTAGATGTGTTTTGTTTTACCTTCAATAATTGCTTGCAAAAACGTAAGTGACATTTTTCTACATCCATTGCTGGATGAAACCCCCAAACCTCGCTGCTGTAACAAAGAATCGGTGAATTAATTTATCGAATAAAATACACAAGTGATTGGGTGTTAATCCTGCAAATCTGCAACAATATTTCTTTAGGGGAAAAGTGGCTTTCTGAGCTTGCTCAGCGAAATATTTCTGTGATGGGAGAAGTCGCAAAAGTGACACCTAAATGTTTGAACTCTTTAACGACTTCCAGCTCATGTGTCCTGTACTGACACATTTCTCTTTGATTTAGGCGTCCACCACATCTGACAACTTCACTGCGTTTACCGTTAAACGCCATCTATTGCAGTAGTCATATAGTATATTTAATCCATTTTGTATTCCCTTGGTTGACTCCGATATTAAAACAATATCATCTGCATACAATATTAAAAACAGCTTTAACAGAATCAAATCAATACCATCTACCCCTCCCTTGATTAGTGCCCCATCTAAATCATTCACATACGTGGCAAATAAAAATGGTGACAAGCTTTTTCGCCTTGTCGTACCCCTGTACTACAACCAAAAGAGTAAGATAGTTCTGAATGTACGCGTACACGGGTTTTAAGGCTGATATACATTGGCATCATTATATTAATTATGTTTCCTCTATCTCCTAATTTTAATAGCTTATGCCACAAACAATCACGTACTCCATAATCGAAAGCCTTACTAAAATCTACAAAAATACAATACAATTTCTTACCCTTGCTTACAATATGTGAGAGAAGCCCACTTAAGACAAAGATGTGATCTATGGTGCTATACCCCGCCCTAAACCTAGCTTGCGCTTCAACATACATTTTATTAATTTCTGTCCAGTTGTTCAATCTATTATTCAAAACCTTGGTAAACAATTTTCCTGGTGTACTTAATAAAGTGATACCCCTATAATTATTCACGTCATTAACCCCACCTTTCTTGTGTAGCGGTATCAAAATGCCTTCGGACCAAGTATGGGGAAAACCTCCACTGCGTGAAATTGTATTAAATAATGTTAACAAATCTGGTAATAACTCGTCTCTTGCATTTATATAAAATTCATTAATAAGTAAGTCAGGTCCAGCACTTTTAATATTTTTTAATTGTTTAATAGCCTTCAGAATTTCCGGACAGGATATTTCAGCGTTTAACTCTTCAAAAATAATGTGCACATTTTCATCTCGACTGTATTCGGAGACATAGTCTTTAACCTCAGCATCCGGGCTGTAAAATTCACTATCTGGGTTGCTGACTGCTTTAAAAAATTCAACAAAATCATCCGCGGTGATATTTCCGATTTTCGTGTTATCTTTGGTTTTTTTTATAGCAATTTCCAGTATAGTTTTGTATCCGTATATTGAGCGTTAATTAGTTGATTCGTTAAAATGGCTCATTGCTCATTGTTGAATTTCTTTACCGATTTCTTAAACTCAGTTCGCGCCGTCACCAAATTTATAAGTAATACTTATGTGTTTTTGGCTCTGAAGGCATTCAACGCACGAAAAAATTGATATCTTTTTATTTCACAATCAGCGGAGTAGTTTTGCGGTAAGCTTCTTCGATGTTTTCGCCGTTTGTTATTGTTTGATTTAAGGAATACATTTTCCGCCGCTGCTTTTATCGCTAAAGTAAATGTATTAACCGCTTCCTCTACGGATTTTGCACTGGGAATCGGCGCTTCATACAGTAATTCGCTCATAGTAAAAAGTAAGGCCTGGACATGTTCGGACATAATATTAGTTCTATATTCAGAACTTTGCTCTGTGTTCCAAACATATTTCTGAATTGTTTTGTTTTTTTACGTCATTCCTACAAATACGATTCGGCACTGAATCACTAAAATTTAGAGTACATTGTATTACGCTGTGATCTGATAACTCGTTCTGAAAATTAATCATACAACTATTAACAAGATCGAGGTTGTTTTTTCAGAGCAGAGGATATTTCTACCTATAGTCTACTACACCAATTCCTCTGGGTGTTATACATGTTCTCTCCCCAAACCCTCTATCATTTCCAAATCTACCATTCAAAATCCGAAGTTCTTATAAAGTTCTAATAGCCTATGCCCAATTCCATTCGCATTTACAAGATCTTTTGAGAATCGAGGTAGTGGAAAGTCTTCATAATAATCATTATTTACAGGAACATGTTCGGAATTATCATTTAAAATACAATCAGGCAAAATGTGTGTTCTGGCGTTAAAATCGCCCCCATTCAAAAAATTACAATTACAATTGTTATGTTTCGTTTTTGTAAGAAAAGAGGTAAGCCTATCAAAATCTTCAATCTCCACTTGACCTTTTCTGGGAGAGCCATGTGGCAGAACATAACAGAGACAGATATATAAATTGCCATTTAGGCCAAAATAATCTTTGTCCAAAAGTATCCACATTATATCATCTCCTTATGTACTCTGTAGTGGAATACCACGTGACAGGCTTGTTCTGATGTAAATAAGCAACCCACCTGAATCGCGCTTAACCCTTATGTGCCTTGGTCTATGCAAAGCAAAATAATTACATTCATCTAAATCATAATTGAACAGGTTCGAACTCCACGTTTCATTTAGTAATACAATATCACTATTGGTGGCTAAGTTTTGGAATAAAGGTGAATTTATAAGTTATACCCTCATATCATAAGAGAAGCTGTGCATTGTGATTGTGTCTGCATGCGTTCGGCAGGGTAAATCTTACTATCTGAATGCTCTTGCTAAAATATGTTGGGTGGATCACACATTACTAAGTGGTATTGGCCATTTAAAGATCGAATTTGTTCATGACAAATTCAAAGGCGGTATCCATTTCTAGCTAAGCTCTGTCCATTCATTCGGTGTGCTAGAATCAATTTATATACTTTGATTCACAAGTTCTCAGAATCTCAATTTCAAGGTAACTATACAGGTAAGGTGTTGAATACCCTGAAACTAATTTGACTGGGTGCTGTTGCTGCCTATGGACATAACAATGCCCACATTAATTTCAAAACATTCAAGAGAATGTTGATTAAAAAGTAAAAACATAAAATGTGTACACTTGACGGACTATTTAATATTCACGATGGAGCTAGAGACGTCAGAAGTATAGGGGGTATCTGGTCGCTATTGTTCTTTTCGTTGGAATGTGTTTTTAACCAATCAAAACGCTCCATTTCAGTCGCTATTGTTTGGAGAACAATGGTGCACAGAACGCCACGCATTCTAGAGAACAATGACGACTATAACGCCATGTTTTTCTCGATAACAATGACGCACAGCCGTATACGTTTTTTGGATTTGCAACACTCTGGAATGTTCTATTATTTTGAATTAGTTAACCCTTAAAAGTTTAAAAGTTGTGTATTTTACGTTTAAATGTAGTGGCTGTGCTCCCGCTCCGTGGTTATCTACCGTTGTAAAAATAGTAAGAGAGTATGTAAAAAAATAGAGTTTAAGAGGTGGTCTGATAATGGAGGTCGTATGAGGAGGAGGAGGAGGAGGAGGGAGTATGAGGCAGAGGGGGGGGGGGGGTGAGGAATTACGGACCGATATTGATGTTTGAAAATAATTTGACTGTTTCGTCGGTAACGTTATTAGTAAACAATTTGTTGTTGTATATTTTGAAAACGTTTTGACTTTTAACCGTCATTATGCGCAAATTGTTTTTAAATACGTAATATTGCATTTGCAATAATGTCAGTCGTTTTAGATTTTGGGAACAGGGACGAAGTGCGCGATATCGGTGTTATTTTGAAAATGTTAACCCTTAAAAGTTTAAAAGTTGTGTATTTTATGTTTTAACATAACGCAGTGCGCCCCCCCCCCCCTCCGTGGTTATCTACCGTAGTAAAAATAATAGAGTTTGATGAGTGATAATAGTAGAGAGTGGTAATAGTAAAATAATAGAGTTTAAGAGGTGGTCTGATAATAGAGGTCGTAGGAGGAGGAGGTTTGAGGAATTACGGTATTGCTGAATATTTTGAAAATAATTTGACTCTTTCGTCGCTAAGATTATTAGTAAACTGTAGAATATTTAGCGACTGCCTGTAAGCTGTTACTGTCTTAGCAACAGCTACCAGACAGATTAGCAACAACATATTTTTAAAATCTTGTATTAATGGTATGTTCGGTTGGAATGGTAACCAAGACTTGGTGGTTATGGATTGGATTGTATCATGGGTTAAAAAAGTTAACCCTTTCACCGAAGAATTCCCCATATCTCATTTTCATCGATACCATACAGGACAACTGTTGAATATTTTGAAATTAATTTGACATCGCTAACGTTATTAGAAAAACTATTTTTGTTGAATATTTTGATTGACTTTTAACCATCATTATGCACAAATTGTTTTTTTAAATACTTTGCAATAACGTCAGTCGTTTTAGATACGATGGTTAAAATGTGGTCATTATATCTCTGAGGGTTCCGTACGTTTATAGAATTGTATGTCGAGCGTACTTATGCTAAAAAGATTATTTGTTGCATATGATTTAACCATTACTGACACATTAGCCGTGAGATCGGTCCTTAATCGAGATACAAACATACCATGTGTTAATAACGAAAGAATGTTAAAGCACCAAGATCAATCATTAATCGAGATACAAACATGTCACGTGTTAAGGAATACTATAAGAATGCACCACCCGTCTAGTTCTAAGCACGGGATATTACAATGTCCTCGACGTGAGTTTGTAAAAAATCGATAATAACGCCTGCACCCGCTCACCGGCTATTGCTGTTTACCGACGCTTAAAGATACGACAATTAAGAGCAACATTTTGAGCGTAGTAGCATAATCATAGATGATTGTTTACTACAAATATAAATATATCCTTTTGGCTACAGAGCAGTGATACTTTATAACCATGTTTTTTACTATATAATTCAGTCCTGCCCTAAGCGACCACCTCGTGTTACGTCATTACATGGACTGTATTAACCCTTTTAACCCTTGAATTTCTTCATATTCATATTTGTGGTACAAGAGAAGCCTATTTTTGAAAATTTATCATTGGAATGACTGGCACTGCAGGCTATCCATCTGTCTAGTCATTGCGCCGGCAAACACCCCCCCCCCCCACCAACCACCATTATCATCGCCAACACCCATCACCACCACCACTATGACCTACACCCAACACCATGCATTAACCCCACCACCCACGCACCCGCCAACCCATAGCGAATTTCTATTTTTGAAAATTTATCACCAGAATGACTGACTCTGACAGCTATCCATTTGTCTAGACATTGTGGTCGCAATGTGTGAGAGCTCTGTGTTTGAAAACATGGCATATAGGTTGGAGAGGGTATGTCAATGAGGATTTAATAAAGGTCTCGCTCGTATGCACATGTGCTAATATGCGAAACTGCTAATTATACATTGTACCCTTGTGCGTGCGTGCATGCCCCAGTGTGCACATGCGTGCGCCAGAAGACTATTTTTGAAAAATTTTCATCGGAATTACTGGCTCTGCTGGCTATCCATTTGTCTAGACATTGTGACAGCAAACACCACCCACCACCCACCTATATCCTCCACCCCCATCATCATCACCAACACCCACCACCATCACGACGAGCATCAACACCAACACCTTCAACACCACTGCCCCTAGCACCACCAACGCCAGTACCGACATCCACCACCAACCACTAGGCACCACCACCACCACCACCGCATGTTGTGGATTGCGACCTCTTGTTGTGGATTGCGGTTGCATGTTGAGGATTTGCGGGCATATGTTGCGGATTGCGGGCACATGATGCGGATTCGCGGGTGTATGTTGCGGATTTGTCGGTGCATGATGCGGATTTGCGGGTGCATGTTGTGGATGGCACCAAGTGGATGTACATGCCTGAATATGCATATGCGCCAAAATGCATGCATACATGTGCGGCCGCATGCGGGCTGCATTTGTGGATATTTGGGTGTAGGTTGCGGATTGCAGGCACATGATGCGGATTGCGGGTGCATGTTGCGGATTTGCGGGCATATGTTGCAGATTGCAGGCGCATGATGCGAATTGCGGGCACATGATGCAGATTTGCGGGTGTATGTTGCGGATTTGCGGGTGCATGATGCGGATTTGCGGGTGCGTGTTGCAGATGGCACCAAGTGTATGTACATGCCTGAATACGCATATGCGCCAAAATGCATGCATACATGTGCGGCCGCATGCGGGCCGCATTTGTGGATATTTGGGTGTAGGTTGCGGATTGCGGGCGCATGATGCAGATTGCGGGTGCATGTTGTGGATTTGCAGGCATATGTTGCGGATTGCGGGCGCATGATGCAGATTGCGGGCACATGTTGCGGATTTGCGGGCACGTATTGCGGATTTGCGGCCGCAGTACATATAATCCTATAAATGGTACAAATTCAATCCCTTTTCTCATTCCAGTTTAAACATCGCAAAGTGGTTGGATGTGTAACTGCAGAGTAGTTAGGCAGTCAGATTTCTTTGAAGAACCTTGTAACTTGAATACTTGCTAGATTTATCCTATAATCAATATGCCGAGACATAAATGTTTTGAATGTGCTTCAACTTTTAATAGGTCAAATGACCTGAAGCGGCATAAGATCCGATTCCATAACGATGAAGATAGCAAAAATCTAGACAGTGAAGATGAAGAAATGACAGAGATGAATAGTGATGATGATGAGCCAGCGGAGTCAGAGAGTGAAGCCGGTAATGACTCAGTGGAGACTGAGAGTGAAGATGAAGGTGAAGAAGAAAAAGATGCCTTGGCAATGAGGAACTATTTACCATATTCCAAAATATTAAGCAGGTCTTAGACGCTGAACAATCAGGTTTAGAAGATGAGGAGGTGAAGTGGACACAGACCCAAATGGTGTAGGCAATGTGCCAATTTCCGTATATGCTGATGCTTTAGTTACAAAGTGCATAGACATAATGCTCCAGTCGAGAAGATTACAGAACTCTACGCTCATTAAAATAATTCGTCAGGAAATTAAAGATTTTATCGACGACGGGTACGCATACAATGAAGCAGTCTTCTCAGCTTTTCGAAAAAGAGAGTTTCTGATCAAGAAGTACATAAGGAACCAGCTAGATGCTGAGGATAATGATGATGATTCTGACGGTGATGGATCTGATTCATAAGGAATCAGTTATCGATAAAATGGATCTCCAGAACATTGACTATTTGTTTATGCTACAGCAACTATATGTTTTATCATATGTAATATTTACTTCAATGTAAAAATATGGATACAAATAAAACATTGTATGTATGCGCGTGTTTGATGATTGTAGCTACCCAGCCAGGTCCCCCCACATCCCTCGATATACAAATCGGAGTGCTGTTGTACTTAGTGGTGGTGGTGGTGGGGTTGGCGGTTGATGAAAATAGGTGTTGTGGTGGATGATGGGGTGGGGTTAATGCTTAGTGGTGGGGGTTGGAGCTTAGTGGGTGGTGGTGCTGGTGGTGATAGAGGGATGGTGATGATGGTGATGGTGATGGTGGTGGTGATGGTGATGATGGTCAGTATTGGTAGTATGTGGTTGCGGCCACAATGTCCAGACAATGGTTAGCCAACTATATATTTTTTTGTCGGGGTCTCATTGACTAGGTACTCATACTAATGCATTCATACTGTGTGTACCCGGACATGGTAATTTTTCCTAGTTTTATTACCTTTAACTAGCTGACTGGCGAGGTGTTTCAGGCATTCCAGTGATCTACTTCCTAGCAAAATATTTTGCAAACGATTTGAGCAAAAGTTCATGCAGACAGTCAAATTATTTTCAAAATATTCACTAAATATCATGAAAATGATTTGATAGAAAGTTGTCGCTAGCACCGTAGTCAAATTATTTTCAAAATATTTGTACAACGCGCATTGCCTACCTTGTAAACAAGTATGCTAGTATACCTCATCCCTCATGCCAGGCAGCACTGCGCTAGCATACCTACCTCATCCCTCCTCCTCCTCACTCGTTCGACCTCAGTTATGCGACCACCCCTACACTCATTTCAGTGATGTTATTTTCTGATTTTTTAAACCTAAATCATGGCGCATTGGTAGTTTAAGCGAATAGTTTTGATACTAATTTGACATAGGAAGCTACAAGTCGCACTAGCGCCTTCGTGCGCACAAACTCTTAAAAAAGTGCTGTTCAATGCGACAATTTGACATAGGAAACCACGATTCCGCTTAGTTTCAAAATACTTTTTTTACTACAACCACGAGGGACCGCATCGACCACCTAATACATTAAATGCTACAAGGGTGATCGTCATTATTCGTCAACGATGCCGACGGTGGGCATTGTTACCACCATTTTTATAACAATTTATAAAATTGAATAATTAAATGACTGACGCTTTAAAGACCACTCCTTAAATACGAGATGTATGATTATTATCTATATAATAGTATGCATACAACATCGCTTGGCTTAGCTATATATTACCCGCATAGAGATGTATTTTGCTCTCTTTTAAAAAAAAATTAACTGACTGGTAGGAAGCCGCTTAGTTTCATGTTTGAGGGGTTTAGATGAAGATTAACGCGTTTGCATACAAATTGAAGGGTTACACGCGAATCATAGATGTTTTATGCACAATAACAAGGTGGTCAGAGAAAAAATATTTCCCTGGATACGTTTTTAACATGCACAGATTTTTTTATGCGCATAAACCATTTTACAAACTGATCCATCGCATCTAGCCCGTGAACATATCCAAGATTTTCGCCTGCATGTATGCGTCATTATATGGAGGCCAGTATGCGACAGTTTTTGATAGGATGCTAGCCATCTCACGTGATATTCCTTACATTTTTTGTAGTAGAGCGATGTAGTATAAATGTAAATGTTAATGCACATTCGGCTAAAATGAGTTGCGGATTTGCGGGCGCGTGTTGCGGATGGCAACATGTATATGCACATGCCTGAACATGCATACACGCCGAAATGCATGCGTACATGTGCGGCCGCATGCGGGCTCGTGTTATGGATGTTGACTTGTTAACTTGTTGCGGATGGTAACAAGTATATGCACATGCCTGAACACGCACACATGCGAAAATGTATGCGTACATGTGCGGCCGTATGCGGGCGCATGTTGCGGATTTGCGGGCTCGTGTTGCAGATGGCAACACGTATATGCACATGCCTGAACACGCATACACGCCAAAATGCATGCGTACATGTGCGGCCGCATGCGGGCCGCGTGTTGCGGATTTGCGGATTTGCAGCTGCAGTATGTATATTCCTATAAATGGTACAAATTCAATCCATTTTCTCATTTCAGTTTAAACATCGCAAAGTGGTTGGATGTCTAACTGCAGAGTAGTTAGGTAGCCTTAGGCAGTCAGATTTCATCTCACGTGATATTCCTTATATTTTTTTTGTAGTAGAGCGATGTGGTATAAATGTAAATGTTAATGTACATTTTGCTAAAATGGCCAGCAGTACAAACTTTGACGGATCAGACACTGGGTATGTGCGATGTCGTTGGTGTTCCATCAACATCCGCGACACCATATGCCGACGGTCGAAACACGAGAGGGTCTGTAGGCGTATACTCAAGAAAACAGAACCTAAAGAGATGGTGTACACCTGCAAGGAGTGCTATTGTCTATTACCAATCAAACAGTATCCGCATGGGTGTCCTGTAATCGGTGATACTCCGACTGATATACAAAAAGCAAACATGACGCAGTTTGTTACCAAACTGACAACCGCACCTGTGCGGATCTGCGAAGACTGAGACCTATCTCAAAACACGGCCCTTTTCAGGGCCCACAAATCATTCGAAAGAGAACTCTTTATCTGTTCAAAAAATAAGATAATGTAATAAAGTTTTCACACACAACAACCCGCTTCACACATGCATACGCAAGCACACATTCTGATCCGTCAAAAGTGGTCGATGGATGCTACTGTTCTAAATGGACATCTGTACGCTATTGTTCGTGGATGATTAATGCATTGCCATTTTGTTCATATTTTTAAAAAATTTATAATTAAATGACTGCCATTTTAAAGACATAAATACGATAGATAACACTATCTATATAATAGCATAGGAAAACTTACTGTGTACGTGTCTGATTTTTTTTAAATTAAATGACTGGGGAACACATTTTGCTCATATTTTTGAAATTTTAATAATTAAATGACTTCCACTTTAAAGAATCGCCTTAAATACGTAAGATAAAATTATATATATATATATATATATATATATATATATATATATATATATATATATATATATATATATATATATATATATATATATATATATATATATATATATATATATATATATATATATACAACGTAGATCACTATAACCCGTGTAACGCAACGCTCTGATATTTTTGAAAATTAAATGACTGGGAGTTTGTTCATATTTTAAAAAAGTTTAATAATTAAATGATTGACGCTTTAAAGACATAGATATGGTACATAAAACTATCTATATAATATTATACAACATCGATCGTCAACGATGACCATTTCCATAACAATTTTGAAAATTTAATAATTAAATGACTGCCATTTTTTTTAATGACTTAAACCAAGGAAGGGGTTAATGGTGACTAAACCGCCAGCGGCTTACAATCAATTATTTCAAAATATTCGTACAGAGATACCGCGCAAGACGTTGCCTCGGCGAATACACTAGCATATACGTCAGCCATCCTCCTCATCCCTCGCGACACCTCTACCAGCGACCACCTGCATTTTCTTAAAGGACCACCAGCCGAATAAAGGCATGCTCATGCGCGGAGAACAATGCCGAGCAGAGGGTGGCCGAGATAGCATTCCTCCCTCCTCCTTCGACCTTCGTTATCAGACCACCTCTCTCTTACCTAACATCGTCTAATAAGAAATTAAAATTTACACAGTCAAATTGTTTTCAAAATATTCATCAACCAATCAATTTATTCAGCAACCAATCAAAATATTCAGCAACCGATTATCATAATATTCAGCAACCAATTATCAAAATATTCTGCTACCACTCAAATTATCAAAATATTTAGTAACAAATTATCAAAATATTCGTACATCGTGCATACCTTGTAAACAAGTACGCTAGCATCGCCCTCATAATCACACAGCAATATCAACTGAGGAGGAATGCTATATCATTCTGCCTCAACTGACACGGACAGTCAAATTATTTACAAAATATTCAACAGTTTTCCTGTATGGTATCGATGAAAATGAGATATGGGGAATTCATCGGTGAAAGGGTTACATTTTTTAACCCATGATACAATCCAATCCATCACCACCAAGTCTTGGTTACCATTCAACCGAACATACCATTAATACAAGAATTTTTAAATATTTTGTTGCTAATCTGTCTGGTAGTTGTTGCTAAGACAGTAACAGCTTACAGGCAGTCTCTAAATATTCTACAGTTTACTAATAACGTTAGCGACGAAACAGTCAAATTATTTTCAAAATATTCAACAGTTTTCCTGTATGGTATCGATGAAAATGAGATATGGGGAATTCATCGGTGAAAGGGTTAACTTTTTTAACCCATGATACAATCCAATCCATCACCACCAAGTCTTGGTTACCATTCAACCGAACATACCATTAATACAAGATTTTTTAAATATTTTGTTGCTAATATGTCTGGTAGCTGTTGCTAAGACAGTAACAGCTTACAGGCAGTATCTACATATTCTACAGTTTACTAATAACGTTAGCGACGAAATAGTCAAATTATTTTCAAACATCAATATCGGTCCGCAATTCCTCACCCCTCCTCAGCCTCATACTCCCTCCTCCTCCTCCTACTACGACCTCCATTATCAGACCACCTCTTAAACTCTATTATTTTACTATTACCACTCTCTACTATTATCACTCATCAAACTCTATTATTTTTACTACGGTAGATAACCACGGAGGGGGGGGGGGCACCGCCTCTACGTTAAAACGTAAAATACACAACTTTTAAGCTTTTAAGGGTTAACATTTTCAAAATAACACCGATATCGCGCACTTCGTCACTGTTCCCGAAATCTAAAACGACTGACGTTATTGCAAATGCAATATTAAGTATTTAAAAACAATTTGCGCTAAATGACGGTTAAAAGTCAAAACGTTTTCAAAATATACAACAAAAAATAGTTTACTAATAACGTTACCGACGAAACAGTCAAATTATTTTCAAACATCAATATCGGTCCGCAATTCCTCACCCCTCCTCAGCCTCATACTCCCTCCTCCTCCTCCTCCTACTACGACCTCCATTATCAGACCACCTCTTAAACTCTATTTTTTTACATTACTGTCTTATTATTTTTACAGCGGTAGATAACCACGGAGGGGGGAGCGCAGCCACTACATTTAAACTTAAAATACACAACTTTTAAACTTTTAAGGGTTAACTAATTCAAAATAATAGAACATTCCAGAGTGTTGCAAATCCAAAAAACGTGTGCGGCTGTGCTTCATTGTTATCGAGAAAAACGTGGCGTTATAGTCGTCATTGTTCTCTAGAATGCGTGGCGTTCTGTGCGCCATTGTTCTCCAAACAATAGCGACTGATACCCCCCCCCCCCCCCCCCCCATACTTCTGACGTCTCTAGCTCCATCGTGAATATTAAATAGTCCGTCAAGTGTACACATTTTATGTTTTTACTTTTTAATCAACATTCTCTTGAATGTTTTGAAATTAATGTGGGCATTGTTATGTCCATAGGCAGCAAAAGCACCCAGTCAAATTAGTTTCAGGGTATTCAACACCTTACCTGTATAGTTACCTTGAAATTGGTCATTCAATAAGCATTTTGACTATGACGCCTGTGAAGCTTTTATAGGACGCAAGACTGAAATATATAAACACAAATTAGTCATCTAAGTATCTTAGATGACTAATTTGTGTTTATATATTCCAGTCTTGCGAACCTCTTGCCCGATCTGAGAATATGTTATCCTTTTTTAAAGTAAAATTCAGCATGAGATGGGTTTTGTTTCGCAGACTATCCTTGCGTATTGTTATTAAATTGGAGTGTGCTTAAAGCTGAGAGAAATGGCTATTTGCCTGACCATTTATAAATTTGCTCCCGTTAATATTGCCAAATGAATTAACATTTTGACATACAATCTGGGAATTTTCATCGCCGATCAATATTTCCCGGCAAGCTGTAGTAATTTCAATAATTAAGGTAGTTTGATGGAATTTTCCCCATTATGTGATAACATTGTAAAGCTACGGCACAGCAAAGTGTGTCATTGTAGCTGTAATACTCATTCTGATATGGGATGATGGATAGAGCGCATCCTGAAATTTGTGTTTGAAATTTTGCTGGCTTAGTTTTTTCCCGCAGAGTGTATCTTTTGACCCACTATGCCGATTCTAACATCCCTCGCATGGGATACATCTTAGAATTTGCAGCTACAGGTAGGTATCAGGATTATTGCAATCGGTTCTGTGGTTCCGGCAATACCATATCATGTTTTCTTGGAATATATATTTACACTGCCCGCGGCACACGCTATAGCGATATCTTGAGTCAGCTGAGTGATTTTACAATACGCGCGTGTCAAGTGTGCCACTTCGTTTAACCCTTATCGCATGACGTAAAATGCATAATAGCCTACTTACAGAGATAATGCCGGGGTGCATTTTGAAAAAAAATGTTGCTGAAACGTACAGTAGTATTGTTACCAAAATGAACACATTCTGATAGGATAGAGAAAATGGAATCTATGCTTCAGCGGTCTAGGGGTTAACGATTCCCCACCGACTTCGGATACTAGAATTACTGGAACAACTTATTAGCTTAACTGGGCAATCTCCTAACGATTACAAATTAGCACATGTTAGGTCTCCGTGCATATACATATTTATTGTACAGCCTTCGTGCTCGACAAAGATAGCGTTGGTGCGTGGATAACGTCAGGATCTCGTGAAATCTCGTTCTCGTTGCGAGAAAATGGCGCCGCCAGGGAGATAAAATAATCCCACGTTTACGATGGTATAATTACTCGTATTATTTGTCTATTGTTTTTATTTAGGATCCAATATGTTAGTCATATAATAGTCTTTCAAATAAAGTACACTTTTACCAATCCCGGAATTGTCCTTTAAGCAGAATTTCTATTCCAATTAAAGGCGCGTATTCACACCAAAATGCTTAAAAATAAAATTGTTGAAATTATATACTTTTAGAGGCTTTAATTGCGTTGCTCAATGTATTAAAAAAAAAATCTTAACACAATGATTTCATTCCATATACATACATTTCGTAAGTTTAGTTGTGAATTTGAATTAGGGACTCGTGCCTCTAATTCAATTTGCCAATTAAAAAAAATTACATTAATTTATACGTAATGAAATCATCATATGTTAAGATTTATTTCGTGGCATTACATCTAGGCACATAATTTAAGCCGTTATAAGTACATAATTTTAAAATCTTTATCTTGAACCATTCTGCTGTGAATATGCACCTTTAACAAAAAAGGAATTTACTGACTTGTGGAGACTATATACAAAGCTGATCGTCTGCGTAAGATGTCAGTCAGTCAGTGAAACTCCAGCGCTCAAGACATCTAACCCATTCCCCATAGTGAGCGTATGCTTATGGGCGATCTATGTGATATATATATATCTCATAAATCTATGGTTCCAATCTAAAAATATAGGTGCGGTCTATCTATCTTTCTAGTTAGCTGTTTGGAGACGACACCCCCTTGCGCAAAATGGCCGCCTATGCGCAATTCGAGACACAACCCGAATATAAGCGTAGCCATGAGCGACAACGCAATAACAACACCGTCGCCAATGGCGGCCATGATGATAATGGATGAAGCGGCGCTGGTGGCGGCGGCAGGAGCAGCGGCGACAACAGCAACTCTAGTGTCCGTTGAGGATACTACTATCACCTGCGCTGCCACCACTGCTACTGCTCTTATTGCTGCTGCTACCATACTACAACTACTACTGCTACTTCTGCTGCTGCTTCTGCTACTACTACTACTACACATACTACTACTACTACTACTACTACTACTACTGCTACTGCTGCTGCTGCTGCTGCTGCTGCTGCTACAGCCACCTCCTCAGCAACTACTACGACTGCTGCTATCGCTACCACAATAACTGCAATTACTAAATCTACGGTAGTGCCCCCTCTTTTTTGTTCCCTATCAAGTGAACGGGTGATTAGCATAAGCAACGACATACTGAACAAATACCGCCAAAATACTATAACGACCAGCGCAATGTCCTAATTATAATATTAATATTTGATGATGATGATGGCAATACTAATAAAGATAATAATAATAATAATAATAATAATAATAATAATAATAATAATAATAATAATAATAATAATAATAATAATGAGTTATATTGTAAAGTAATAACTGTAACAGCACTGGTGAATTATTATTATTTATAAACTCTCTCTATACGTTATACCTATATGTCACGAAGTGGCCTAAGGTTAATACAACTATGACTGATAATATATATATATCCGCTTAATATTTGACAATCCCGCAAACATGAAAATCGATTTCCTGTTTAAAATGTATAACCTATATGGGACTTAATCGCGTTAGATGAACGCATAATTTCGTATAAGACAACATTTATCTCCCTTACATCACAATCTCAGTGAACATGGTATATATCTCGGGGATTTGACACATCTCTTCGGTGTGTATAATAAACAGGGACAATTTGTTCAATACCTGCGTTGACATATTTTCCAATCGGGCCGCTGTGGGGTAAAATGTGTCTATTTTGAAAACAAGTTTGCTGAACGCTGTTGCATTTTAACGGTAGACACAGGCATAGGCGTACGTCTTCGGGGCATCCTTGGCATGTCTCCACCTAAGATGGGAAGATAAATCCAGTAAATCTAATGGTATTTAAAAATGTTTATCTTGGAAACAATGTTGCTGAAAGCTGTTGCTGTCGCATTTTAGATTTGGACCCCCAAATTGGCACGGGTTTTTATGATCCCCACATGTAAGCCACGAAGCGAAATTTGGACAAGGCGCTGCAGTAGAACCAGAGTTATTGAAAAATAATAACAACAACAACAACAACAACAACGGCAACAATTCTCAGTACTCAATGCTCGCATTAAGCCTCGTGTCTATACCAGTGCAACCGCTCTGCAACAGTGTCTTTTTTATTTTGTGTGAAATATTTCAAATTAAAGTTGAGCTGTGCAGTATAAGGCTGATGTGGCCAAATCCCATAGCCCTCTGACCTCAGCGGGTCCCATCGTCATGGCGGTCGAAACCGGACGCTAGCTTTCTTGCTTTCTAAACGGCACTTCCGAGGCCCACCCCTGACACGTTTTAGAAACGTTGCACTGGCCCCTCTGAGTCGGCCCTCCTTTCTGCTACTACTACTGCTACTGCTACTGCTACTGCTGCTCCTACTACTACTACTACTACTACTACTACTACTACTACTACTACTACTACTACTAGTATTTATTTTTTTTGGTGGCACGATCAATGGATCGTGTGGAAATCCATAGTACCAAAAAATATACTGACTGAAAAGAACATTAAACATAGGATAAATCAAGAGAACAAACGATTATATCAGTCATATGTATAAATAAACAATATAGTGGGGCGGATATGTAACAAATTTGAGGTAATATGTTCTATTCTGGCAGAAAGCATGCCATTTGGCATATAGGTGGTTTAAGGTATGCTGAACATAATTAGATGCGGTGCCACGTGATCCTACCAAGGGTACCCATTCAAAATGGCGGATTCAAAATGGTCGCCTTCCCAGCAGAAAATCTGCATTACTCAAGTTCTAGATGGAGTAGAGGGCTGGAATTGATGTCAAATTAAGGGTTTCTTGGGTCACTGGTTATGATTTTACCCATTACAATACGCTAAATAGATAAACATGCTGAAAAATATATTATTATTATTATTATTATTATTATTATTATTGTTGTTGTTGTTGTTGTTGTTGTCGTGGTCGTCGTTGCCGTTGTTGTTGTTGTTGTAACATTTGTAAATTAGTAGTATTATTGCTAAACGTGTGTACACACATGTTCGGGCAGAACATTTTAGAAACAAGTTTTCGCTACTCAAAACAATTGGTCTAAACGTTTTCTCCAGTAAAAGTAATTGTAAGCCAGCCCCTCGCTTCGCCAAGCATTATTTCGTTGCGGATTTCCATATTTATTTTTGTAGTTTCCTAAACTCATACTGACTATTTAAATATATCAGGAGAATACATAGCTGCATAGCAATCACGCACACGCGTACTGTGCTCTGCTTATAGACAGAGACAATAGCCTATTATATTCTCGCATTCAAGTCAATATGTCAAAGAAAGTGAAATTGGCATCCGATCCCACAGTGGATTTGGCACACACGAACTGGTCCCTGTGTGTTATTTGCCAGCAGTTCACAACGGAGCATCTCGTATATCCATGTAATACCACACATCGTGACAATGTGATTACGAGTTATAGGTCATTAGCTGATAACCTTGATAGGTTACAGCAACTCCATGCGCTTCCACAATACCTGCATCTATGTGGGTTGAATGATGGATCCGGAATTGCGGAGACGCTCATAGAAAACTGTGCTATGTGGCACACATCTTGTTGGCATCTCTGTAGCCGGACTCGGGTTGATTGTGCCGTGAAAAGAAATGCGAAATTAGAATCCGTCGAGGATCTCAGGTCGCCAATCAAATCTAGATTGAGGTCTAATTGCACTATGCCAAGTATAAATGACCCCACTCAACCACTGTGCTTTTTCTGTGACCAACCAATAGAGCATGACATGCATAGAGCCGCAACAGCAAAATGTGACCAAAACATACGCAAAATGGTGACAGAACTGAGAGATACCAAACTTCTTGCTAAAATTCCATCTGGAGACATGACAACATTGGATGCTATTTACCACAAGACTTGTTTGACAAAACTATACACACGACATAGATCTCTTTCGAGAAGTGAATCTGATATTGCTGACGATATGAAACCTGCCTCTATTGCTCTTGCTAATATCATGCCGAGAGCAACGCAAGGCGCCAAGGCAGCAAATCAGATCTGATGGGATGTTTGGAAGCATTAGTAGCTCGTGCAGCTGATTGTTCAGAGGTTGAAGTGAAGATCATTGGCGGAGCAGCTATGATGCATAATCTAGATCCCAAGAAATCAAACGTGGTTGTGAACACATGTGGAGATTTTGCAGAGCCCGTCTTCCTCCCACACATTGCTAGACAACTACAGATGGTTAAAAGAGTGGATGTTGTATGGGACATGTATAAGGCGGGAAGCTTGAAGACACGCGCCAGAGAATTACTGGGACATGGTGAAGCTCTTCGTGTTGCATCGAGTACAAGACTCCCTCAAAATTGGAAAACTTTCCTACGAGTCGATGCAAACAAAACAGGCCTCTTCACCTTTCTCGCACATACATTGGAGTCATTCGAGCTACCAGAAGGAAAGATACTCGTCACAACATGTGAGGAAAACGTGATGATGAGGCCAGCGCATGACGTCTTACAACTCACGCCATGCATGCAAGATGGAGCAGATGGTAGAATGTTGCTCCACGCATTCCATACATATCACCAAGGTTATCGAACAATAATGATTCATGCTACAGATACAGACGTCGTAGTCCTAGCCATACGGACAGCAAACTTTCTTCATGGGTGTGATCTCTGGGTCACATTTGGCCATGGGAAGACCTTCCGCTATGTATCAGCTCATGGCATTGCAACAGTTTTGGGTGCAGAAGCGTCACAAGGACTGCTATTTATGCATGCTTTCTCTGGGTGTGACACTGTGTCTGCATTTTGTAGGATTGGCAAGAAGACAGCATGGGAAGTTTGGAGGACTTCAGATCTATTCAAGTCACTATTTAGGAGACTGTCTGATGCCCCGGCGTCTCTGTGTGACAATGGCATGGAACCGCTGGAGAGGTTTGTCGTACTACTGTACAAACGCACATCACCATTGTAAAAGGTTAATGCGGCACGAAAACGGCTTTTCGCTTTTGGCAACAGGCAGCTAGAAAATATTCCTCCGACAGTGCAGCTCTGCTGCAACACACCAAACGTGCTGCGTTCCGGGCAGGTCATCTTTGGGGCCAATCACTCCGCGTAAATGCAAAAACGTCATTGCCAGCTGACTGGGTTTGGGTCAGAGATGGAGACACTTGGTTACCGCAATGGAGTTTGCTTGCAGACGCATCTAAGGCATGCCGGGAACTCGTGAAATGTGCTTGCAAAAGTAATTGCACTGGCAGACGCAAATGCTATAACTCCAACTTACATTGCACACAGTTGTGCTCATGCGGTGTTCAGTGCGTGTGACGTCTGTGAATCATGATTCAACAATCAACAGCATCATGTATAGCCTTGCATACTCTAATAGGATAATTGAACGTATCTATAACGACCATTACTTGGTTCGATATTAAGAAATCAACTAATGTAAACTATTTCTAGATGCTATATTGCTTTTGTTCTCAAGAGATGGATCTTTTAGATAACACATCTTAAAGAGCCACCGTCTTTTGACATCAAACACAGGTGGTCGCTATGGAAGGATTGATATTTACATATTTAGAGTATTGTAGTGAGTAGAATTATAACGATTGACCCATGAAATCCCTAATTTGACATTAATCCCATCTCTCTACTCCGTCTAGAGCTTGAGTAATGCGAATTTTCTGTTGGGAAAGTGGCCATTTTGAATCCGCCATTTTGAATGGGTTCCCTTGGTAGAATCACGTGGCACCGCATCTAATTATGATCAGGATACCGTAAATCACCTATATGCCAAATTACATGCTTTCTGCCAGATTGGAACATCTTTTTCACATATCTGCCCTACTAATAAATATATGATGATCGAACGATTAATCTAAAAATTCAAAACAGCTAGATGTTTCCCTTTAAAATAGCCGTCTGTTTTGGAGACGACCTACATTTTGAGCTACATGTACATGCAAATGAGGCTATGTGAGTTGTGAAGTGAACATGTATATCCTTTTGAACGCATGTATGCTGAAAGATGGTGCTTTCGACGGAGCATTGAATTTTCGGTCAGAATTGTCACAAATTAGAGTAAAACAATGAAGTCAATATTGGATGATGGGCATTCAGCTATAAAAAAGCCTTTATGATCCACATACAATGAACAAGATGTTAGAAAATTGCTAGGGGTCATAACTCTGGTACTTTTGATTACATCAATATCATTTGTGCAACACACCTAAGCACGACTCCGTCTAACTTTTGAATATTTAATTAGGCAGAGTAAGACCCGACACACGGACTGGCTACTCGACCAAATACCGTTGTTCGAGCTGGGTGTCACACAAAACCATGTTAACGTTTTATTAACATCATGGAATTTAGGAACGTGAGCAACAGACATGTAATTGATGACCTAATTATTCGGAATAAAAGGCAGACAATCGCACAATGGATGACGCCACCTTTCTGCTATGCCCCGCCCATTCCTGGCTAATCTCCGCCCACACTGTGTCAGTGTCGTGGTCGATCGAACCATGAACTCCATGGACCACTATTTCCAGGACACTACACCAAATTCTGAATCAGACTAAATCCGATCATCAATGGAATTAAATGCTACAAAATCTATGCCACAATAATGCAGTGAGTACATTGAGTGTGACGAGGACATGATGACGACAGCGATGATGGAAATGCGGATGTCGACGATGACGGAAATCACGATGATAACAACGAGCGCCATCACGACGACGAGGACGAGGTCGCTCGATCTCCTCACGGCAACACGGTGCATGTTACTATGAAAAGTGATCTCTTTTCCCCATCAAAATATCGTTATAGTTCAGAGTAATATAATCTTAGACCGTGTTCTCACTAGCCAGTTAATTAGGAATCACGCCATGCGTCAGTATGGAGGTATACCTGCTTAAGTCTCTAGTGAGAACACGGCCTTAGTTTAGTCCGAATCGGGGATATCAGTTTAGAGAAAGTACATTCGTACCAGAGAGATCATGAACGCTGAAATGGCCGATATCTTTGCGACTAATAGCGCCACTTTACCTCTGTGAATAGAACTTCCTCGTATGAACTGCCAGGACTCTGAATAAGTATGGCCGATCTCCACGCTCTATAAACAGAATAAAATGTTACGAGCTGTTGCCGAGATGATCGAAATATTCAGCACTTCAGTATCCGATTGTATGTGTTGTAGCTGGGCACTCTGTCCGTTAAATAGATAATCGTTGATAGATACAAGTAAATTTCAGAAAATGTTATTATCCCCATGTGTTTTGAAAAACTATAGAGGAAGTTGCAATCGTTAGCTCAGTTTCTGAAATTACCCAGGTATATTATAACATTCATGAGCAAATTTACATTTTCGAAATTGTTCTTACATTACTCAGGTCTACTCGATGTGTTAATATTTAGTATTTACACACTGAGTTAAAACATCACAATCTTTAGACATCATTGCTCAAATAAACGAATGAGCATTGTAGCTAACAGCAACAGAATGCTGATTGATATATAACCGTATTTATATCCGCCATAATTAGAAGAGGAAAGCCTGCTTATTTTAATATATTAAGTTATCGGTATGATGAGAACTTTATACGATAATGATGCAGTGACCTTTTTCAGAATCAAGTATTTAGCGCAATTGACTCTAAAGCAGTTACGTCTCTCATATCTTTAAAACATCATTTTAGTCAGAGACTACATTGCTCTGACACCATAGATTTTGGAACTCCCTTTTTCACACACCATACCAACCTATAACAGTAATTATAAATACATTGCACCAATTGTAGGCACACACGGAGAATAGCCCTTGCTCTAATGTGGGGAGTGCCTGTTAATGCGTTTCTCACTACTGAACACCCGCGATTCCAGGTGGCATGCAGCCCTAGCGAGAAAACACAGGGTCAATTCTCTCTCAATTATTCTTTCTCATGTCTTTCGATCTTGCATCTTATAGTAGATAAATCTCTAAGTAAATTGTTTCCTTTGATAAATTATCCTGTGTTAATTTGATTCCAAATTTTGCAAGCATCCTTAAGTTAATTCCCAAAAATCAGTAGTTATAGAACACTGAGTGAATACATGTTCTATTACCTCTTCCTCAATGTTGCATATGCTCAATGCCACATTTGCATGCCAAGAGTCCGACTCATAAACGTCGGTGCAATAGGCGCCACGCTAAATCATGTGCACCATGTGTAATAACTGCTACTGCTGCTGCTACAACTAGTGATGATGCTGATGCTATACTACTACTACTACTACTACTACTACTACTACTACTACTACTACTACTACTACTACTACTACTACTACTACTACTACCACTGCCACTGCCACTGCTGCTGCTGCTGCTACTACTACTACTACTACTACTACTACTACTACTACTACTACTACTACTACTACTACTACTACTACTGTTGCTGCTACTTATGCTGCTACTCCTCCTCCCCCTCCTCCTCCTACTACTACTTTTTTTTCCTTTCTTTTGAAAATCCGACGGTGACGCAGTCGGACATACCTCACGGAGGAACTCCTTTAAAAAAGGCGTGCAAACCCCGATGCCTCCAAATGGCCCACACTCCTACAGATAACAGGGTTACTAACAATTCATCCTCCTTGCTAGTGACGATTCGTCCGATAGTTGAGTAATCTTTGAACATAATTGTTTCAGCCATTAATTTAATATATTGATTTATACCCAAAAGCCTGTACCTATACGACACTGCACAAACATATGGTCTATCGTTTCCTCCTCAGTATTACATAATAAGCAGCGGTCTGTAGTGGCTATTTTGCACATATAAGCCAGATGGCCGACCCTTAGCCTACGATGGAATAATCGCCATAGCAGATGCCATGCGTTTGCTGATAGACACGGTAGATGTATTGTTTTCCACGCATTTGTTCAGTTCTTTGGCGTGCTTCCTAAATTGTTCCAATGCCTGACTGCAATGGGCGTCTGTCTTCGACTTTGCATTAGAATTCCATACCAGTCTCTAGATGTGGTGTTGTATTTTATATGCTCTGACTTAAATACTAATGTTGGTTGCAACATATCTCTGTTGCCACGTGCTTTGCTTTCGGCAATTTGAACCATTCACCAGGTTTCGAGCTGTTCTTTATATACATTTGAAATCTTTTGATGATTAGGTTGCAGTTTATTGCACATAAATAAACATTGTACTGGAAATGGGTCAACGTACCTTTGGAGAAGTGCCCTTGAAACACTTGACCAAGATGAGTTTGAAGTAAGTATCTTATTCAAGAATTTCAATTTTAAAGAAGCACTCTTTGCTGAAACATTAACCAAATCCAGGCCTCCAGCATGATTTTCATTGGTGTGGATTGACTGTGATACTAAATGGGCTTTGTCCTCCCATAAGAAGGACAACAGTAACGTGTTGATCTTTGACTCTACTGATTTGGGCATATGAACTACAGAAGCGGTATACCACAGTCCAGATAAAATTAAATTATTAAGGACAAATGTCCTGCCAAAGACAGTTAGGCGACGTCGTTTCCAATTTAGTAATGCACACTTTAGCTTGGATATCCTTTGTTCCCAGTTTAGTAATACTTTTTGTTCTCTACTAAAGTAAATACCCAACATTTTTATGACATCATTTGAGCAGTTAATATCCATCACATTATCAGGTCTGCCCTTCCAATCGCCCAAAAACAATCCCTTAGATTTATCTTTATTGACTTTAAGTCCTGATGCCTTTTGAAAATCTGTTAATACTCCATTTAAAATTCTAAAATCCGTATTTTTACCCGCAAACACAGTCGTATCATCTGCATATTGAGAAACCTTTAGTGGCCTGTCTACGCCACGTATACATATTCCTTGAAAGTCATTGCGTTGCCTCAATGTGGCCCCCAACGATTCCATAGCTATGACGAATAGAAGCGGGGACAGTGAGCAACCCTGTCTGACACCTTGTTCCAACACTACAGGTTTGGATAGCTGATTGTTAACTAAATAGCAACTTGTTATATCAGTATATAAAATATTGACCCATTTAATAAATCTTAAACCAAAGCCAATATGGTCTAAAGACTTAAACAAGAAATCCCATTCTAGTCTGTCAAACGCCTTCTCGTTATCAAGTGCTATTATTGCTGCTGGGATACAATCGTTTTCAACTAATTGAATAAAGTCCCGTATACGCAAAGTGTTGTTTAATATTGATCTTCCTGGCACAGAGCAGGTTTGATCATCATGAATGACTTCGCCTAGGACTGCGCCATGTTTTAATGTTAGTGCCCGAGTAATAATCTTATAATCTACACAGAGTAGAGAGATTGGTCTAAAATTCTGTATTTTATTTCTGTCACCCCTCTTGTATATAAGCCGAACATATGCTTGGGCCATCGATGTAGGGAGATGCCCTCACTTAAAAATGCTGGTTGCTATTTCTTCTAATACTGGCCCAAATATGTGCCAGAATGTTTGGTAAAATTCAACTGGAAGTCCGTCACATCCAGGAGACCTTTCTAACTTCATACCTTTGAGGAACTTTGTCAAATCATCAATTGTTATTGATTGGTCACAGCTTTCGCGACATGAATCTGGAAGTCTTTTCGTTATATTAGCTAAAACATCGCTAGTTGCAGTTTCCTCGCTTCCCTCAGATTTATACAATGATTTGCAAAATTCGGATACTGTTTCAATCATTTCTGCATTTGAGCACACGGATACTCCATCATTAGTCTTCAGTGAGCGCATTAATTTCTCTATGCCTCTTGTTTTTTCCAAGTTACAAAAGTAACGTGTAGGCTTTTCGCCCTCGGTGTGCATTTGTGCTCTTGACCTTATTTTGGCGCCATCAAACTGATATTGCTCTATTATCATTTAGTCTACCTTTTAATTTAACTAATAGTTCGTAATAATTATATTCCCATCATTAATTTTCTTATTAATTTTACACAACGACCTCTGAAGCGCCTTTTTACGCTTTCGTATTTCACGTGCTTTCCTAATGGAATACTGCCTTGAAATATATTTCAGGTCTGATTTAGCATCTTCCCACCAGTCTGTTATACATTCATACGAACCTCTTCTTTCATCCCAATGCCTCCAACAACTTTCCACACATTTGCGGTAGCAACTATCTCGTAGCAATGCTACATTAAGTTTCCAAAATCCATCTCCTCGTTTGACCCAGTCAGCATTGTTTAATGTGATGGAAAACATATTGTGATCAGAGAAAGCTACTGGTTTTATGTTAGTTTTACACATGTAACCTTTCAATGAACGTTCTACATAGATCCTGTCTAACCTTGAAGCTAACCTTCCATCGGTTGAAAACCAAGTAAATTCCTGGCCTTCTGGATTTTCAATCCGATAAGTGTCTAACAAGCTTTTATTTTCACAAATGTGTTTCAAAATATTATGCGATGTGTCATTAAAATTAGACCTAGAGTTTCTGTCTTTAGCCTCGTCTAATATGCAATTAAAGTCACCGCCCATAATTAGGTTTTCAGGCGTTCTGTCTTGAATTATTGTGGAAACATCATTTAGAAATTCATGGCGCAATTGATGAGAGGTAGGTGCATAAAGGCACATCAAATTTAAACTTGTGTTTAGTACATCAATTGATACACAA
>CM067365.1:57561468-57571503 GCA_034401795.1 Chaetoderma sp. LZ-2023a
AAATCTATATATTCTGCCTGGCTTAAATTCCTAAATTTAAACTAGACAGGGGCCAAGGTAACATCCGCCCGGAAACAGGACTGGGCAGTAATATTGTCAATCTAACTTGCTCCCCATTAGGTGAAGCAGAGCAGTCACTGCTCAATTTTGGTCTTACATTTGTCCCAACACCAAAACCTAAAACAGGTTTGGATGCTCTTTTAGATAATGGCTGTATGGAAACATCTGAATTTAGTCACCGTATTAAGTTCGAAGACTTCATTCGTAACTCTAATAGTAACATTCCACCATTCATTGAAAAAACTGGCTGGGCACCAGACGTAAAACTCCTGGACCCAGCGATCGGTGAAAGCATAGAACTCTTTTCAGAACGTGTTAAATCTTCAGCATTCCCTAATAATCAACCAAATTTACCCAATGAGGAACGCCAGGCCTTAATTGAATTGTCTAAAAACAGCGAAATTGTCATCAAACCTTCAGATAAAGGGTCGGCGACTGTAATAATGCTTAAAGATAACTATAAACGTGAAGCACAGTGACAACTTAGTAACCCAAAGCATTACCAAAAACTACGCAAACCACTTTGGCAAAATAATTGCAGCAAATTTAATGAGATTCTTAAAAAATTGCTCGATAGCAAGAAGATCACCGAAAAGCAACATAAGTATCTCTTTGCTAAGCTTGAGTCAAAACCACGGACTTTCTATCTCTTGCCAAAAATTCATAAACCCATAGATTCGTGGTTGGACCCAATGTCACCACCCGGGCGACCTATACTCTCTGATTGTGGCTCATAATCCTACAGAATCAGTGAATACATCGATTACCATCTACAGCCAATAGCAAATAGACACCCCAGCTTCTTGAAAAACACAGAAGACTTCTTATCCCAGGTCCCTGAGACCTGGATACCTCCAAATTCATTCCTGGTCACGCTTGACATCGATGCTATGTATACAAACATTGACATCGAGAAGGGTATAAATTCTATCCGTACAGCATTCGTGAACTACCCAGACACCAAAAGGCCAGACAGAGAAGTAATAGCTATATTAGAGCTGAGTCTGAGGCAATGATTTTGAATTCGATGGCAAAATTTACCAACAAATTTGCGGCTGCGCGATGGGCAGGCGCTTTAGCCCATGTTTTGCCAATATTTACGTAGCAGAGTGGGAGGAGGAAGCGTTAGAAAAGTGTCCAAAACAGCCCCTCATTTATCGCAGGTACCTTGATGACATGTTCATGATTTGGCAACACACAAAGGCAGAGTTTGATGAATTTTTCGCAATTCTGAACAATCACGATCCGAATATCAAATTAAAAGCAACCATTGATGAGATGTCTGTAGATTTCCTGGATGTAACTGTATATAAAGGTCTAAAGTATGAAACAACTGGCTACTTAGACTACAAAGTGTATTTCAAACCAACCGATTCGCATCAGCTATTGCACAAAAGTTTTTTCCATCCACCGCATACTTTTAAAGGAATAGTAAAATCACAAATAATCCGTTTTCACAGGAATTCGAGTGATAGGAAAGACTTTGAAGAAGCGTGCTCTACCCTATTTAAAGCCCTCAAACCACGAGGTTACTCCTCACGATTCTTGCGCAAAATCAAATCTGAAACATTGGATGGCTTGGAATCCATTCCAGATAATGCCTCAAATCGTCGGCCTACACAAATTTCTCACAATCGTCCGATTATAGGTGTAGGCGAATCTCGCAAATGCGGAAGGAAAAGGGGCAAGTTAGATGAATTTCTCCCAAACCAGAATACTTTCACGAGCTTTCAGAACAAAAGCAAGTTCCAACTTCAGTCTAATCTAGATTGTGACTCTGAAAATGTTATTTATCTAATTTCATGCAAAAAAATGTCGGCGAAACCAAATGTCCATTAAGATGGCGGGCAACTCGACACCTCTCAGATATTAGGCTAGACGAAGACACACATGTTTCCGAACATTTTAATCTTCCTGACCATTTAGTCCTTCGTGACTTTGAAATTATGCCAATTGAACAGCCACCCCTTTCAGATACGGCAGAAGAAACTGATAAACAAAGAAAACTTCGAGAATCGTTTTGGATTAAAGAACTCGAAACACAGTGGCCAAGGGGAATAAACTCGGACCCAGGCTTATCTGATCAACGTGACAAAATTCCATTCATTCTGACCTATAATCTGAAAAACGTTGAAATTTCCAAAATCTTGAAAGATGAGTATCAAAACCTACAGGAGAAACTGAACCAACCCTTTAACAAGCGTCCAGTAATTGCGTTTAAGAAAAATCCGAATCTACGTGACATCTTGGTAAAAGCAAAACTCAAATAGCTATCCAGAATATCCATCTCAATCATTCAACATTAACCATTGCATGATTGTCAGCCAAAAACGGTCAATTTAGTGATCTTGGCAATGTCCATTTGCGGCGGGGATTGGAGTATTTTTGAAAATTTACCGCTGTAATGACTGGCTCGGGAACCGAGACAGTCGTTCCAGTGGCATATTCTCGGGAATGACCTTGTCTGTGCCTGCAAATGTACATTAAATAGGTAAGCGAATATTTGGATTCTACTGAACAAATTGAACCAGTGACGGGTTAACATTAATGCCATATGGCTTTCTTCAAACAAAATGACAAATCTCAGGCAGTAAGATAAACCAAAATATCTTAAATTTTTGAATTTTTTCAATTATTGAAGATTCTGAGCCAGTGCGTTGACAATATTGACTACTACTACTACTACTACTACTACTACTACTACTACTACTACTACTACTACTACTTTTTTTTTTTTGAAAAACCGACGCTGACGCAGTCGGACAAACTTCACGGAGGAACTCCTTTAAAAAGGCTTGCAAACCCCCAGAAAAAAACCTGGTGAACTAGTAATCTTGATTAATATTACACCAAAACAATGATAAATAATGAGCATTAATACAATCTATAAATACATATGGCTTAAAAAGTATAGATACAAAACAATATGCTGATAAAGCTCCGATAGCAAAACAAAACTTAACAAAGGCATTACTATTCAACCCAGGTGTAGTAGTAGACCCGTGTGGCGAGTGCAACTATCCAACAAATGAAAAGTGCCTCGTCAATCTATGACAAATAAGTCAATCATTGACGCCAGTGGGCTGATTCTCTAAAGATCAGCGGGCGTAGTAGCATTTGGCTAGTATAATACATATAGTCGGCAGAAAAATTCCAGAAAAATTGATGGCCCTCTTGTTTACATTTTCAATTTACTTTATTATAAGGTTTTGTAAATTACCATTCAATCCATGTGTGGTAGTAGACCCGTGTGGCGAGTGCAACTATTCAACAAATGAAAAGTGACTCGTCAATCAATGACAAATAAGTCAATCATTGACGCCAGTGGGCTGAGTCTTAAAGATCAGCGGGCGTAGTAGCATTCGGGTAGCATAACATATATAGTCAGCAGGAAAATTACAGAAAAATAGATGGAAATAGATGGCGCTCTTGTTTCCATTTTTGATTTACTTTGTTGTAAGGTTTTGTAAATTACCCGGGAACAAATAACCCTATAAAACTCTGTGCAAATTCCTAAAATTACCTGGGACAATTTTATAATTCAATGGCAAATTACTTTATCGATTGATTATTAAATTACCCCAGTCTGTTTATTTCTTAACATGAATTATTAAACATAACAATATCAAAGTGCAGACTAAAATGAATTACATGACACAGATTAATTAAAAGACACAGATAAATCAGCTGTAGTAATTAAATGATTTAAGCTAGTGCAGGCTCATTTATTTTTACAGCTCCCAACTCTATTGAAACTATGTTTGTTTTGCACCATATGTCCTTGAATACTTTTTCTTTACCATGCTGCTTTAATCTAAAATATTCGCAAGGAATATGATTCAGCAGCAATGAACGAAATATTGCCTTTATTGCTCTATTGTGATTGCCCATAGATGGATTTTTCCTCTGTGCACACCGATGTTTCCAAATGGCCCAAACACCTATGGTTAGTATTGTTATTAAAATAGTCCTTTCAGACTTTATGATATTTACACCGCTTGATCCAAATTCTCTAAATAAGACTACATGCGTGTCTAGAACAATGGGCTTCGCTCCAAATTTTGCCAAGATTTGGCTGATATAGTCCCAAAATTGTGACGATATTGGACATTCCACAAATAAATGCTCGATTGTTTCCTCGTCTGTTTGACATAAGTAACACCTATCAGAAGTCGTAATATTGCACTTGTATGTCAGGTGTCCCACCCATAGACGTCGATGTAGTAATCGCCACAATAAATCACGAGCCATATTTGGTATGGATGGAGAATGTAAGATTTTCCATACATTTTTCCAACTGGATGGTTTATAGCTTGAGTCATCCCATCTCCTAATTGCTATGGGAGGTGTTACTTGTTTTCGTCTCATAATATGGTACCATTCCTTGGATCTCATCTTGTATTTTAACATCTCATCATCAAGAACTAATGCGGGTTGTGGAGTCAAACTATTATTATTTACATTTGGCAGACGAAACCATTCAATTGGTACAGCATGTTTTATTTTATTTAGCAACCGCTGGACATCTATATGCCTCATATGTGTTTTTCTAGCTACGTCTTGCATTGAAATCCATCTACGTGTTTGAGGGTGTATCATATCCGATAAATGTTGAATGCCATATTTTGCAAAGGACGGTAGATAAAGTACTGCATTGTTATAACATATATTACTATTGCCCCACAATTGCTGTTCTAGTACTTCCTTCCAGCACGTAGGTGGAGGCATGTATCTGTCAAATATTTCTAACCCCTTAACTTGATCTTTAAACACATCTGGTATCATTTGGCTATTCGGAGGTGGCTTCTTTGAGGTAAACACATGCTCCGCCAGAAATGGTTCTACAATTCTCTCCATGAGAGCTCGTGAAACACATGCCCATGTCTCATCTGATGTAATAAGATCATCCAAAAATTTTAACCTTAAAGAAACACATTTCACTTTAATATCAATTAAATCAAGTCCTCCTTCTAACTTAGCATTATTGAGAACACGATTGGAAACTAAATGATTCTTTTCTTCCCATATGAATGACAATATCAACTCATTAACCTCCTTTTCTACATGTTTTGGCATGTGTACAACCGATGCTGTATACTATAGCCCAGATAATGCCAAGTTGTTGACAACAAACACTCTACCAAAGATTGAAAGACGACGACGCTTCCAATTTGCTAATATTCTCTTAAGCTTAGATACTCGTTCATTCCAATTTTGTATTGTATTCGGTTTCCTGCCAAAATAGATGCCTAAAATCTTAATGGTATCATTAGACCAATTGATTTCAAGTGGCTGGTCATTCCGCTCTTTCCATGGCCCCAGAAATAATCCTTTGGATTTTCCTTTATTGATTTTCAAACCAGATGCATTTTGGAACTTTTCTAGTACGTGGTTTAAAATTGCAAAATCATTGTTTGAACTGGTAAACACAGTTGTGTCATCAGCATATTGTGACAGCTTAAGTGGTCTTTCTATGCCACGAATACATATGCCTTGAAAGTTCTTATTTTGCCTCAATGCTATGCCAAGTGATTCCATCACAATAACAAATAATAATGGCGATAGGGAACACCCCTGTCTAACCCCACGTTCTAAGACAATTTCTCTGGATAATTGATTGTTCACTAAATAGCTACTCTTGATATCCGTATATAAAATCTTTACCCATTTAATAAAGTTTGAGCCTAACCCAAACGATTGCAAAGAATTAAAAAGAAAATCCCATTCCACACGGTCAAATGCCTTTTCATTGTCCAAGGCAATCACAGCTGAAGGGATGCTATCCTTCTCAACCAATTGTATAAGGTCTCTTATTACCATGGTATTGGTTAGAATTGTCCTCCTAGGTACAGCACATGTCTGCTCTGTTCCAATGATTTCTCCTAAAACACTACCTAGTTTCAATGTTAGTGCTCTGGATATTATTTTGTAGTCTACACATAGTAGAGAAATTGGTCTGTAGTTCTGAATTAGACGTCTGTCATTTCCTTTATATATTAGCCTTACGTATGCCCTAGCCATAGTTGGTGGTAAATGGCCTTTCTCAAAAATTTCAGTGCCTAATTCTTCCATTATTGGACCTACAAGGTGCCAAAACGTTTGGTAAAATTCAACTGGAAGGCCATCACACCCCGGTGATTTTTCTAGTTTCATACCTTTAAGGGATTTAGTTAAATCTTCTAGTGTTAAGGGTTGATCACAAAATTCACTGCCTGTGTCTGACACCTTTTTGTCTATATTTGCTAACAAATCCAATTTTGCATCTTCATCAATTCCCTCTGACTTGTACAATGACTCATAGTAATTGCATACAATAGTACTCATTTCATTGTTGGTAAAGACGGTTGAACCATCCGGCATGTTTAATGAGCACATCACCTTATCTATTGCCCGTGCTTTTTCTAATGCGCAAAAATATCGGGTTGGCTTTTCCCCTTCTGCGTGCATCTGGGCTCTTGCTCTAATTTTTGCACCCTCAAACTCATAGTGTTCTATATCTCTTATTTTACTTTTAATTTTAACCAGTAATTCATAATAATTCTCTTCACCATTATTTACTTTAGCATTAATTTTCATCAGTGATCGATGAAGTGTTTTCTTGCGTTTGCGTATTTCCTGTGCTTTTCTAATAGCATACTTTCGGGAAACATACTTTAAATCCAGTTTAACATCCTCCCACCATTGCAATGTGCTCTTATATGATGCTTTCCTATTAATCCAATGTTGCCAACAACTCTCTATATTATTCTTATAAAATTCTTCTCCCAACAGTGTTGTGTTTAATTTCCAAAACCCGACCCCTTTTGTTACCCAGTCAGCATTGGCAAAGGTTACACAAACCATGTTATGATCAGAGAATGCAACTGGCTTAATATTAACATCTCTCCAGTACCCTGTTAACAAACTATTCACATAAATTCTGTCGATCCTTGAACCAACTTTACCATCTACCGAAAACCATGTGAGATCTTTACCATGAGGTTTTGATATTCTATAGGTGTCCACTAAATTTTCATTATCACATATTTCTTTTAAGAGTCTATGTGATGTATCAGTATAAGTTGAAGTTGCATTCCTGTCATTTTCTTTGTCTAAGACACAATTAAAGTCACCACCCATTACTAAGTTTTCAGTGATGTTATCTAGTGCTGTTTTAGACATCTCCTTAAAAAAATTACGACGTAGTTGATGAGATGTAGGTGCATATATACACAGCAACGTGATACGTGTTTGTTGTATATCTAGCGTGACTCTCACCCAGCGACCATTTGCACCTGATACTGAAGAGATTATATTTACATAGGCTGAACAACGAGGGAGTATAACAATTGCTACGCCTGCACTATTATCTTGAGATAACGAATAAAATATTCTGGATCCAGAAATCTTTTCTAAATTATCGTATAATTCTGACTTCTGAATTTTTGTTTCCTGTATCAAAGCAATGTCAATCTGCTCATTTTTCAGAGTCTCTAGTAAGTGACGTTGCTTTATGTCACTATTTAAGCCTCTACAATTGAGTGTGCAAATTAGCATAAAAGGTAATAAAATGCTGTGTAAAACCGCCATTATTAAGCTAACTAGATTTTGTTTTTTTCGACCCTCTCTTAGACCATTTACCTATTTTACTCACAAACGCTGCATTACTTAGCTCAACTTTTTCCAAATGCTTATATTTTAATATATCTGAATCATGACGCAGATGCCTATATTTAACACCATGTGCCATCACATATGGAACTAACACCTCTCCTGCCTCTGACCTGTACATGACCATTTCATCAGGTGATTTAGAACTCTGTGTTTGAATGGATATATCAGATTCAGCGACTGACATATTATCGTCTTCTATATCACTTTCCTCTATTTCTGATTCAGAACTCTCTCCATCTTTCTGTCGCTTTGTTCCACTCAATCGATCCGAGACACCAATTACTTTCTCTATATTATTTAAATCGTCTAGATTGAGTGTACTCAGTGGAAATTCAAAGTTAGTTTCAGTATCTTGCGACCTGAATTTTACTTGTCCTAAATTAAAACTCTCTTCCAGAGGGTATTGATCATCATCTTCAACTTGTGTGGAATTAGCCTCTCTGTCATCAAACTTGGATTGACTTGTTACTGGAGCAAGACTTAGCCCCTCATCTAGAACCTCTATTTCATCGCCTGCAACTACAGCGATTGGATTCTTAGTTTTTTCCCCATGCTTCTCATTAACATGGACTTCAGCTACAATCTCAGCAACTACTGGTTCGATGACATTTTCCTTAGCAGCGTGCTTCCCATTAGTATGAATTTCCGCTACAATCTCAGCAGCTACCGGTTCTATGACATTCTCTTTAGAGACAACTTGCTCTGCACTTTTATCAGCACCCTTTTTGACATATTTGTTCTGCGGGCATCGCCACTTAAAATGATCAGATGATCCACAAACTAGACATTTGTTTTTGTTAGGGCAATCTGTTGCAAGATGTTCTGTGCTTAAGCAGATTCTACACTCTTTGATTTGCCCCCTGTACCATAATGGCAAGATAAATCGACCATCTATGGTGACCTTGCTTGGGAGAGGTTGTTCTACATTTTCAAACCAAATTCTTCTGATGCCATTTTCTAAGGTTCGATCAAATGGATAGGTCTCGTGTTCTACTTTGTCCACTTTGCCATACTTTATCAATTCAGTGATAACCCGTTCATCTGGGATCTCTAATGGAACCTTCATCTTGACTAATAGACGATCAGAATCTATTTCCTCCACATTACACACCTCACCCTTCACGACAAGGACCTCGTCGAGCAACTTTTCCTTCACACTTTCATTAACTACGGTGACATTCCATACAGATTTGGAAACATTAACGAGACCTTGAAGGACCCGTGGTCCTGCCCCAACTACATCCTTCAACCCATGATACACCTCAATTGCCGAAATACCCCAAGCCTTTGTCGTGATTTTAAGACTCAGGGTACGCTTATATGAGGTTGCCATGGTGTTTTATAAAAAGAGGAACCCCATACTACTACAATATATAATACAAATATATAACACCAAGACGTCGGGGAAAGAGCTAAACACTAAATAAATAGTGTCCCCTTTTGATACCCTGACGTCTACCAACAAATATATGAATAGAGAGTACAGTCGTATATTTGTTAGTTTGAACCACTTTCTAAGTGGTTCACTAACACCTAGCCGATTAAAGTATGCTAACAAATATATGATTAAATAGTACATTCATATATTTGTTAGTCTGTTCGAGTTGACCGGGGACAGCCAACTGACTATAAGGAGTAATATAGTTAAAGAACTAGGCGTGTGCTTACAAATGACAAAGGAATTAAATCCACTCACTCAAGCGATCTTGCCAAATACAATGCGCTAGCCTACGATCTATAGAAATAGCAGACCGGCGCGGGGAGAAATGTATTGCATTGACCACAGTAAGAGGAGCCCTATTAAATGGCGAAAACCGCCAGCTAAGAGGAATGCCTTTAGAAAATAGAGACACAAAATGCGCTCCAACCAAGACAAGAATTTACAAATTAAATATAAAGTTTGAAAGGAAATACTAATACGAAATATATGTATAAAATTTATCTACAAAATCGCGCTAGAAACTAGCAAATTCGGGCAGCAATTGCAGAGCTAAATAAACGCGTGCGTTCACTTCGACTACTACTACTACTACTACTACTACTACTACTACTACTACTACTACTACTACTACTACTACTACTACTACTACTACTACTACTACTAATACTACTAATACTACTACTGCTGCTGCTGCTGCACTACTACTACTACTACTACTACTACTACTACTACTACTACTACTACTACTACTACTACTACTACTACTAATACTACTAATACTACTACTGCTGCTGCTGCTGCACTACTACTACTACTACTACTACTACTACTACTACTACTACTACTACTACTACTACTACTGCTAACACACGTGTCATGCG
>CM067365.1:57572003-57582003 GCA_034401795.1 Chaetoderma sp. LZ-2023a
CATACCGATGACACAAACTCATGGGCTGATACGGTTGTGTTCAACGTTCACGATGATGGTCGCATGGCCCTACCATTGATTTCCATCGGCCTTAGGAGCCGGTCTTTGTTACCCATAGGGCAGTGTCGCACAGGATCCATAACCCCGAGACCAGGAGCTAGCCAGCGTCATCACTCGTCATGTACATGTGATGTGGTGAGCCGACGCCAGACACCGGAACGGCCTGGCGCTACCCCGCGAGCTACACGTGGTGCTCGATGTAGCGATCGAAGAATAAGAACATCAATAACATGCAGTGAACTCACGCCCACACCTTATAGCGAGCCTAGTATATTTTCTCCATTCAGCGATGACTCGTACGATGGACACCACGTTCGTATGCTCACAGACTATGCCAACAATTCTAGCCAAGCGGAATCAACAACACCGCAATATGATCTGTTTTTGCCTATCAGTAAGGGGACCTTCTGAGATGCCTCACAGGCGGGAACAGAATTTCGTACTATATCGGACATCCGCGATAGGCCAACTCCGTCAGGGCCGGACCATGGACGATCTCGACAAAGACCCGATTACGGGCAAACTATCCTTCATATCACTATCGTTCTCCCGTGTCAGCAACTGATACTATATGGCAGGGTTATAATCCTTATACTAGCCACCCTCCCATGCCGCCCCCCCCCCCATCAAATGTATCATCTTATTCTAGGGGGATGCCATGGCACCATCGGGAGGACTTGGCACCATCATTTCATCGTTACATCAGTCAGGCCACACATCACGACTGTCAGCCGTCTGCACCACCACCGTACGAGGAGTGTCTGTCATCTCCATACGAAGAACATCTGTGTAATCTCCACAATATTCCACCTCCCGTCCATAGACCCATGCCGGTTTATGGATCTACACTGGGGCAGAGATCAATAGATTGGAGTACACATGCTCTCGCTCCTCAGCGTCAGCATCGCCGGGAAACACCACCACCACCACCACCACCACCACCACCACCACCACCACCACCACCACCACCACCACCACCACCACCATCACCACCAGCACAACCACCACCACCACCACCACCACCACCACCACCACCACCACCACCACCGACACAACGACCAGCATCCGCATTTTCATCAGTCACCTGAGTGCCACCACCACCCGGATTTCTACCACTCAGTTCCTCCCGTGGTTTTGGCCGAGTCATTCTCCCTCCCGAATTTAGCGGGGAGAGTGACTGGGCCAATTATAAAATCCAGTTCGAAATTATAAGTCAGACTAACCACTGGAACGACCAGCAAATGGGTGAATATCTTGCCGCGAAGCTTTCCGGGAAGGCCCTCCAAGTTCTCGCGGATCTCAGAACTGACTACACACCCACATACACGCAACTGGAATGCGCAATGTCAGAACAGTTTGGCGACACCGCTCTCTGGGGAAACTAGCCATTTACAGCTTAAAACTCTCTGACGACGCATGGGAGAGACCCTACTGGAGCTGGCTAGCAGCATCCGGAGACTAGTCACCCATGCATACCCAAGCACCAACATAGAAGGCATCACGCATCTTCACCTTGACTTTTATTGATGCGTTGAGCGGTGAGCCCGCTCTAAAGGAAACACTATTCCTTGCTGACCACGGAAGCCTGGCAGAGTTAACAGCCACCGCGGTCCATATTGAAAACTTTCTGGAGCGGGAAAAAACAAACCGCCGCCAACTTCATCCTATACACGAGATAGAGTGCGCTATCATCGCTACACCAACTGACGCCCACACCACACCCACACCGTCAACCACCGAAGACACATCCACCCAACAAAAAGCGCGACGACATTCCAATCAGATAGAGTGTGCTATCATCGCTACTTCAACTGACGCTCACACCACACCCACACCGTCAACCACCACAGACACATCCACCCAACTACAAGCGCCACAACATTCCAATCAGAATCAAGCACCTAGAGGAATGGTGCGTGGCCACAAAGGAGGCCACAACAGAGCCCCGGGGCATGGAACGAGCACAATAATAACAACCACGGCAACATGCATGACTGGATAGATGAGATAAACAAACAAATCTCTGCACTAACAAATTTAGTAACTACTCTTAGCACTAACTTAGCACCACTCACCTTAGGAGAACAAACACCACTAACCCCGCACCGCCACCAAACATCTGTTTCAGATGCAGTCAACCAGGAGATTGGAGGGAATGGTGCCCTAACCGACCTCCGTCTACAACACATACCCCTGACCACAGAAACCTGAAACCTGAGAAGCCATCACACTCCTAAGGGCACCGATTGGAGAGTCACCTCGGTGCCCGTATTTACTACATCCGGTGGCCAACTATCACCAACAAGCCTCAGTTTTTGCACATACACCAGTATGCATGGCTTCACATATGTCGATGCCTACGATGCCTCGTACATCCGCAGCACCGCCATCCCCCCTATGTCCACACGTAACAAACCTTCTTTCCTCTGTAAAACGGCAGTAGTAGATTGTAGCACCTCCGCTGAAACAACGTTTTTGCAAGCACCACGTCCCGCCACCAAAACACTGGATTCTAGGTGTCCTTTGGTGGTATGCAAAACACTGTCCTGCACAACATCATCTCCCGCATCCTCAGACAGTAGCAGCTCGGGAGAAACTATTCACTCCGCATCATGGATTCGCAAACGACGACGCTGCCGGCGATACGAATGCCTTCAACGACACCACCGTTTCTTTTGTGCCTCAACAAAACATCCCATGATGCATTGTAAGAAGTGACTCGTGCAGGTAGCTCTTATCCATGATCGGGAGAAACAACACCACTTCAATCACCATTGGTACCACCAGCTCCCTCTTCACCAAAGCACTCCCAGCAGCAACGACATCGGACTGGCCCGTTCCTCACTCAGCCGTCAATCGCATTAAAAGAAGCTATTCGGAAACAAGCTGACTATATACAGAATGATTCTGCTTTGCGCCCATTGTCGCAGATGGCATCATTGAAAACTCTTCCGCAGCTGCACCGTACAGTAATATATAAGAGTGCTTGTCTGTTTAGCGGTATTTCCACCAGTGCCACCATTGACACTGGAGCTTCTATCACTGTATTTAACAAGCGCTTATATGAGAGCATCCCATCTCATAAGAAGCCTCCCTTTAAGCCTACAAACTTATATCTACAAATGGCTACAGGAGCTGATGTGCCCGTAGCATCTGTAGGTAATCTTACTATTCAAATGGAGGAGATGCAATTCATACAGCGATATGTCATCGCCTCTATACAAAACGACGCCCTCCTTGGCTCTGATTTTCTCAGTGCCAGCGAAGTCATCATCCACTGCAAACAACAGGAACTCGACATACACGGCCGGCGGATACCTCTTGGACCGGAATCCTCATTGTACGATAAGTGTGCTGTAATATTATCTAGTACCGCCACAGTTGAGATGGGACAGGAGAAAATATTATGAGCCACCGCACCACAGTTAGGAAGCAACAACCACATCGCCATGCTGGAACCCAACCCTGGTTACATGATCGCCTCACAATGTGCAAGTCCCCATATGATCGTGGACACCACCAACAAAGAACACATACCATTTCGAGTGTTCAATGGCACCACAGACCCCATAACTCTTGAACCGGGGGTATGCTGCAGCCATTTTGTGGACGTTATCTCTTTGGAAACACCTACACTTACCACCTCACACACTGAAATGACTGATGATTTACCAGAACACTTACATGATGTGTACCTTTGTGCCACGGTAGAATTACAGCAATCTCAGAAATGACACATAAGGACACTACTTTACAAATATTGCGATAGTTTTTCCTCCGGAGACATGGATCTCGGAGAAACTCATCTTGTGCAACACTCCATCGACACGGGCAATACTCGCCCTGTACGACAACCGGTGCGACGTCTTCCCATTCATAAGGAAGCAGAAGCATATCAACATGTTAACGACATGTTGCGGACTGGTATTATAGAACTATCAGCATCCCCATGAGCCAACCCAATAGTACTAGCAGGCAAAAAGGACGGAACCTTGCGGTTTTGTATAGACTACCACCACCTTAATAAGCTTAGCATCAAAGATGCATATCTGCTCACGGGCATAGATCAGGCCTTGGATTCCTTGTCCGGAGCTAAGTGGTTCTGTACCCTTGACCTAGCTAGCGGTTACTGGCAAGGAGCCATGGATGAAGCTAACATGGAAAAGACCGCATTCGTTTGTATGGATGGTCTTTTTTCAATTCAGCAAGATGTCCTATGGCTTGTGCAACGCTCCTGTAACTGGTGAACGTCTCATTGAGCAGGTATTAACTAACCTGCAATGGGAAATCTGTCTATTACATTGATGACGTAATCGTCGTTGGACCTACGTTTGCGCAAACATTAACTAATTTGGACACTGTGCTTTCCCATTTCCACATGGCCAATTTAAAGCTAAAACCAAAGAAATGTCATCTCTTTAGACAGAGCGTCGAGTTCCTGGGAGATGTCAATTCCGGTGATGGCGTGGCTACTCAGCCGTCAACAACAAAGGCAGTAGCAGAGTGACCAACGCCCTCTTAGATCACAGAAACATGGAGTTTGCTTGACTTATGCCAGTACTATCTCCAATACATCCGTCATTTCAGTGAGATTGCTTCACCCCTATATAAGATCACCAACAATGATTGAGCATTCGAGTGGACGAGTGAGTGTGAAGGTTCTTTCAGGGCATTGAAGGGACTCTTGATGACTGCCCCTATTCTTGCTCATCCTAATCCAAACCGCGATTTCATCTTAGACACTGACGTGTCAGCTCATGCTATCAGCGCAGTTCTATCTCAGGTCACAGAGGATGGAACGGAGCAGGTGTCGGATTGTGGTTCATGAACCTTAAATAAAACTGAAAGGAGATATGCGACCACGAAGCGAGAACCACTTGTGGTGGTACATTTCGTCAAGTACTACAAACACTTTCTGTATGGTCACCCATTTACACTCCGTACAGCCCATGCCTCACTACGCTGGCTCAGAAACCTTAAAAATCTGGAGGGCCAGGTAGTGAGATGGCAGGAATCACTGCAGGCCTATAACTTTATCGTTGTTCACAATCCCGGCAAACTGCATGGGAATGCTGATGCCCTCAGCAGAATCAGGCAAGGAGGTGGACATGAAGAGGCCACAACCGTGACACAATCAACACAGCCATCTCTGGAGTTCCCCAAGTTGCGATGCACAGAGTGGAATCTGGAGAATATCGCACACGATCAAGCAGACGTGCAGACACAAACATATACATGTGGCTCCAGGAGGTGGTACACCCCCCCCCAAGGAATCGGTAACACCCTTATCCACCATGGCTAAATATTATTACCACTGGTTTGAAGAATTCCATCTTAACAATAACGTTCTCTACATCAATAACCGTCTGGTAATCCCGGAAAGTTATCGGAGTATTATACGACAACAATTACATGATAACGCCTGGCATCTGGCTGTGCAAAGGACCATTGCCCGCATCAAACAGAGACTCCACTGGATTGGGATTCGTGATAGTGTAAAGGCATGGGTTGTCAAATGTATGCCATGCCAACACGCGCTGTTGGCCAGCACCAGAGAGCACCATGTCAGATTAAAATTGTTGTTGCACCATGGGAGCGAGTGGCTATTGATGTGCTCGGGCCCTTGACTACGATGGATGATGGAAATAAAAACTTCCTTGTATTACAAGATTATTTCACGAAGTCGGTAGAAGCATTTGCTTTGCCGGACCAAGAGGCATCCGCCGTGGCAGAGGTCCTGGCAAGCAATGTGTTCTGCTGTTTCGGTATGCCTTCTAAGCTACACTCTGATCAAGGAAGTAATTTTGAGAGCCGGCTCACACTAGAGTTCTGCAAACTGTTTCACATCGTCAAAACAAGGACGACTCCGTATCAACCCTGCAGTGACGGGGTGATGTAGATGTTCAATCGAGCTCTCGCGGAGATGCTTAGTAAAGAAACATGCCTTGATTGTAGAGATTGGGATTTAAGACTCCCCTATGTACTCATGGCTTACCGCACTTCAGTACATTCCAGCAAGGGTTACACCCCTGCCCGGTTAATGTTAGACCGTGAATTAGCCTCGGATACCAGGAGAGAAAAATTCACCATTGCTCTATGTTAAACTCTGGCGGCAGCAGCTAGAACAGGCCCATGAGTTAGTGAGAGAAAGTGTATCCACTGCACACCGGTGGGAAAAGACATTGCACGACCGGAGGGTGCATGGAAATCCATATGAAGCAGGAAGGATGGTTTGGGTACACGATTCACGATGGTCTGCAAACGTGCCAAGTAGACTGAGTTACCAGTGGAAAGGCCTCTATGTGGTAGTAGGTAAGGCGTCGAACGTGACCTACCATATCCATGCTTCCGATGGCCTGACCTCAGTCATCCACATCGATCAGCTTAAACCGTGCGTCAGTGATGTCCCAGCACCAGAACTCGGACTGGGCGTGACAATGGGACCAAGACAGAAATTTCTACTGAAAGCAGTATTTCAATGATTAGCGCAGAGCATCGCAGTGCCAGTTCAACCCGTCTTATACCTAGCCAGAATGCGGTTGAACAAGCAGCTAATGCTGAGGACGATGCCCAGATACGTACTCGTCCTCCCCCTCCTCAGCATGGTTCTACTCGATCTGGGAAGCCGTATTTGAAGAAGTTTCTTTTTGGTTTGTCCAAGGGACCAGATGGAAAACCCGTTCCACCGATCTCTTCCCACTCTCCCCCCCCCCCTCCAATTATAGAGTTACCACAAGCGGAAGCTGAGGCTGATCCGAGCCATGCTTCCTGTGGGGTGGAATATGTGATGAAGAGCATGGAAGTGAAGAGGCTAGATGAAGCCTTGGCTTGTCTAGAACCGCACAACCGTACAACAAGGTGTACCCGACCACGCCACGAAAACACGAAAGCCCGCCCCTACCAAGGGACACCATTTCCTGTCGTCCCACCAACGCCACCACTCCAATTCGCGTCGTTGCATAACTTCGAAACTACCTCACAGATCACATTATTGATACATTTTATTCCGAAGAATTACAGAAAACGTATCTGGCAGTGGTTCGAATCCCGAAGGCATTTCTTCTTCTTTTACATCCATGGACCCCTATTGAATGGCGAATCTATCGCCCCACGTTCCTCTAGGAATACGTAGTCGACAATGTTCTGAATGGCTCTGGGTATTTCAGAATCAGCTAACGTGAAGTCAGTTAGCATTGTCTGTCTGATTAGGCTTTAATCCCAGTAATCGAGTCATACCGTTTCTCGAGAATATGTAATCTTTAATCGTTACCACGTCGCCGGCTAACACTGAGGATAGTCTACGCTCTTCAACCGTAGTTGTAATGTATAGTCCGTCAAATATTAACTTTGAGTTTACGTTTGCACAGCTGCTTAGTGTTCTGACTATTTCAAACCAAGAGTCTTCGTCAAACATTAACTTTAAGCTGACTCTAGAGCTGGAGAGTAGAGGCACGTCACTGCATAGCCCTATTTGTATATGCCCATAATCCGAACGACACGAATCAGCCATTAATCTAATACTTAATAGCTGATCTCTGGAATCTTTTGAGATCAGAACTACAACCATCGTGAGTTTCTATCTATATATTGACGATCAGATGGTTTTTTTTGCAATATTGCGTGGCCCAACCCATGCACGTTAAAATTGATTGGTGGTGGGTGTTTTTTTTCGAGTACAAAACGATTACACGATTGTAAAGTTCGTTATGGCGCTGATAATGTCATGCAGGTTCTCTCTCAAGATTCTCCAAGATTCACCAGTTGATGACACGCCCCTGCACGATGGTTTCATCTCAGTCTGGCCTGGTGGAGTAAAGTAGCAAGTTCACTTGACATACAGATATTTAGTGCTGATAGTGACTTGTAATTGAAACTCTAATTCATATAAGCAATTAACCGGTTCTACTCTATCGGAACACCTTGGCCTAAGCAGTTTCTTTGAATGCTGGAATCATGATGGCTAACGGTCGAAATGCATTGCCATACATAAACACCCCACACTTGGTGGGGTAAACACTACCAAAACTAAACTCGGGTATGTCTGCTACAAATGTGTCATTACATTTCATGACGCGAAGGACGCGAAGGTACACATTGTTACTGAGTGCAACGGGCACTTCACAACACATACAATATGCTGAATTCATAATTATAATGAACGTTGAACAAACTTTTTAAACAAAATTAAAAAAAGGTTAAGCTTTAACCTAACAGATTTTTACCCTCTTCTATATGATTTGCCACCCGATTAACACGTCTCAATCGTCACTACGCGATACGACCCTAGGAGACACGTGATTTAATGTGGGGGCAGGGCTTGTACACTGTCAATCAGCCTTACACAACACATTAATGATTGCGCATCATACTCACTCGGAAAGATCAGCACTTAATTACCCTCATTAACTCGTGTCAGTCATCATTACGCGATAGGGCGCTAGCAGTCACGTGATTTAACTACGGGGTGGGGGTGGGAGGTGTAGGCTTCATGATTGAATGAGTTCCCAGAAACCGGAAAAGACGAGTCCAGACATGTACACTGTCAATCATCCATTGCGCATTGTACTCTCTCGACGGGATCGGTGCCTTTGAAGTCGCTTGATCGCTCAGAATAGATAAAATGTCATCTTTCGGTGCTCAGAAGTGGTGATATATCACGTTGCAGCACTCAGAATTGATAAAAAATTGTCTTCCAACACTCACAATTGATAACTCTCACAGCTCACAATTGGTGAACCATCAGTTTTCAACATACACAATTGCCAACGGATCATATTTCAATGCTTAGAATTGGTAACATGTCGTCGTCCAGGGCTCAGATTTGGGAAAAATTTATCTTCCAGCACTCAGAGTTGGTTGGTAACAATTCATCTTTTAGAACACAGAATTGGAAAAATGTCATCTTTCAGGGCAAAGGTTTATCATCGGGTACTGTAACATATCAGCCTTTAGCATTCAGAATGTGGCAACGTATGATCTTTCAGTGCTCTGAATTGGTAACATATCATCTGTCATTGATCAGAATTGGTAAAACGTAACACTTTTGGGCTTACCTTTGGTAAAATGTAATCTTTTGTGTCTTATAATTTCGTGAAAAATAAAGTTGCATTCGTCAGGATTGGTAATATATTATCTTGCATTGCTCATAATGGGCGAATTGTCATCTTCCAGGGGTTATAATTGGTAAAATGACAACTTTCAGGGCTGAGAATTGGCCGGATATCATGTTTCAGCACAAATAATCAGTATCATATCGTCTCATTGTTCAGAATTGGTAACATATCATCTTTGACTGCTCGGATATGGCAAGATAACATGTTTAAGGAACTAGCATATTTGAAATTCCTTCTTTCAGCACTCAATCATTCAATGCTTAGAATTGACAATTTCATCTGTAAATGCTCAGAACTGGTAACATATCATATTTCGATACTCCGAAGTGGTATATTATCCCGCCAGTGGTGGATGGGGGCAGGGTGAAGTGGGTGTAGAAACTCAATGTTGGGTGAGTTTAACCAAATCGTAAGTTATCCATATGAGTGTGGATTGCAAGACAATGTTTACATTAGTCTTTGTCACATGTTTGGGCGCGGGGTGGAGGGAGAGGGCGGGCCGACTGCTTGGGAGGGGATAAGATGGGAAGCGCATACAATTGGCAAACACGACCGCATGTGTTATATGAGGTGCTTATATGGTTGCGGATTGTGAGGCGATGTTTACAGTAGGTTCCTCCTCAGATGGGCATTGTGTGGAGCATGTTGGAGGGTGCACATGCTATTTCAAAATTGATTTGGTTGTGAGGCCATCTAATGTTTGATTGTGTTTGTCAGTGTTGTCATAGAGATGCTGCGTTAGTTCATGGGAATGGGTCCATGGCCTCTTAATACATGAAAGGTATAGAACACATGAACATGTAGTACTTTGTTCAGAGTTCAGCACT
>CM067365.1:57587003-57676605 GCA_034401795.1 Chaetoderma sp. LZ-2023a
CCTCACTCCTTCATCGATCCTCGCCTCCCCCGCCCCACCCTCATTCCCTCCCGCCATCCCTCCCTCCCTCCCTCCCTCCATTCTTCCTTTCTTCCTTCCTTACTTCATCCATCCTTTCATCATTTGTCTTCCTTCTGTCACTCCTTCCTTCATTAACTGAATGGATTGATGGATGGATGGATTGATGGATGGTTGGGTGGATGGATGGATGGATGGGTGGGTCGATGGATGGGTGGGTCGATGGATGGGTGGGTCGATGGATGGGTGGGTGGATGGATGGAAGGAACTCGAAATTCATATTGCTCATTAAATCTTTCAAATACACTTGAATCCTACTAGTCTAAATTCTATAGACATTTATTTAATTGTTGGAAATTAAAAGATGTTCTTTCCTAAATTCGACTTCAAAAGACTTGAAAACAAAGTCCAACAACACATTTTGAAATAGAGTTCACTGTTCAAATGATTAATGACCGTTGTGTGATCCCTTTGATCAATCAACAGACCGATAATAGAACCTCGTTCAGAAAGGGATACCTTCTGAACAAACAGAATCGAGCTCACTGGGTTAATATGCATGGCTTGATCTCTTTGATCAACCGCCACTCATTCATGAGAGTATTACTGGAAGCCCACTCACAAACCTTAGAGAACTCAATCAACGTCAATGGATTTAGACAATAGCTTTTAAACATCTGTGGCAGTCCAACTCTTTAATGTGAATACAATTTAAAATTTCCAAAGTACAATTGAACACTAATCTAAGCCACATCCATAAGGCCATCAATTCTAATAAATAGACAGATTTTTGGTGGACAGGCAGATTTGTTCTGTGGCCTGAAGCTGACAAACCTTGTCGAAACCGGTCGCCCACTTCACGACGGTGCATAGGATTATTGGTAATATACACAATTATCCTTTGATAGTTTATATGAATTATTTAAATATTAACATGCTTAATCATAACCTTCTTTTTTCAGCGATAGATTTGTGATGCGCTTGTAGATTTTGGTAGGCTTGTAATTCGATAGACTTCCCTTGGTTCACGATTCCATTAGGTCCCCTCAATTTTTTGGTATTCTTGTAGATTTTAGTGGCAGAAACATTGAATTATCTAACTTGTAACATTATGGCTGGAGTTAGCAAGAGTAGAAGACGGGATGACAGGAGGTCTAACGACAGTCGCCCGCCATCTGCCCAGGCTGCACTAACCAAGTGTTACTACATGATTATACAATGCTTTCACCACCTTGGCATCTTGAATGCTCATGTCCGTAGGGGCAGTTTGCCTCCTGGATTGAGCTGGAAAGTGTCAGAGTTAGAGAGACAGAATTTCTTCTGTAAACCAGCGATGCCAAACGCCGAGGTCCGTAAGGACATCTTAGCAGCAAATTTGAAATGGGCCATATCTTTACTCCAGGTTAACATTAGTCACTATAATTTCCAGCTTGGTCGTCTTATGTCGCTCCTCATTGAAGCTCAGTCCAAACCAAATTTAGAATTAGGTAGAGCGAAGACCACAGCAATAAATTGGGCCCGAAATAACTATGGCAGGAAGTTTCATTCTTCATCAATTGATCAGTTGTATTATTTCATCAGACCTTTTGATCCACATTTTAGAACCTGCCATAGTACAACACCCCCTGTAGGGTCACCTGTGACCTTACCAGGAACATCAACTGCAGGGCTCTCTGTGGCCCTACCAGGCACACCGACTGCACGGTCAGCCTTGACCGTACCAGTCATGCCACAATCAAATCGGAAACGGAATAGGTCACCCACTGAGAGTCCCCCAGTGGTTAAGCGGGTGAATAACCAGAGCTCACCAGTGTTCCCCCTGCAGTCTCCTGTGGTGGATCCGCTCCTGATTCCACTGCCAGCATGGTCACCGTCAGTGTCCGCTCATGTGGATCCTAGTCAGATCCCTCTTCCGGTCTCGCCACTGTCCCCAGTCGAGATTCCTCCCCACCCACAGAGAGCAGCTACTGACCGACCTGGTCAAAAGACCAGATCGTCGACGCCGAGGTCCAAGACACCACAACCTAAATTTACGCCCACACCTAAGCCCAAACCTACGCCTAGGGATACACCCAAAGAGCATAGGTCTTTCTACAAGTTTCGGTTCGTGGTGGATAATAAGAATGAATGGCGCCTTCCTACACTGAACAAGAAGTTTCTGCTGATTGGATCTTCAAATGTAGCTCGTATCAATCAGACACCTCATCCAGATATGCAGGTAGCAATCTATCCAGGTGCTAAGATAAACCACATTAGGAATATGGTTAGAAAACACAATGAGGTCTTCCAACCTCAGCGTATCATCCTTAACATCGGAATTAATGATAAGGACGAACTTCAGCATGACACCTCCCAAAGAATTGAGAATCTGTTTAGTACCATGCGTTCAAAATTTCCAAAGGCTAAAGTTCACTTTGCCAAACTAAATTATTCGAAGCACCTGACTACAACCCAGAAACGAAACATACAATTCGTTAACAGCCGTGTAGAGGCCTTAAGGGCCAAGGTCCCTATCCTGCCCAGCCTCCCCGTGTCTGAATTTCAGGTGGATGAGGACAACATCCACTGGACAGAGTGCACTGCAAATATGATGTATAATAGTTGGTTATCGCACCTTAATTTAAACTAACTACGGGTCAGGGTACTAACCACCCAGAAATTGGCCTAGGTGGTAATATCATTAACCTAACTGGTTCTACATTGTCTGAAGCAGAAAGATCGTTGCTAAATCTTGGTCTAACATATGTACCAACACCACGGCCCAAAGTCGACATAGATGCTCTTTTAGATAATGGCTTATGGGAAATTGAAGAATGTTCTCACTGTGTAAAATTAGCAGACTTTTTTCGAAATTCCAAGAAAAACAACTTTCTACCTTTTGTTGAAAAAACTGGCTGGGCACCTAACTCGAAGTTGGTTGACCCTGCGATCCTTGATAGTATAAAAGCTATCAAGGCGTGTGTTGAAAATTTAGAATTTCCTAAAAATCATCAAAATTTGTCATATCAAGAACGTTTAGCCTTAACAGGTTTGCGTAAAAACAATGACATCGTTATAAAGCCTGCTGACAAGGGATCTGCTACTGTATTAATTGCGTAAGGATAATTATATTCGTGAAGCGCATCGGCAGCTCAGTAATCTGAAACACTACCGCAAATTAGACGAACCACTCTGGCAAAATAATTGTGATAAATTTAATGGAATCCTTAAAAAAATGGCTGACAAAAAGGCCATAACGAAAAAGCAGTTTAAATACCTTACTGCTAAACGAGATTCAAATCCACGTACGTTTTACCTTTTGCCAAAAATTCATAAACCTATTGAGTCATGGTCCGACCCTATGATACTACCGGGTCGACCTATTATCTCTGATTGCGGATCTGAATATTATCGAATTAGTGAAATTATTGATTACCACCTACAACCAATTGCGAATAGACATTTCAGCTTTTTGAACAACACTGAGGATTTCCTATCCGAGGTCTCCAAAATTTCTGTTCCTCCAAACTCACTCTTGATAACCCTCGACATCGATGCTATGTACACAAACATTGACATCGAAAGGGGTTTGTCTTCTGTTCGCAGAGCATTTGATAAATATCCCGATAACAATAGGCCCACTAGCGAAATATTAGCTCTCCTGCAGCTGAGTTTAAAGGGCAATGATTTCGAATTCGCTGGCGAAATCTACCAACAAATCTGTGGATGCGCTATGGGTAAACGTTTTAGTCCTAGTTTTGCCAACATCTATGTAGCTGAGTGGGAAGAAGATGCGCTTAACAAATGTCCTAAGCAGCCCTTATTTTACAGCCGTTACCTCGATGATATTTTTATGATCTGGAATCATTCGAGGGAAGAGTTTGATGAATTGTTCACTATTTTGAACCATCACGATCCTAACATCAAACTTAAAGCCAACATCGACCAGTCGTCCGTAGACTTTTTGGACGTTACTCTCTACAAAGGTGTAAATTATAACACGAGTGGGCTTCTTGATTACAAAGTATTCTTTAAGCCCACCGATTCCCATCAACTACTGCATAAGAAATCTTTCCATCCACCTCATACTTTTAAAGGTATTATCAAATCACAGATTATCCGATTTCACCGAAATTCTAGTGATAGAAAGAATTTTGAATCTGCGTGTTCCACCTTATTTAAAGCCCTCAAACCGAGGGGATATTCAACACGATTTTTGCGCAAAATAAAATCCGAAACTTTACATGATTTGGAAACTATTACTGATAAGGCAGCCGATCAAAAGCCTACCAAAATTCGTCACAATCGTCCGATTATAGGCGTAGGACAATCTCAGAAATGTGGAAAGAAGAGGTGTAAATTATACCTCTATCTACCTAATCAGACAACATTTGTCAGTTATCAGAACAAAAGCAAATTCCAACTTCAGTCTAATTTAGATTGCGATTCTAAAAATATTATCGATTTAATATCTTGCAAATTATGCCAAAAGCAGTATGTCGGTGAAACAAAATGCCCTTTCAGATGGCGAGCAACTAGACACCTTTGCGATATTAGACATGACGAGGACACCAATGTATCTCAACATTTCAATCTTCCTGGTCATTCTGTCGATAGACACTTTGAAATTATGCCTATTGAGCAACTGCCTCTTTCTGCTACGGCCGAAGAAACTGATACACAAAGAAAACTTCGAGAATCATTTTGGATTAAGCAACTGAAAACAAAATGGCCGAGTGGCATAAACGTTGACCCTGGTCTTGCTGATCAACGTGACATTATTCCATTCAGTTTAACATACAATCGAAAAAATGTTGAAATTTCTGAAATTTTGAAAGATGAATATCATAAATTGCAGGATAAAATGAAAGAACCTCTCAATTTGCGTCCAATGATAGCCTTTAAGAAAAACTCCAATCTACGTGACATCTTGGTTAATTCGAAATTAACTCTTCAAAAACCTTCAGAATGAATGATATATATTATTCATATTTTATAGGCCATACCGCCTCTATCAAACAAACATAACACATCTCAGACAATAAAATAAATACAAAATATCTCCCAACCTTGGGAGATCCTGTGCCAGTGCCTTTAATCATATAACCACTACCACCACCACCACCATCAGCACCCCTGCAGCCGCCACCAGCACCTCTGCTGCCGCTGACGACGACGACCACCACCACCACCACCACCACCACCACCACCACCACCACCACCACCACCACCGCCACCACCACCACCACCACCACCACCACCATCATCACTACCACCACCCAGACTACCACCACCGCGACCACCACTATCACAACCACCACCACAACCACAACTAGCACAAACACAAATGTTACCACAAGCACAACCACTGCCACCACCACCATCACCACACAACCAACATCCCCACCAAAATTCTAGCCCTTCAATGCCACCACCACAATCGCCATCAGGACGGCTATAATTACCATCACCTCCACCCCCACCACCAGCAGGAGCATCGACAACGACGACGACGTAGCCGACGATAAGAACACGATTCAAGACTCAAGATTCACAGGTCTATATTACATTCTTAATATCCTATACACATATCTCACATGTGTAGTCCATCAAAGGAATAGACTACATCGGTCTTATTGCGTTGTCGAATTTACTACGGACTATAATAACAAGAGCGACTCAGACACTTATGAAATGAAAGCTATGCCCACACCACCCACCCATCATGAAATGAATGGATGCAGCATGGCGATTCTCTAGCAGCGAAGTGCACAATGAAATTGTTGAAGCATATTCTATTCGTGTGTATTTCCGTACATGTCAGTATGTACACCACCCATGCCATTCACTGAGCCCTAAAGGGATAGTTCTTTGAACTAATGGTAATCACAATTACCAAAATTGGCTCATTGTGACCTTGACATTTGACATGTTCACCCCACTATTAATCCACGTCTTCGGGCACCAATAATAGCACCCAGGCCAAGTTGGTCAAGATAGCTTCAGTAGAAGTTGTGTTAGCATTCAGAAACGCAACGACAGTTCATTTATTTGGAAACCGTCTTCTTGACCTTTGACATGTGACCGCGAAATTAAGATGCTTCTTCTGACCGACATTCAGCTTACCTGTATTGTTTTCTGGAAATTGAGATTCAGGGAGTGCAGTGACTGATGTACCCCAACGCGAATAAAGCGTGGGTGGAGCTTAGCTAGAGATGGGCGGCGCATAGCTAACACTGAATTCGGCCATTGAACAAGAACGGCTGGGATGAAAGTGGAACCAGAATGGCAGTGATGGTATGACAATGATGTTGCTTGCATGTTTGAAAAGAATGGTGCAGGGGTTAACGTCTCCCGTACATTTAAAATGAAGAAAAAAACACAAATCAAACAAGACAAGTACACAAACCAGCTTTAATAACATGGCATGTAGTAATTCTCATTTCTGACCGATTAGCTGTAGTTACTGAATGTCTCTTCTGCAAAATAGCTAAGTCACGTTTTAAATATTACAGCATACAACTAAATGTATGCTTCTAGTGCATTAGTCAAATTGACAAAAGTGTATATCTAAATAATTTAATTTGTCAAAACATGCATTAAATCTAACAATCTGAGCATATTAGCGTCAGTTTTATGTTTAGAATTCCTCCAGAAAATACAATATAGCATTCACAAATAGATTAAATACGATTGAGGTATGTTGACCATGAGGAATACAATTCAATGCATGATAATAGTTATGCAACATGCATATGATTATTATAAAGAACGAAAATTGTTATAATTCGTATCACCGTTCATTGAGCATCCACAGCGACGTTATGTTCTCAAGCGTTTAGGAGCCTTTGCTTGTTTTAAAGGTGCATTTTCATACCAGAATGATATAAATAAAAGAAACCAGCCGGCCGTCGGACAGACATACAGCCGAGCATACGGGTGAATTGACATCGGTCCCAACTGCACCACACCGTAGCGGTCCAGACCGAGTGAGAGACTAAATGATTGACACACTGACTGACGTACGGACAAACTGACTGATAGTGTCTGATATATTGACCAATACCCGGTTGGGATGGGTAGCATTTGGAAGCGTATGCAAGTCTGACTGTCGGCTAGTTTCTTGGGTTGTTTATCAATTTGAGAGTTTGTCACTTTGTCAGTCAATAGGACGGTTGATTGGTTCGTCGGTCTGTTGGACAGTTAGATTGTATGTCAGTCGGCCAGATAGATTGGGCAGACTTTTGTCGTTCAGTCAGGTAAATTGGTTGGTCCTTTGGGCAGTCAGTTGATTTGTCAGTCGGTTGCTTAATCGATCGGTCGTCAGTCAGTCAGTAGGTCGGATGGTCAGTCTCTTGAAATGTTGGTTGGTTAGTCCATTGTTCTATCAGTCGGTTGGTTGGTTGGATGGTCGGTCGGTTGGCCAGTCTGTCAGTCAGTCGTTGAGTATAGGTGGGTCGGTGGACAGGCATGTGGTATGTTAGTTAGTCAGTCCTTTTTTGCATTTCTGACAAAGTTACCTACACACGCAACGCACTACCAATAATCAATGTTACAGCTGAGCAAAATAGAGCGTTGAAACAATAACACTGAACATGGCCGAAAGCATAGAGATGACGTACAATTCTTCATAATAATGGAAAGAACACCAAATTTGATGCTAGTACACGTTAGCAGACTATTATTAATAAGTTGCTGTTTGCGGGGTGGACACACATACGCATGCTTGCACGTAACGAGGTGCATGTTTGTATTTCAACAGTATTAACCATCAGAACAACGGACTAATTAGCCATCACAGCGAAGTACTTTATTTAGACCTTAACACAAGAATAGTAATCTGCAAACAATATGTCGTCTTTCAGAGTGAAAATTGTGTAAAATACATCCAACTACACATCTATTTGAGATTGATTCGCGATAGCGTCTATACTTATTGTACAGCAGCTTGTTTTAAGTACATTCAGCCAGTAACTGCAGCTACATATTGACTAGAGGGACCACTTTATTCATTTTATGGTAATTCAATCAGCGGAGAGGTCGGTGCTTAGACGCTATTTTATTACCATCATAATCAAGGGCAGAACAGACAGGACGCTGACACTAAATGTTACTGACGCGTGCGGAACGTGCATGCCAGGCGGGTGGGCGGCGCGCGGGTGTCTGGGATCGGTCATGGGCCGATTTTTACCACTTGCCACTTCCTGCCGCGAGGTGAAATTCACATTACTCACGTGTTCACAAAAGAATTTCCCGGAAAATTCACACACACACGTACGCGCGTAGAGCAGTAGCAGCAGCAGTTTTATATTGTCAAATGCACTGGCTCAGCTTTTCATGAAATGAATAGTTCTTGTTTATATTATTACCTGAGATTTACTATTTATTATCTTGCATTGGTGATTCCCTTAAAGCAGAATTAAGATTCCCCTCTCCAAGATGGTGAGACTTAACCATTGTCTAGAAAACATCCTCATAATATAAGATTATGTGAAGGCTATTGTTAGGAAGACGTGTGTCGAATTTTAGCAATTTCAAAATTTGTGAATAGTAGTAGTTGTACTTAGTAGCAGTATCTGAGTTCAGCACGTTTCTTTGCCTCTGCTATTAACGTCAGTTTTAGACGATTTCTACAGCTCCCTATGGTTTATTTTTATGTCTGGCTTTTGCCGAACTGTACATACGTTAGTTTTGTAGCTTTTATTTTTGGAATTTGCTTTGCGTGAGGTCGCATTTTTCAGCATTCGCTCCTCAGGCTATCTTTTGGTGGCCATTCGCTTGTCGCCGCAGGGTCGTCTTGATCGTCTCTCGTTCTGTATTGTTCAAGTTTAGTTGATGCGCGTTTACTGGTACCATTACTTCAGTAACGACCCTTTTATACTTGGCCAGTTGTCGAGTGTTATGTTTACCAGCTGGCCAGGTGCTCGTGCATCTTATTGAACGTTGTACTGAGGCCGTCTTGACCTAATGTTTTGATTATTTCAAGTCGGTATAAGCAGTTATTAAGCCTACACCTGATAACTAATGGATAGATTGTGGGCGCCTGTTGACGTATATCACGGCTTAAAAGATGTTATCGGCGTGTATTGAAGCATCGTCCTATAGCACGGTCCTCGCCCTTCCACTACGTTCCCGTATCGAGTACCGTGATTGCACGCCTTTGATGTTTATGCTAGGTTCACGAGGCGTCATACATATTAATGAACTGGGGTCAGTCAACTAGCGCCAATGAGAATGCTCGATAAGAAATCAGGAAATCAACAGATTTACACATGTGTGTAAACCAAACTAGTGGGTTTTGTTACCGAAAACCAATCTATCTACACATTTTGTGTTCCTCAGATAATTTGTTTAGAGCAAAACTATTGCAGACCTTTCCAAATGTATCTTTCCAGATCAACAGCGTCGCGATCGCCGGGGTTTTTGCGATTGTAAATTAGGTCACCAGACGTTGCCTCGCCTATCACGTGAAGTAGGCAGAAATCTGATGGGCTACCTCCAATCCCACTAGCATAATGTTATTTCACATAGTGAGACATCACAGGTCTGCAAGTACGGGCTCGAACAGCATAGCAAATGAAACTGTTAAGGAAAATTATTAGAAGATGGCTTGGTTGTGAATGGGAAAGCCTTAAGATCCAAGAAGTAGATAGCGACAGGTTGTTAATTAAGGTGAAAGGTCTCTTAGAAATCCTGAATGATCGGAGTAACTCAGAATTGGCCAATTATGGCCTGATAATTTCTATCGAAAATGAAACATACCAGTTTGATAGATCATTGGAGAATGGGATCCGGTGGGTGTGGATGAAGGATATTGTCAAGCCGCTTCCAGGTACACTGTCTATCGACAATAAGGTTTTTCTTGCTGGTGTGATTTAGAGGGCAGGTTAAGATGTGTCGGATATGTGGCAACACTGAACATTTGGCCAGTGCATGTCCACAGAATGACAAATGCCTGATGTGTGGTGGCACGGACCATAACACATGGCTCTGTCCACAGGCAGTACATAAACAGGCAGGTGGGCGAAGCGCATATGCGATTGAACACAAAATGTGCCAAGAGCCTGAATCACTCACTGTGGTGGAAACTCACCAACTATCCAACCATGTCGCTGATGTGATCTCTGACGTAATTGAAATGTTAGCATCGACGATTGATTATTTTTGGACGGGCCAAGGTGACCAATCATTTGATATTGTCGCAACTTCGGTACGTTGCTTCGGTTGTTAATATGCCTCAGCATGTTGAGAAGGAAATCACCAAAATGATATTTGATTATTTATGGGACGGTAAATCACACCTTGTCTCACATCACACCAGTGCTAATAATAAGATTGATGGTGGGCTTGCCATCCCAGACCTAAGAATTAAATGCGTCTCATTAAGGCTAAAATTATTAGATGATCACTGTATCACAGATCTCGTGCAACATTTGTACGCCCCTTAACGTGCAACAACTTATGAAGCGGCTACAGGAAGTGATTCCAATGTAATGGTTTCTTCTACCGAATGCGACTGTAAATTGATGCACGGCCCAATATGTATATATAAGGGATGACAATAGGGGCGACAACTTCTTCACAGTAACGTTGAGTCGTTAAATTTCCGCGAATCACAATAAGATCTGTTTTGCCATTTTCATGGATTCCAGCCCACGCCATGACACTGCCGCCACCGACTCTGTCGTGCTGAATGATGTTGGCTGCATCATACCATTCTCCTAAACGTCGCCAACCCCATTGCCTACGATCCGCCACATCCACATAAAACCTCGACTCATCACTGAACAAAACGTGGCTCCATTGTTGAGCACGCCATTGCTGATGAGTTCTTGCCCATGCAAACTGATTCACGATGTGACGCTCTGTAAGCAGAACAGCAACAAGTGGACGACGGGCTTGCAGTCCAGCATCATGGAGTCTGTGTCGCACAGTTTGTGCATGCACTGTGATGCCGGTAGCGGTGTGCAAATTATGGGACAGCCGCGGCGCAGTCTCAAACCTGTGACGTCGTGATGACGTCACTAAGTAGCGGTCTTCTCGTGGTGTTGTTGCTCTCGGTCTGACAGATCGTGGTCGGTCATTAACATGTCCTGAAGCTGACAAACCTTGTCGAAACCGGTCGCCCACTTCACGACGGTGCATAGGATTATTGGTAATATACACAATTATCCTTTGATAGTTTATATGAATTATTTAAATATTAACATGCTTTAATCATAACCTTCTTTTTTCAGCGATAGATTTTTGATGCGCTTGTAGATTTTGTTAGGCTTGTAATTCGATAGACTTCACTTGGTTCACGATTCCATTAGGTCCCCTCAATTTTTTGGTATTCTTGTAGATTTTAGTGGCAGAAACATTGAATTATCTAACTTGTAACATTATGGCTGGAGTTAGCAAGAGTAGAAGACGGGATGACAGGAGGTCTAACGACAGTCGCCCGCCATCTGCCCAGGCTGCACTAACCAAGTGTTACTACATGATTATACAATGCTTTCACCACCTTGGCATCTTGAATGCTCATGTACGTAGGGGCAGTTTGCCTCCTGGATTGAGCTGGAAAGTGTCAGAGTTAGAGAGACAGAATTTCTTCTGTAAACCAGCGATGCCAAACGCCGAGGTCCGTAAGGACATCTTAGAAGCAAATTTGAAATGGGCCATATCTTTACTCCAGGTTAACATTAGTCACTATAATTTCCAGCTTGGTCGTCTTACGTCGCTCCTCATTGAAGCTCAGTCCAAACCAAATTTAGAATTAGGTAGAGCGAAGACCACAGCAATAAATTGGGCCCGAAATAACTATGGCAGGAAGTTTCATTCTTCATCAATTGATCAGTTTTATGATTTCATCAGACCTTTTGATCCACATTTTAGAACCTGCCATAGTACAACACCCCCTGTAGGGTCACCTGTGACCTTACCAGGAACATCAACTGCAGGGCCCTCTGTGGCCCTACCAGGCACACCGACTGCAAGGTCAGCCTTGACCGTACCAGTCATCCCACAATCAAATCGGAAACGGAATAGGTCACCCACTGAGAGTCCCCCCAGTAGTTAAGCGGGTCCCCAGTCGAGTTTCCTCCCCTTCCACAGAGAGCAGCTACTGACCGACCTTGTCAAAAGACCAGATCGTCGACGCCGAGGTCCAAGCCACCACAACCTAAATTTACGCCCACACCTAAGCCCAAAGCTACGCCTAGGGATACACCCAAAGAGCATAGGTCTTTCTACAAGTTTCGGTTCGTGGTGGATAATAAGAATGAATGGCGCCTTCATACTCTGAACAAGAAGATTCTGCTGATTGGGTCTTCAAATTTAGCTCGTATCAATCAGACACCTCATCCAGATATGCAGGTAGCAATCTATCCAGGTGCTAAGATAAACCACATTAGGAATATGGTTAGAAAACACAATGAGGTCTTCCAACCTCAGCGTATCATCCTTAACATCGGCATTAATGATAAGGACGAACTTCAGCATGACACCTCCCAAATAATTGAGAATCTGTTTAGTACCATGCGTTCAAAATTTCCAAAGGCTAAAGTTCACGTTCCCAAACTAAATTATTCGAAGCACCTGACTACAACCCAGAAACGAAACATACAATTCGTTAACAGCCGTGTAGAGGCCTTAAGGGCCAAGGTCCCTATCCTGCCCAGCCTCCCCGTGTCTGAATTTCAGGTGGTTGAGGACAACATCCACTGGACTGAGTGCACTGCAAATAGGATGTATAATAGTTGGTTATCGCACCTTAATTTAAACTAACTACGGGTCAGGGTACTAACCACCCAGAAATTGGCCTAGGTGGTAATATCATTAACCTAACTGGTTCTACATTGTCTGAAGCAGAAAGATCGTTGCTAAATCTTGGTCTAACATATGTACCAACACCACGGCCCAAAGTCGACATAGATGCTCTTTTAGATATGGGAAATTGAAGAATTTTCTCACTGTGTAAAATTAGCAGACTTTTTTCGAAATTCTAAGAAAATCATCTTTCTACCTTTTGTTGAAAAAACTGGCTGGGCACCTAACTCGAAGTTGGTTGACCCTGCGATCCTTGATAGTATAAAAGCTATCAAGGAGAGTGTTGAAAATATAGAATTTCCTAAAAAATCATCAAAATTTGTCATATCAAGAACGTTTAGCCTTAACAGGTTTGCGTAAAAACAATGACATCGTTATAAAGCCTGCTGACAAGGGATCTGCTACTGTATTAATGCGTAAGGATAATTATATTCGTGAAGCGCATCGGCAACTCAGTAATCTGAAACACTACCGCAAATTAGACGAACCACTCTGGCAAAATAATTGTGATAAATGTAATGGAATCCTTAAAAAAATGGCTGACAAAAAGGCCATAACGAAAAAGCAGTTTAAATACCTTACTGCTAACCGAGATTCAAATCCACGTACGTTTTACCTTTTGCCAAAAATTCATAAACCTATTGAGTCATGGTCCGACCCTATGATACTAACGGGTCGACCTCTTATCTCTGATTGCGGCTCTGAATCTTATCGAATTAGTGGAATTATTGATTACCACCTACAACCAATTGCGAATAGACATTTCAGCTTTTTGAACAACACTGAGGACTTCCTATCCGAGGTCTCCAAAATTTATGTTCCTCCAAACTCACTCTTGATAACCCTCGACATCGATGCTATGTACACAAACATTGACATCGAAAGGGGTTTGTCTTCTGTTCGCAGAGCATTTGATAAATATCCCGATAACAATAGGCCCACTAGCGAAATATTAGCTCTCCTGGAGCTGAGTTTAAAGGGCAATAATTTCGAATTCGCTGACGAAATCTACCAACAAATCTGTGGATGCGCTATGGGTTAACGGTTTAGTCCTAGTTTTGCCAACATCTATGTAGCTGAGTGGGAAGAAGATGCGCTTAACAAATGTCATAAGCAGCCTCTATTTTACCGCCGGTACCTCGATGATATTTTTATGATCTGGAATCACTCGAGGGAAGAGTTTAATGAACTTTTCGCTATTTTGAACAATCACGATCCTAACATCAAACTTAAAGCCAACATCGACAAGTCGTCCATAGACTTTTTAGATGTTACTCTCTACAAAGGTGTAAATTATAACACGAGTGGGCTTCTTGATAACAAAGTATTCTTTAAGCCCACCGATTCCCATCAACTACTGCATAAGAAATCTTTCCATCCACCTCATACTTTTAAAGGTATTGTCAAATCACAGATTATCCGATTTCACCGAAATTCTAGTGATAGAAGGAATTTTGAATCTGCATGTTCCACCTTATTTAAAGCCCTTAAACCGAGGGGGTATTCAACACGATTTTTGCGCAAAATAAAGTCCGAAACTTTGCATGATTTGGAAACTATTACTGATAAGGCTGCCGATCAAAAGCCTACCAAAATTCGTCACAATCGTCCGATTATAGGCGTAGGATAATATCAGAAATGTGAAAAGAAGAGGTGTAAATTAGACCTCCATCTACATACTCAGAAAACATTTGCCAGTTATCAGAACAAAAGCAAATTCCAACTTCAGTCTAATTTAGATTGTGATTCTAAAAATGTGATCTATTTAATATCTAGCAAATTATGCCAAAAGCAGTATGTCGGTGAAACAAAATGCCCTTTAAGATGGCGAGCAACTAGACACCTTTGCGAAATTAGACACGATGAGGACACCACCGTAGCTCAACATTTCAATCTTCCTGGCCATTCGTTGAAATTATGCCTATAGAGCAACTGCCTCTTTCTGCTACGGCCGAAGAAAATGATAAACAAAGAAAACTTCGAGAATCATTTTGGATTAAGCAACTGAAATCAAAATGGCCGAGAGACATAAACGTGGACCCTGGTCTTGCTGATCAGCGTGAAATTATTCCATTCAGTTTAACATACAATCGAAAACATGTTGAAACTTCTGAAATTTTGAAAGATGAATATCATAAATTGCAGGATAAAATGAAGGAACCTCTCAATTTGCGTCCAGTGATAGCCTTTAGAAAAACTCCAATCTACGTGACATCTTGGTTAAATCGAAATTAACTCTTCAAAAACCTTCAGATTGAATGATATATATTATTCATATTTTATAGGCCATACCGCCTCTATCAAACAAACATAACACATCTCAGACAATAAAATAAATACAAAATATCTCCCAACCTTGGGAGATCCTGTGCCAGTGCCTTTAATCATATAACCACTACCACCACCACCACCATCAGCACCCCTGCAGCCGCCACCAGCACCTCTGCTGCCGCTGACGACGACGACCACCACCACCACCACCACCACCACCACCACCACCACCACTGCCACCACCACCACCACCACCACCACCACCACCATCACTACCACCACCCAGACTACCACCACCGCGACCACCACTATCACAACCACCACCACAACCACAACTAGCACAAACACAAATGTTACCACAAGCACAACCACTGCCACCACCACCATCACCACACAACCAACATCCCCACCAAAATTCTAGCCCTTCAATGCCACCACCACAATCGCCATCAGGACGGCTATAATTACCATCACCTCCACCCCCACCACCAGCAGGAGCATCGACAACGACGACGACGTAGCCGACGATAAGAACACGATTCAAGACTCAAGATTCACAGGTCTATATTACATTCTTAATATCCTATACACATATCTCACATGTGTAGTCCATCAAAGGAATAGACTACATCGGTCTTATTGCGTTGTCGAATTTACTACGGACTATAATAACAAGAGCGACTCAGACACTTATGAAATGAAAGCTATGCCCACACCACCCACCCATCATGAAATGAATGGATGCAGCATGGCGATTCTCTAGCAGCGAAGTGCACAATGAAATTGTTGAAGCATATTCTATTCGTGTGTATTTCCGTACATGTCAGTATGTACACCACCCATGCCATTCACTGAGCCCTAAAGGGATAGTTCTTTGAACTAATGGTAATCACAATTACCAAAATTGGCTCATTGTGACCTTGACATTTGACATGTTCACCCCACTATTAATCCACGTCTTCGGGCACCAATAATAGCACCCAGGCCAAGTTGGTCAAGATAGCTTCAGTAGAAGTTGTGTTAGCATTCAGAAACGCAACGACAGTTCATTTATTTGGAAACCGTCTTCTTGACCTTTGACATGTGACCGCGAAATTAAGATGCTTCTTCTGACCGACATTCAGCTTACCTGTATTGTTTTCTGGAAATTGAGATTCAGGGAGTGCAGTGACTGATGTACCCCAACGCGAATAAAGCGTGGGTGGAGCTTAGCTAGAGATGGGCGGCGCATAGCTAACACTGAATTCGGCCATTGAACAAGAACGGCTGGGATGAAAGTGGAACCAGAATGGCAGTGATGGTATGACAATGATGTTGCTTGCATGTTTGAAAAGAATGGTGCAGGGGTTAACGTCTCCCGTACATTTAAAATGAAGAAAAAAACACAAATCAAACAAGACAAGTACACAAACCAGCTTTAATAACATGGCATGTAGTAATTCTCATTTCTGACCGATTAGCTGTAGTTACTGAATGTCTCTTCTGCAAAATAGCTAAGTCACGTTTTAAATATTACAGCATACAACTAAATGTATGCTTCTAGTGCATTAGTCAAATTGACAAAAGTGTATATCTAAATAATTTAATTTGTCAAAACATGCATTAAATCTAACAATCTGAGCATATTAGCGTCAGTTTTATGTTTAGAATTCCTCCAGAAAATACAATATAGCATTCACAAATAGATTAAATACGATTGAGGTATGTTGACCATGAGGAATACAATTCAATGCATGATAATAGTTATGCAACATGCATATGATTATTATAAAGAACGAAAATTGTTATAATTCGTATCACCGTTCATTGAGCATCCACAGCGACGTTATGTTCTCAAGCGTTTAGGAGCCTTTGCTTGTTTTAAAGGTGCATTTTCATACCAGAATGATATAAATAAAAGAAACCAGCCGGCCGTCGGACAGACATACAGCCGAGCATACGGGTGAATTGACATCGGTCCCAACTGCACCACACCGTAGCGGTCCAGACCGAGTGAGAGACTAAATGATTGACATACTGACTGACGTACGGACAAACTGACTGATAGTGTCTGATATATTGACCAATACCCGGTTGGGATGGGTAGCATTTGGAAGCGTATGCAAGTCTGACTGTCGGCTAGTTTCTTGGGTTGTTTATCAATTTGAGAGTTTGTCACTTTGTCAGTCAATAGGACGGTTGATTGGTTCGTCGGTCTGTTGGACAGTTAGATTGTATGTCAGTCGGCCAGATAGATCGGGCAGACTTTTGTCGTTCAGTCAGGTAAATTGGTTGGTCCTTTGGGCAGTCAGTTGATTTGTCAGTCGGTTGCTTAATCGATCGGTCGTCAGTCAGTCAGTAGGTCGGATGGTCAGTCTCTTGAAATGTTGGTTGGTTAGTCCATTGTTCTATCAGTCGGTTGGTTGGTTGGATGGTCGGTCGGTTGGCCAGTCTGTCAGTCAGTCGTTGAGTATAGGTGGGTCGGTGGACAGGCATGTGGTATGTTAGTTAGTCAGTCCTTTTTTGCATTTCTGACAAAGTTACCTACACACGCAACGCACTACCAATAATCAATGTTACAGCTGAGCAAAATAGAGCGTTGAAACAATAACACTGAACATGGCCGAAAGCATAGAGATGACGTACAATTCTTCATAATAATGGAAAGAACACCAAATTTGATGCTAGTACACGTTAGCAGACTATTATTAATAAGTTGCTGTTTGCGGGGTGGACACACATACGCATGCTTGCACGTAACGAGGTGCATGTTTGTATTTCAACAGTATTAACCATCAGAACAACGGACTAATTAGCCATCACAGCGAAGTACTTTATTTAGACCGTAACACAAGAATAGTAATCTGCAAACAATATGTCGTCTTTCAGAGTGAAAATTGTGTAAAATACATCCAACTACACATCTATTTGAGATTGATTCGCGATAGCGTCTATACTTATTGTACAGCAGCTTGTTTTAAGTACATTCAGCCAGTAACTGCAGCTACATATTGACTAGAGGGACCACTTTATTCATTTTATGGTAATTCAATCAGCGGAGAGGTCGGTGCTTAGACGCTATTTTATTACCATCATAATCAAGGGCAGAACAGACAGGACGCTGACACTAAATGTTACTGACGCGTGCGGAACGTGCATGCCAGGCGGGTGGGCGGCACGCGGGTGTCTGGGATCGGTCATGGGCCGATTTTTACCACTTGCCACTTCCTGCCGCGAGGTGAAATTCACATTACTCACGTGTTCACAAAAGAATTTCCCGGAAAATTCACACACACACGTACGCGCGTAGAGCAGTAGCAGCAGCAGTTTTATATTGTCAAATGCACTGGCTCAGCTTTTCATGAAATGAATAGTTCTTGTTTATATTATTGCCTGAGATTTACTATTTATTATCTTGCATTGATGATTCCCTTAAAGCAGAATTAAGATTCCCCTCTCCAAGATGGTGAGACTTAACCATTGTCTAGAAAACATCCTCATAATATAAGATTATGTGAAGGCTATTGTTAGGAAGACGTGTGTCGAATTTTAGCAATTTCAAAATTTGTGAATAGTAGTAGTTGTACTTAGTAGCAGTATCTGAGTTCAGCACGTTTCTTTGCCTCTGCTATTAACGTCAGTTTTAGACGATTTCTACAGCTCCCTATGGTTTATTTTTATGTCTGGCTTTTGCCGAACTGTACATACGTTAGTTTTGTAGCTTTTATTTTTGGAATTTGCTTTGCGTGAGGTCGCATTTTTCAGCATTCGCTCCTCAGGCTATCTTTTGGTGGCCATTCGCTTGTCGCCGCAGGGTCGTCTTGATCGTCTCTCGTTCTGTATTGTTCAAGTTTAGTTGATGCGCGTTTACTGGTACCATTACTTCAGTAACGACCCTTTTATACTTGGCCAGTTGTCGAGTGTTATGTTTACCAGCTGGCCAGGTGCTCGTGCATCTTATTGAACGTTGTACTGAGGCCGTCTTGACCTAATGTTTTGATTATTTCAAGTCGGTATAAGCAGTTATTAAGCCTACACCTGATAACTAATGGATAGATTGTGGGCGCCTGTTGACGTATATCACGGCTTAAAAGATGTTATCGGCGTGTATTGAAGCATCGTCCTATAGCACGGTCCTCGCCCTTCCACTACGTTCCCGTATCGAGTACCGTGATTGCACGCCTTTGATGTTTATGCTAGGTTCACGAGGCGTCATACATATTAATGAACTGGGGTCAGTCAACTAGCGCCAATGAGAATGCTCGATAAGAAATCAGGAAATCAACAGATTTACACATGTGTGTAAACCAAACTAGTGGGTTTTGTTACCGAAAACCAATCTATCTACACATTTTGTGTTCCTCAGATAATTTGTTTAGAGCAAAACTATTGCAGACCTTTCCAAATGTATCTTTCCAGATCAACAGCGTCGCGATCGCCGGGGTTTTTGCGATTGTAAATTAGGTCACCAGACGTTGCCTCGCCTATCACGTGAAGTAGGCAGAAATCTGATGGGCTACCTCCAATCCCACTAGCATAATGTTATTTCACATAGTGAGACATCACAGGTCTGCAAGTACGGGCTCGAACAGCATAGCAAATGAAACTGTTAAGGAAAATTATTAGAAGATGGCTTGGTTGTGAATGGGAAAGCCTTAAGATCCAAGAAGTAGATAGCGACAGGTTGTTAATTAAGGTGAAAGGTCTCTTAGAAATCCTGAATGATCGGAGTAACTCAGAATTGGCCAATTATGGCCTGATAATTTCTATCGAAAATGAAACATACCAGTTTGATAGATCATTGGAGAATGGGATCCGGTGGGTGTGGATGAAGGATATTGTCAAGCCGCTTCCAGGTACACTGTCTATCGACAATAAGGTTTTTCTTGCTGGTGTGATTTAGAGGGCAGGTTAAGATGTGTCGGATATGTGGCAACACTGAACATTTGGCCAGTGCATGTCCACAGAATGACAAATGCCTGATGTGTGGTGGCACGGACCATAACACATGGCTCTGTCCACAGGCAGTACATAAACAGGCAGGTGGGCGAAGCGCATATGCGATTGAACACAAAATGTGCCAAGAGCCTGAATCACTCACTGTGGTGGAAACTCACCAACTATCCAACCATGTCGCTGATGTGATCTCTGACGTAATTGAAATGTTAGCATCGACGATTGATTATTTTTGGACGGGCCAAGGTGACCAATCATTTGATATTGTCGCAACTTCGGTACGTTGCTTCGGTTGTTAATATGCCTCAGCATGTTGAGAAGGAAATCACCAAAATGATATTTGATTATTTATGGGACGGTAAATCACACCTTGTCTCACATCACACCAGTGCTAATAATAAGATTGATGGTGGGCTTGCCATCCCAGACCTAAGAATTAAATGCGTCTCATTAAGGCTAAAATTATTAGATGATCACTGTATCACAGATCTCGTGCAACATTTGTACGCCCCTTAACGTGCAACAACTTATGAAGCGGCTACAGGAAGTGATTCCAATGTAATGGTTTCTTCTACCGAATGCGACTGTAAATTGATGCACGGCCCAATATGTATATATAAGGGATGACAATAGGGGCGACAACTTCTTCACAGTAACGTTGAGTCGTTAAATTTCCGCGAATCACAATAAGATCTGTTTTGCCATTTTCATGGATTCCAGCCCACGCCATGACACTGCCGCCACCGACTCTGTCGTGCTGAATGATGTTGGCTGCATCATACCATTCTCCTAAACGTCGCCAACCCCATTGCCTACGATCCGCCACATCCACATAAAACCTCGACTCATCACTGAACAAAACGTGGCTCCATTGTTGAGCACGCCATTGCTGATGAGTTCTTGCCCATGCAAACTGATTCACGATGTGACGCTCTGTAAGCAGAACAGCAACAAGTGGACGACGGGCTTGCAGTCCAGCATCATGGAGTCTGTGTCGCACAGTTTGTGCATGCACTGTGATGCCGGTAGCGGTGTGCAAATTAGGGGACAGCCGCGGCGCAGTCTCAAACCTGTGACGTCGTGATGACGTCACTAAGTAGCGGTCTTCTCGTGGTGTTGTTGCTCTCGGTCTGACAGATCGTGGTCGGTCATTAACATGTCCAGTTTCCTGTTCACGTTGGCGGAGATGGGGAAATGGTTGAGGCGTGAACATTAAAATGTCGAGCAACAGCGCGAATGCTCTGCCCAGCAGCGAGTCTTCCCATTGCTTAACGTTCGTTATGTGCTTTTGCAATATGGTGAATTTTTGGCTTTCGCTACCCGCCAATGTGGGCCACTGCATGAAAAATGCATTTTCACATGCAGTAAGCATGCGGCCGGGAAATGCAGAAAATGATTTGCATTTCTTCATGATCAGCAAGACATTACATTGACGAAACATGCCTGCAAATTTGTTTATAAATGGACGCATAGTTTTAAAACAACAAACCAAAATTCACTGTTGCTACACTTTTTTGGCTCAGTATATATATATATATATATATATATATATATATATATATATTTATATATATATATATATATATATATATATATATATATATATATATATATATATATATATATATATATATATATATATATATATATATATATATATGCATTTGTGTATTTAGAGATGTGTTTTTGTTTCAAAATACTTTGTCTCGATGTTTCCTATATTTAAAACTTAATTATATATATATATATATATATATATATATATATATATATATATATATATATATATATATATATATATATATATAAATTCCAAATGCTAAAATGAACCTGCAGTATCGGTGAGTTTTGGAGTGGGTGCGCGTGCTTGCGTACGCGCGGGCATGTGGGTGTGCGTGCGTGCGTGTTTGGGCTGTTTCAGTGAGAAACAACAGCATCTGCTTCGTGCAGCAACAGCTTCGGCATGCACCTATGCTCCAAACCTCACTGCTAATGCGATTAAGATGAAAATCTGGAGCGTTGGCTCTGAAAGGGTTAAGACATCTCGCCAAGATAGATGGTCACATGAATAGGTTAAGCCGTATTGATTTGGCAGTTAAATAAATATTGCTATATATTTATAATGACGTTTGTTCCGGGATTTTGAGAAGCTGCTGCACAAATGTAAAGTCGATTCTTTTAAAATAAATGTAAACATTCAATCTATGTGGCTTCCTATTATAGATTGGGAATATATAGCGTGCTTACACATACTCATGTTTGTCCTAGGCTAGTTATAGAATTCGGCACCTGTAGTAAACTGAAATGTTATAAATTGCTTCATATGAAGCTCTGGGTGGGGGCCCCTCCTCAAGAAAGTAGGCATAGCAAATAATGACCACTGTCTATTATGTACCAACATAGGAGAAACTATTATCTTGGATGTACATTGGACAGATATTTAGGGAAATTGTTACTGTTGATATAAAAATAGTTATAGAATTCGGCACCCGAGTAAAGTGAAATGTTATAAATTGTTTGTTAAGTTTCAACTCACTTCAGTTATGTAGGTTAGATTATCGCTTCACTGTGCGCAGTGTAAGATCTTGGTGTTTACTTTTTAAAAATTATCCTGCGGGACTTTGATTATTAATTAATTTGTTCCCGGTTGATTGGGTGTCTTACATACGTCAGATCGCTGTTTATTTCTCAGCTTATGTTCGCCTGGACGTTTGCAATTTTATTGGTATGTTATTGAGCTAGTAGCTTGGAATTTTTAAAAGGGAAGCATCAAGCTGTTTTGAATTTTTATATTAATCACTTGACCATCATATATTTATTGTTTAGTTATACACATGACTGATTTAATCGTTTGTTCTCTTCGATTTATTCTATGTTTAATGTTCTTTCAAACAGTTTATTTTGGGGTATTATGGATTTCCACACGATCCGTTGATCGTGTTACCAAAAAAAAAGAAAACAAGTAGTAGTAGTAGTAGTAGTAGTAGTAGTAGTAGTAGCAGCAGCAGTACTAGTAGTAGCAGCAGCAGCAGTAGCAGCAGGGGTAGTAGTAGTAGTGGTAGTAGTAGTGGTAGTAGTAGTGGTAGTAGTAGTAGTAGTAGCAGCAGCAGTAGTAGTAGTAGTAGCAGAAGCAGCAGTAGCAGCAGGAGTAGTAGTAGTAGTAGTAGTAGTAGTGGTAGTAGTGGTAGTAGTAGTAGTAGTAGTAGTAGTAGTAGCAGTAGTAGTAGTAGTAGCAGCAGCAGTAGTCGTAGTAGTAGTAGTAGTAGTAGTAGTAGTAGTAGTAGTAGTAGTGGTAGTAGTGGTAGTAGTAGTAGTAGTAGTAGTAGTAGTAGTAGTAGTAGTAGTAGTAGTAGCAGCAGCGGCGGCAGCAGCAGCAGCAGCAGCATTAGCAGTAGTAGTAGTGGCAGTAGCGACAGTAGTAGTAGTAGTAGTAGTAGTAGTAGTAGTAGTAGTAGTAGTAGTAGTAGTAGTAGTAGTAGTAGTAGTTTTCAAAGCGAACAGACATGTTTTAGCTCTACGCTATCTACTCTTATTACTAGTTTCTAGTGATGTAGTGTAATGCACTAGTCTGTTATTGGTATCACCCCGTATAGTTCGCCTAGTGGATTTTGTGCCCGGTCTGTAGGTTGATATTGATTTAGCTGGCTTGTTTGTAGCCGTCAATCAAGGGTTTGGCGGCGGTCGCTGTGTTACGTGACGTGTGCGCACGGATTTCTGTGGTCTGACTGGCCTGTCAGAGGTTATTTTCGGACTCGTTATATTTTTGCCTAAGCGTGAAGTCGAGGTTTTGCTCAGTAATTATACTCCGTTTGAGTTATGGTTTCAGTGCTATAATGTAACATTTTTTCGGTATTCGCTATATGCTCAATTTGGGTAGCGTAGGCCGCTGTTGGTATACGTGTCGAGTCGACATGTTTCGTATTTTTTGGATTACCTTAAGTTGGTATGGATAAACACGCACAATACACTTCACTCTTGTTATCCCGATGTCCGTATATTTGCAAATTTGTTCTGTTTAAATTAAATTAAGTCTGATGCTGATCGTTCAATGGGTTGGTGGTTGATGTAGCTGTCTTAGACAGCGACGTCATCCGCCAAAGAGGTTGAAGGTCTGAACCAGTGCGGTCTCCTGTTGTTGCAAAAATCTAGAATATTGACATCGGGTTTCTGAGGGTTAAAACACACCACCGAGCGTGGCTGGCTTTGTGTTTCCTTGCATGTATGATGTATGTCAGTTTTTCCGGGGACTGTGTGTGCTGGCCTGCTTTGTCAGTATAGCTGGGGTGTCTGTTTTCAGTCGAGGTCACGCCCAGTCGAGGTCACGCCCGGTTGAGGTCATCTCCGGTCGAGGTCATGTCCGGACAAGGTCATATTTCATTGTAATTATATTTAGTGCGCATGTGTTCGCACATGTACCGTTGTTGTGGGTTTATTCTGTATGCGGTTTGGTGGTCAGTCAGTATGGCCTTTGGGCTGTGAGGATTGGCTATCGAGGTACATGCTGAATAAACACCATAGTAGTCTATGCTGTTAAAGGGTGAGCTAATTCTTGCCGCCCTGTAGATAGTGTAAATACTTAATTCCCTTTCTTGGGTTTATGGTCAATGTGGCTGTGGTTTACGTACCATCGCCTCGCTAAGATGCACGATTATGACGGGTTGTAAGCGTGCTGTCTATATTATGCTGATCGCAGATCTTTTAATGTTTATTATTTCATTGTAGCTCTTAATGCTCGGTGGCGGCTGTTGCCGGGATTCTGCATGGCCTCTCATGTCTTATGGTGAATTACGGCGTCAATCAATATGATGTAAGACACTAAATCCCTTTCAGTAGCCTAGAGTTTGATAATATCTTTGTTACGTGTCACGTCATGGATTCTCAATGTCATTTGGCTATGACATCACTAACTGTTCCGTCACTATATTATGATGACGTCACGGTTGATGATGTCATACTCTATGACGTTCACAATCTGTCACTATATGCTGATGACGTCATAATCAATTACGTTCACAATCTGTCACTACATTCTGATGACGTCATAATCAATTACGTGCTCAATCTGCCCTTATTCTGATGACGTCATTATCAATTATGGGTTCCGGTTTCGGTGTTGGTCATTTAGACCCTAATTCAGCAACTTAGTTTATTGTTTGTCTTTAATTATATTATAATGTTAGACCTGTTGGGTATTTTGGAGCTTTCATGACTGGCGGTGGCTGCAGCATAATGCAGTGGCGGCCCTGGTCGAGTTGGTTCCTAAAATATTCAACAGCCTCTGCTTATATTTGATGGGCAGCCATGTTGTCTTATTTTTTACATTCTTTATCATTAATGTTTACATTCAGGGATGTTTTCAAAGTAACCTGTCTATTGGGACCCCTCTTGTTGGCACAAGTGGGCGGCCCTGATGGAAGGTTGATTGCAAACATTTCTGAATGGCTTCTTCTGATGCCGTGGGATTATGTGGTTTTCTGCTTTAGGGTAGTCCATCTCTGTGTCCCTTATATGGTCATAAGGTCGTATAGGGGTTTATGGGGGTCCGGTCTGGTATCTAAAATGTATACTAGCGTCTCCATATGCATGCCATAGGGGCATGCTTGGTCTCCTTTAGGCATAGGATTCAATATTGAACCTTGACATCACTTGAACTTGTATGTATTTATGTATTTATTTATGTATTTATTTGTTTATGGACATTTATTTATACAGTCTACCGTCATTGTTGTCATGTCGTGTAAGAATAAAGCCGATTAAATTCACCATGGTATCCTGTCTCCTTCGGCCCGGGGTTCATTACATCTTGTATACATATATTTTGTTAAGTTGGCTACCTAATTGCATATAGTTTCATTATTTGTTGTCGGTTTGTATATTTTGGATTGTAGGAGGTCGCAAACGTGACTTGTGTGTTCAGATTGAAATCTGAAATCGCCTCCGTTCTTAGCCTTTTTTGCTGACCGCTGAGCCTAATAGTTTCACTTTTTCTCTTTGCCAGATTCGACCCATCTACGTTGTTAATTTTGACAGTTCCTGTTAGTAACACTGCTTTGCCGTGGGGGAGATTTTATAGTTGGTGCTTTGGCGGTCAAATCATTTGTCATGCAAGCAGCTTGTTAGTTCAGAGCATTGACGATTTTAAGCTACGGCAGTTAGTTGAATATCGTTAACTAGAGTAGACTGACGAATATATGGGTGTTATTATCGCCGGATATTTGTCAGTGGATCGCATGTTCTAAAGGGGACACCAAATTATTAGTGTTTAGCTCATTGCGTTCCGGTTAAAGCTTAGCTTAGTGTTCTGTATACATACAGACATATCCATTATGGCAGGATAATGCTTATATATACTGACCAGGCGTATTAAAAGGACAGTATTTTAATGTTTTTCCTGATACATTGTTTTGCTTAATGCTTTACATTGCGACGTAATATCTAAATGGCAGCCAAATACAAACGTATCATAAGCCATAAAATAATAACTAAGGTGCGGTGTGTCACGGATATCGACGTGTACCATGGGTTAAAGGACGTCGTTGGCGCGGGACCTGCTATTTTGCAGGGACTTATCAATGTTACTAAAACTGTATGGAATGTGACTGTGGCGAATGAAAGTATTAAGGGGAATCTGCTAGAAGAGGCCCTTGTTGTGAAAGGCAAAGTGTGTAATGTAGAAGAAATCGAGTCGGATAGGTTGTTAGTTAAAAAGAAAGTTCCATTCGAGATTCCAGATGAACGAATCATGAATGAACTGAATTAGTATGGTAAAATACAAAAGATTAAAAGGAAAACATATCCTTTTGACAGAACTTTGGAGAATGATGTACGGCGCGGCGCATCTGTTTTGGAAAAGTGGACAGCCCTTTACCAAACAGATTGATGCTTGATAGCACTTTTTTCCGCCCTTATGGTATAGGGGGCAGATTAAGGAATGCCGAATCTGCCTTATTACTGACCATCTTGCAGCAGCTTGCCCAAATAGAAATAAATGTTTGCTCTGTGGTTCAACTGGCCATCTCAAATCGCGCTGTCCAAACAAGAACAACAATCCCACAGTAGAAGTACGCAATCCTACATTTAAGGATGCACCTGAGACAAATGCTTCTGATGGCATGGCTGCAGAAACTACCGTCGAGGTGCATACCATTGTAAAGTGGACAGAAAAGGCATCAACCCTATTGACGTAACTGCAGATGATGAGATCGAAATGTTAGAGAAGGGAATAACTATAGCCCCAGAAATTAATCAAAATGTGGTGGGGTCCATTATGGATGTAAATCGAATACAGACAAATGACGATATTAACAAAGATGCAGATCATTGCGCTTTAGAAAATAACTTAACATTAGGCCAGAATAAAGTTAGGTCACAGAAAACAGAAGGCTCTGCCGATTTCCAGCTAAGCCCGATTGATCTAATTTAGTTTGAAACTTTGGGGAATGATGTTGCTGCCAAATGTAAGTCATGTGGCAATAAGCGCCGTAAAGAAGACAATAGCTCAGAATCTGAGATTGAGGAAAATGATATGGATGATGATACAATGTCAATTTCAGAATCAGATGTGTCAATACAAACACAGAGATCACGGATGAAAGATGAATTGGTGATGTGGCGATCAGAAGGTGGTGAAGCTTTAGTGCCCTATGTAACGGCGAGAGGCGTTAACTATCGTCTATTACGCCATGGTTCTGATATGTAAAAATATAAATATTTGTCAGTGGTAGAGCAAGAAAAAGTTGAATTCAAAGGAAAATTAGGTAAATGGTCTAAGAAACGATCTAAAACATCTAAGTCAATACAATCTAATGATGGCGGTTGTAAACGTCTCCATACATTGCAGAGGATTGAACACCGAATTCAAGCAGCGCCACTTGCTTGAAGAATTAGCAAATAAGAGAGTTGATATCATTTTCTACAAGAGACCAAAATTAAAAAACATGAAGTGTATGAATCTCTCAAAGGTATTGCAAGAGGGTATATTTTTTAATCTTTATCACAAGGCAATAGTACGGGAGTGGCCATCCCTATCCGGCCGCACAGTCTCAACTCTGTTGACGTTATATCCTCGTCATCAGATATAAATCGTAGATGGATTTCTTTAACTTTGATGTGCCTTTATGCACCAACCTTTCACCAATTTCGCCATGAATTTCTAAATGATGTTTCCACAATAATTCAAGGCAGACCGCCTGAAAACCTAAGTATGGGCGGTGATTTTAATTGCATTTTAGATGGGGCCAAGCACAGAAACTTTAGGTTTAATTTTAATGACACATCTCATAGTATTTTGAAACACATCTCTAAACATAAAAGCGTGTTAGACACTTATCGGATTGAAAATCCAGAGGGCTGGGAAATTACTTGGTTTTCAACTTATGGAAAGAAAGCATCCAGATTGGATAGAATCTATGTAGACCGCTCATTGAATGGTTACATGTGTTAAACTAACATACAACCAGTAACTTTCTCTGATCACAATATGTTTTCGATCACATTGGGCAATGCTGACTGGATCAAACGAGGAGCTGCATTTTGGAAACGCATTGTGGCATTGTTACGAACTATTTGCTGTCGTAAATGTGTAGAAAGTTGTTGGAGACATTGGGATTAAACGAGAAGTTTGTATGAATGTATAACAGACTGGTGGGAGGATGCTAAATTCGACCTGAAATATATTTCAAGGCAGTATTCCATCAGGAAAGCACGAGAAGTGCGAAAGCATAAAAAGGCAATTCAGAGGTCAGAGTGTAATGCTAATAAGAAAATTAATGATGGAGGGCATAATTATTATGAACTATTAGTTAAATTAAAAGGAAGACTAAATGAAATAGAGCAATATCAGTTTGATGGCGCCAAAATAATGTCAAAAGCACAAATGCACACCGATGGCGAAAAGCCTACACGTTACTTTTGTAACTTGAAAAAACAAGAGTTATAGGAAAATTAATGCGCTCACTGAAGACTAATGATAGTGTATCTGTGTCCTCAAATGCAGAGATGATGGAAACAGTATCCACATTTGACAAATCATTGCATACATATGAGTGATGATGTTGCAACTAGAGATATTTTAGCTAACATAACGCGAAAGCTGTGATGATTTCACAGTTAGAAAATGTCTCTTGGCTGCGATAGACCTCCAGTCGAATTTTATCAAGCATTTGGCACATATTTTGTCCAGTATTATAAGAAATAGCAGCTGGCATTATTAAGCAAGGGCACCTCCCTCTATCGATGGCCCAAGCATATGTTCGGCTTATATGCAAGGGGGTGACAGAAATAAAACACATAAGTATAGACCAATCTCTCTACTCTGTGTAGACTATAATATTATTACTTGGGCACTAACACTAACACTTGGAGCAGTCCTAGGCGAAGTCATTGATGATGATCAAACCTGCGCTGTACCAGGAAGAACAATATTAAACACCACATTGCTTATACTTGACCTTATTCAATTAGGATTGCATCTCATCAGCAATAATAGCACTTGATAACGAGAAGGCGTTTGTTAGTCTGGAATGGGATTTCTTGCTTTCGTCTTTAGACCATATTGGCATTTGTTCCAGATTTCCTAAATGGTTCAATATTTTATATACTGATATAAAACGTTGCTATCTAGTAAGGAATTATCTGACCCTGTAGTGTTGGAATGAGGTGTCAGACAGGGTTGATCATTGTCTCCACTTCTATTCGTCATAGCTATGGACTCGTTGAGGGTGGGTGGGGGGGGGGGGAGGGCACATTGAGGCAACGCAATAGTTTCCAGGGAATATGTAAACGTGGCGTGGAAACTAAAGGTTTCTCAATATGCAGATAATACGACTGTATTTGCAGCTACACATTCGGATTTTAGAATTTTAAATGGAGCATTAGCAGATGTTTAAAATTCATCAGGGCCTAAAGTCAATCGAGACAAATCAAAGGGCTTAATTTTCGGCTCTTAGAAGGACAGAACTGACAATGTAATGTATATTAACTGATCAGATGATGTCATACAGATGTTGGGTATTTATATTAGAAGAAAACAAGATGTAATTCTAAACTGCGCAGAAATGCTATCCAAGCTAAAGTGTGCATTAGTAAATTTGAAACGACGTCGCCTAACTGTCTTTGGTAGGACATTTGTCCTGAATAATTTAATTTTATCTGGGCTGTGGTATACCGCTTCTGTGGTGCATATGCCCAAATCAGTAGAGTCAAAGATCACCACGTTAGTTTTTCTATCTTATGGGAGGACAACACTCATTTAGTATCGCAGTAAAACCTCACCAATGACAAGCATGCCGGAGGCTTGCATTTTCTTAATGATTCAGCAAAGTGTGCTTCTTTAAAACTGAAATTCTTGAATAAGTTACTCACGTCAAACTCATTTTGGTCAAGTTTGTCAAGGACAAAGGTACGTGGATCCATTTCCAGTAGAATGTTTATTTATGTGCAATAAACTGCCACCTAACCATCAGAAGATATCAAATGTATATACAGAACATCTTGAAGCCTTAAAATATTTAAACGATCAGTGCCACAACCCAATCGTTGGGAGGATGCCTTAGAGCAACGTTTTTGGGGGCAATGAGTTGATTCGTGATAATGATGCTGTCTTATATTTGCCCTCTATGGCCAAAAATGGCATTCAATATTTACGTGATTTAGTAAATCCAAAATCTCGCAAATGGATTGCGATGCTGCATGAAGCAAGAAAAACACCAATAGGTCATATTGATGCTCAACGCTTATTTGTTAGAATAAAGAACGCAATACCGGGTGAATGGTTCAAATTGTCGAAAGCACGTGGCAACAGAGATATGTTGCAACCAACATTAGTATTTAAGTCAGAGCATATAAAATACAACATGGCATCTAGAGACTGGTATAGAATTCTAATGCAATGTTAGAGACAGAATCCAATTGCGAATAGGCATCTGAACAAATTAGGATGCACGCCGAAGAACTGGAAAAATGCGTGGAAAACAACACATCAACCTTGTCTACCAGCAAACGCATGGCACGTGGCATGGCGATTACTCCATCAAAGGCTATGGGTCGGCCAGCTGGCTTATATATGCAAAATAATAAGTACAGACCGGTGCTTGTTATGTAATACTGAGGAGGAAACGATACACCATCTGTTTACGCAGTGTCGTATAACTACAGACGTTTAGGTATATTAGTTGTTGTGTCAGAGCAATAAACTAATTATCATCATTATCACCTTTTCTCCTTTGATCTGTGCCGCCTTTGTGTAAAGGTGTGAAGAACGGCGACTGTATCGTCCCCATTCTGATTGAATGTTAGATGAAGAGTGTGGCCATCAGCTCCGCCCCCTCGCTAATTCACGTGCCTCCTGCCATCCAATGCAGTGACCTTAATGGTAATTATCGTAAAGATGTACAATGGGTTAATGACCAGGTAAGTAAGGATGATTGACAGGTTACATGTCTGGACTCGTTAGATCGCGAAGCCCCGCCCCTCGTTAAGTCACGTGCCTTCATGCATTGAATGAGGCGAACTTAAGGTAATTAGCATAATGGTGATTGACGAGGGTTAATGGGTATAATTAAGGATGATCGCCACTATGATGCCTGCATTCGAAGAAACTGCGCTAAGAGCTAGGTGTTCCGACAGAGTAGAGCAGATTAAATGCATATTCTAACCAGCCTTAGTGCAGCTGTGCAATATTGATAGAGAATCTAGACCCGATCGTCGATATATTGATAAAAAAAAAGGCCACTCAATGGTGGCGGTGATGCTCGCCAAAGACTACAGCGATCAGCTATTAAGCATTAGATTAATGTCTGGTTCGTGTCACTCAGATACAAATAGACACATGCGGTAACGGGCCTTCGCTCTCGATCTCTATAGTCAGCTTAAAGTTAATGTTTGACGAAGCCATTTGGTTTGAAATAGTCAGAACTCTGAGCAGCGATGTAAATGTTAACTCAAAGTTAATATCGGACGGATTAAACATTACTACCACGTGTGAAGAACCTACACTACAGACAGTTATCGAAGATGACACAGTAAAGACTAAGGAGTACATATCTCATGACTCAATTGCTGTGATTAATGGCTAAGCAACTGTGTAACATTGCCGATGTAAACGATGTTGATGCTGAAATAGACAGAGCAATTCAGACACTTATTGAGCACGTATGCCCAGAGACTGTCAGAGAGTTAGAGTATGGTATTCAACAAGCGTCTACGAATGTAGATGAAAAAATACCATCAGGAGTATAATCCTTACCCGATACGTTGGATTCTCATGATTTAAAGGATCACGAAGAAGACAAGTATTTTACATCGCCTGACTCGCGCGCCATTGCAGAAACATGCGCTCAACTGACAGCTATGCAGGACACCCCCGATACGTGTCATCGAGATATAAATGAATGTGAATATCTGAGCTTTGACTACGAAAGCGTTCCAAAATCTACCAGAGCCAATGCTACAACCATTTTCGCAAATTTGTTGAATTTAGCGATCCATAGACTAGTGATTCAGGATTGTTAATGGTGTCAGCACGACATACCATCTCAACGAGAACATCAATGTATGGGTATCGATTATTTCTTAAGCCCTATTGACAATGTAGAATTACATTATTTAAATGCATTAGTATGCGTACCAAAAAACTCTTTCTTTTGGGCATTGTCCACTGATCCGGATTCATATTGGAATGTATGCGAGTTATGCAAAGCCTGTAAGACTGTATGGCTGAACGGTGTACTCCGCGCGCTGTTTATAACCTGTGCGAATAATGTATATATATATATATATACATATATATGTATATATATATATATATATATATATATATATATATATATATATATATATATATATATATATATATATATATAATTATATCATATTACTATTATTGACCCAGTTATAACCTGTAATTATCGAATTTAATTGTGTTTTTATAAATCAAATCTCATCAATTAAAAAGCACTATATATATATATATATATAAATATATAGTATTGGTTAGTTATATATATGGCAGGTAGCCATTTTGTTGATATGTTTTGTTTATTTGTAGAAAACATAGGACCGCAGTATGCTAGGAAATACTAGAGCAACACGTATATCTGCATCACTTATTCCCGCCATCAACAATTTTACACTGAGGTCGCTGACCATGCTATAATTGTTTGAGCCTGGCATGTTACTGACTCATCTTACTATTCAGCTCGATAGGATAGGCTAAAAGTGGTTAGGGACACCTTCTTCATTATGCGACATATTGTGTACACTTTTTTTCCAGTTGTTGCGGTAATGTATCGCCGCACCATGGCAAGGTTGTGTAAAATTGGCCAAATACCTATATGGCCTCATATATATTAAGTAATTGTCTCTTTCCACGATCCACAAAGCCTCATGGCTTCTTAATTGTGTGTACGTCCCATCCTCACAATGATCGGATCCGACTCTAGGAACCTATTGGGTGTTTCCGAGCGGTGATGACCAACGTGTGGATTTAAGTACATTTCCCCTGTATCTTCATATACTCATTAGCTAGATAACCCCGCCAAGGAAGCAAAGCACTGCGAACACATATAGTTATAGTATGAAATGATAGGTTGTTTACCGGCCGCAGTGCATATTGGGCATATTGGAAGTTAATCCTAACGTCAGGTCAAAAGTTACGTCCATAGGACTCGGTGATGGACGAGACGCGCATCTCCATCCAACTCATGACAGTCTCTGGGTAGGATCCAGATCACTAGATTTTAACACAATAATAATCAGATGTATACGTTTTGATGAGTACAACCGTACTCCAGCGTGCGTGCGTGTGTACGTGCGTGCGTGCGTGCGTGCGTGCGTGCGTGCGTGCGTGCGTGCGTGCGTGCGTGCGTGCATGCGTGCGTGCGTGTGTGGGTGCACACGTGTGTGTGTTTGAGGGTGTCAATTGTTCTAGTAGTCTGTGGTAATATTATGATTGCTGTCAATGCTTATAATGTTATTACATTCTGCATAACATATGACGTTCATAGTATCAGATAATGCTGTTTTAAATTGTAGTTGGAGGCGTAGGCTTCCTTGCTTCGTAAGGTAGACATGATCGCCTGTAGCAAGGTCTGGGGTGTAGTCAAAGGCACAAATGTGTAACCTGACTTATATTCATCGATGTTAAGCCCTATACACTTGTCATCGAATAATGTACCTGTTCCATTATACAACATCAAGAATGATTCTGTAAAATTATAATAGAAAGTTGGTGTAAGCACGTCTCATTATCCATATAGCACGAAAGGTGATTAGCATCACAGCGTTGAAAATGTTATGGATTTGTATCAAAATCCCCGTTATAAGCTCTATTGCCAACTATGCCAAATATAACCCTACTTGGCAGGTCTCCGAGAAAAATATTGTCCCTATTTATGCTACTAGTCCCTGCTGGAATGGTGAATGATTTGACGGTAATGCTTTTAATAGTGTATCGCGTGGGGGACTTTAGCAATGTCGAGGCGTACGCATTAATTACTTCTGGAATAGGTTTTACCTTATGTAAATTTAAGGTAGCTTCGTGCAGACGTAATTTGTAAGTGTGAGCATCACCATGAATTAGGTTAAAATCAGGTTTACTCGACGTAAAACGGACCTTTAAGGAAACTCCATTGATTAAATATTTTTCCTGAAGAATGGTGTCAGAATGAAGGGCAATTTTAAGTTTTCTATGAGTATAACCTGCATTATTAGCTCTTAATTATCCATATGTCCAGCTGTATCCTTAACCCATAATGCAGCTGCTAATTGACTCGACATATGCTCTGTCGAATAATTAAATATGCTTTCAAAATAACTGCGAAAAGCGTATGTGTTGTGAGCATCAGAGACATGTTTTCCATTTAAAAATACATCTACTTGGCAAAACATAGAGCCGACCCATAGGTTAACCAGTGCAGCATCATTGTTCACTGTTAAAGGAGCTTCCATCCTGATGACAACCTGTACGGCACTAGTCTTAATGTAAATGTAACTTTGAGCTAAATCTATGTATTCGTCACCGCTTCCAGTGACGAAAAACTCCAGGCTTCCCCCAGGGTTAGACCGACTTATAACGGGTTGATAACTTTGCCAATGAGCTTGATCCATTGTAGTCATTACAGGTTTCACAGTAACCAAATCTAATTAGCTTTTAGTGCAGTGACTTGCCACAATCTTATTAGTTAACTAAATATATCCTCTCGTTTAGCGTTTCAGATGCTTCTCCCTCTACGGTTACTGCTTCAAATGACTTCGGCGATGGTTAGTTAATCATTGACCCCTCTTAGCATTGTTGCATCGATGTTGTGAAATAGCTCCAGAGATATTGTTATGGGCTAATGCTATGGATTTTGGTACTATCGCTCTACTGACAGTGAAAGCCCTATTTTTCACAGATGTTTTAAATTTTTTACTGGCTAAAACATCTTCAGCCACACCTAAACCGGCTTATCCAAACTTTTTCCAACGCTTTTAGCTAATGGTATGGCTGTTTAGAACAGTGACCCTATAATATTTCCTAGCCCAGGGCCCTTTTGACTCATAGCAACTACGATTACAGGTAAATGTCCGCTGGCTTGATTACCATAATACGCTCTCAATGTAGCTGAATCCGGTTTACATGTATAAGTCATTTTTTACCTTTGTTTAACTTTTTTCTTTACAGTCAAAATGTTTAGAGTTGCATTAATAGAGCACTTACGCATACATTCTTGGACCTTAGGTATAAAATGTAACCAAAGTACGCTCGGTAATGCACCGTCCTCGTATGAGGTCATCTCTCCGGTCATATTGCTTATAACCACGCCAATCGTGTCGAGGTAATTCTTAGACACGCTTCTATATTGAATGTCAGGAAATGTCCATTGACAAATATCTTCACTGCCATGACTGCTAGATAATGGCATAACCCTTAACATAGGTGCTGTAGTGTCTCTGACTACATTATGGCTTGCAATATCACAATATACGTAAGCTGTAGTTAATGTAATTTTATTACTTTTATGCATTGATAGAACTCCACCAGCAGTCGTAGGGCCATTTATGATATGATCTGCATAGCCTAAGAATGTATCTATGTAAGCATCAAATTCAATGGCAAACATTCGTTTAACGCTTAATGTTACGAGATTGATTCGATCCGTGAAATAGTTGTATCTAATGGTATTTTTAACGTTTGTGGCTATTAATCGGCTTATTTACAAACTATATTTGCATTTTAACAGTATAGAAGCCTTTAGGTATTTCTATTCGTTGGATGTAGAGAGGAAATTCTGCAGCTTTATGTCAAACCTCTGAATTCACTGGCTCTACTAGTAAATTATTAGTCTGACTAAATTTATCAAAAAATTGTATCGATGACTGCTGCTGCGCTTTTTAGTTTCTTCTGCTTCTGCCTAGGCTGAACTTTAGGCTCCAAGGGTTCATAAGAATGTAGCAGGATCGTAGAAGGCTTCGCTAATGTTAACCAACTCCTCAGATACAATATGGATGACAAGCCAACTTTCCATTCACCAGAGAATCTTAAAGGTGTTTGAAGATGCGTTTTGAATTCTGAAATCTTATTATCAGGATAGTAATCCATGCTATTGTTACTCGGTAGCCTAATATAAAACTGCTCCATGTTTTAAGTTATTCTTTCTAAACTGGCGACAGAGTCAATCACTCAACTTTGGGCATTTTTATACTCTGCACAGGTACTAGATATTCCAAACACCCGGATGCTAACACTATCCACACCCCTTTATCTCCATTTTGAACGCTCAGATTTATTAAACACGTTATTATTATAATATAAATAATTATAACCTGAGCGAGATATCTTATCTCGTTACTGGGTACTTTTCCACCACAAAATGGCCAACGATAATCATTATTACGCAGTTCTAGACTGGTTAGAGACATTTCTACCACACGGTGGGGTGTGACGGGTTGGTTGGGTGGTGGGCCGAGTAGACTTGTACCCGTGGCTCTGTAGTGATTCTAAATACGTTTAAGTTCTGACTAACTTATCCATGAATTAAACAAATTATGGTAGCCAGACAATTTGACATAGACTTCTCGCTCATTATCTTTCGTATGCCTTTTAATAATTCTTTCTACTCGATACAGCTGACTGTTAGCTTTGTTTAAACACATTTTCCGCAACTCTTCGGAATAAAATGTACCGATACTAGGATTTTGAGTATAATCATTAAGCTTATATGCACCCGATCTGTAAGGTAGTTTCAAACTTATTGTGAATATCTCCTCGCTCCATGTCGGTCTATAACCCTTGGTAAATGGATTTTTTAACTCTGACACTCTTACATCATCACCTACTCTCAAATCTCTCAGCTTTACCAATGCTCTCGGCTTCACTTTCGAGTCCGTGTCAGCGCGTAAGGGATTCGACTCATGGTATGACTCAGTCAACGACAGTGTTTTCAATGTTAAGGATGCCATGGAACCTTACTGCAGGTCTGCCGTAGATATTCTACGCATGGCATGCTCTAAGTTTCGTGAAATGTTCATCTCTGAAACCGGCATGCTGCCTTTCATGTCATCTATGACGTTAGCGTCATTACGTAATAAGGTGTTTAGGGCTAACTACTTAAACACGCATTAGCTAGCAGCTCCACATATTAATGGTTACATTAACCTATGTAACAAGAAACATTACTCCATAGAACCATGTATGTGGTTAGATTACCTGGTTCATTCTAAGAACGTATTTATTAAACTCGCTCTAACAGGTGGCAAACCCGAAGCATACATCCGTAAAGACAGCACTCTCTTAATGCACTATCGTGAGTTGAACCGATTCGTGCAGGCAGATAATCGCACCACTCTCATGATTGCCACGTTTGTCACGCATCATGACAGGATTCATTCGCTATGAAGCCTTGTAGTGGTAGGCTCGAGTTGCATGTATCATGATACAGATGCTATCGTGTACGTTCAAAAACATGCTAAACCTCGCCTAATCCCCGTTTACCATGACAGAGTTGGTTATTTCATAGAGGAAGTTCCTTACCACAATGTGAAATTTGAGTTTTTCAGCACTAGCCTGAAAAGTTACGCATACAGACAGCTAGATTGACAGACTGGGGATATCAAGAGTGTTTGCAAAAGTAAGGGCTTAGCATTGAATTACAGGAATAAGGGGTTGGGAGTCGATACTCTGTTAGCCATGGTCCACGATCACAATCTTTGGCTTTCAAGGTATTCCTAGGCTCTAATTTTACGATAGCCTAAGGTGTGGGTGGGGGATGGTGCGAAAGTCGAGGGTGCATGGGGTTTTGAGCCTGAGTGATTTGGAGAACGGGTGGGTGGGTGGGGAACTGTTTGCACTGTCATGTATGTACTATGTATAATGTTCTAACCAATAACGTAGAAGATTACAAGCATCCTCTTCATCGATGGGGGGGGGGGGTGGTAAGTAATCTTCTGCTTTATTAGTATTATAGGTTAGATATGTGCAGTGGGCGAAACGTGGTTATAGAATGTGGGGTGGGGTTGGTGGTATTTGAGATGTTATGTTTCTACTATGTATAATGTTCTTACACATAACGTAGACAATTATTAGCATATCCTTCATCGAGGGGGGGGGGGGTGCGGGGTGGTGGTAATTAATCTACTACTTTATTATTATCTGTTAGATATGTGCAGTGGGCGATACGTAGTTATAGAATGGGCGTGAGGTTGTCGAGGGGAGGACGTGCCTCGAGCCGTTTTTATAAAACCATATTTAAAATGTATCTTCAAACCTTACCTCTGTACAAATCCCTACCCTATTTTTACACCCAACGTGTTAGGGGTCCAGCATCGATTGGAATGGTTTCTAATGTATTTTAAATAATAGCTCTAAAAGCACTTTCGTGTTATACCTCAGTCTCTACGTCTATTGCTTAACTTTTACAGGTCCTTGATCCCGCTCGAAACATTTGTAAATTTTATATTTTAATTAAATTAGTATTGTTTGTATTTTTTACTTATATTTAGTTTATATTTTTTCACATATTCGGATGAATATTATTATTATCTGTATATTTATCAAAGCTTGTGAAATGTGAAATGATTTACATTGTTTTAATTGAAGAAACTCTGAAAGAAAGCCGAGACTATACCCCGTCCAAGCCCTGAGTTAACTTAGGCTGACATTTTTTTCTACAAATATTGCGGGGCCGCGCGAGACCAGTTAAAATGTAATCGGTAGTTATTTCCCTAACATCATTGAAAATTGATTCGCTGAAGTTTGTACGACTCTGACGAGTAGTTTTAAAGCTTGACTAGCTAATTCTAATCAGTCAGGGTAATAACTAACCGATGGTCCTTACACTATACATCGACCCTTGTACATTGTCGCAGCTAAAAGATTCGAGGTTCAGAAGTTTAATAATGATCAACCTATTAGACTAATGTAGACGTCATCCACAACTGTCCCAACTCAATAGCTCGACCATTTAGAATCTCCCATGATTGACCAAGTTAGCAGAGTCAGAAAAAGATGTGTCCAGGCATGTAGCCTGTCAATCCGCATTATGCCTATCAATTAACGCTCGTCACACATTATTGCGCTAATAACCATTAAGCTCACCTCATTGGATACCTTGAGACCCATGATTTAACGAGGGGCGGAGCTTCGTCATCGAACGAGTTCCCAGGAAATGACGGGTCCAGACACGTAACCTGGTCGTCCCTCATTACGTTATACATTAACCCTTGAGCGTTTGGCATGGCTCCAAGATATCATCCTTAATTACACCCAATAACCCTCGTCAATCAACATTATGCTAAATACACTTAGGTTCGCCTCATTGAATTCCTGGGGGCACGTGACTTAACGAGGGGCGGGGCTTCGCGATCGAACGAGTCCAGACATGTAACCTCTCAATCATCCTTAATTACCCGGTCATTAACCCTTGCCAATCATTACAATACTTTCCATTAAGCTCGCTGCATTGGATGACAGGAGGCACGTGACTTAACAAGGGGTGGGGCTTATGGCCACACTCTTCATCTAACATCCAAACAGAATGGGGGAGATACAGTCGCCGGTCTTCACACCTTTACACAGAGGCGGCACAGATCAAAGGAAAAATGGTGATAATGATGCAAATTAGATGGTCGCTCTGACACAGCAACTACTTTCAGCAGGCGACAGTGACGTCCTCCTCTACTACCCTGTTATATGTAGGAGTGTGGGCCATCTGTGAGCGTCGGTGGTCAGATGCTGGAGATAAAACAGAACACAACCACCAAAGAGCCATAAAGAGATATTCGATCATTGTTGATAAGCTGCGTTCATTGTGAATTATACAGGCTAGTGGAATATGGAAAAGAAAGTAGATTTAAAGATGCATGGTGCAAAACTGGCCTAGTATAAATTGAATACGGATATCTAAAAAATATCAAAAGCAGAACGTGTATAATCTAGCACACTCGCTGCTTGTTGTATATTGATATATGGTATTTTAATTTAATTTCCTTTATTTTAACATTTTAATGCCTTAGGAGACGCTAATCTTGACAAATATACCGACCTTGGGAATCGGTATATTTAAATAACAAATGAGAAAATATTCTGGAGGTGATCCAATTTTCGAGTTCATTACGTTAACAGCATATGACATATTACATATATACAAGTAGCTTCCTGTTGTAAAGGTTTACTGTACGTGTATTTGTTCCAGGGTAATTTGTGAAAAAACACCTTATAGTCCAGGAGCTAAAGCTAGGTCAGAATCGTGACGTAGCACACCCAGTTTTCGGAAGGTCTGACACTTGCTGTGGCTTGGGGGAATATGTCCCACACATTTTAAGCCCTGTTGTACAAACAAATTGTGGTAGCACTAATTAGTTATCCTGATTTCTTTGCATAGGGGGTCTAGGCTTTGGCTGTATCCACAGTGCACAACGATATAAGCATGATCGTGTCATAACTCAAAGTCATATCGTATTAGATTCACCATATATGATATTTAGACGGCTTAGAAGATCTCCTCATAGAGGCCAACACATATGGTAGCAGCACGGCTGCTGCTCTACTTAAAGGGAAGTCATATAATCGAGGAGTGAGGGCTCACAAATTGGTTATGGAAGCACTGCTGCGATTACAATGGCAGTCTTTTTCCAAATGGGTTCAACAAAATGGACAACATGAAGACCACATTACTCCAACAGAATTGGAGAGTCTGGATGAGAACATTAAGATGTGCCGAAGCAGCATTGACGACTTAGACGCACTGCAAGAACATTTCAAAGAGGTGTGTATGTACGTGAATAAATTGCAACAGCTGTTCAAATCCTTTAAAGTTGAGTCAAGCTCGAAATCACACCTGTTCGCATTTTGGAACTCATATATTCATATGGTAGAGCTGCTGCTTGGATTCATAAGAGCTGAGAGAACTGGAGATTGGCAGGCACACCGATCTGCTACTGCTGCTATGGCGCCATATTTCTACAGCATGGACAGAACCAATTATGCAAGATGGCTGCCAATATATCTTGCGGACATGAAGATGCTTCCAAGTACACATCCCCATGTACATGAACAATTCTTGAATGGAAATCATTCCGTAAGTCGCTCAGACCATCCATTCAATCAAGTGTGGACAGATATGGCCTTAGAGCAATCGATTAATTTGGATTCCAAAAAGCGAGGTAGTATTATTGGAATAACACAAAAGCCAGGAGCTCTGGAGAGGTGGTTTTTAACTAGCCACGAGAGGGCAGCCATAGCAACGGTCACAAAGCAAATGTGTGGGTTACAAGATAGCCACATGTTTGGAGTACATAAAGAAATGGGGACTAATCGAATGAACAGGGATGAAACTGATGTGCAGAAGATACTTTCGATGTTCTCATCAGATATAATGACCAATCCCTTTAATATTGCGGAAAACGACGACAGAGAGTGTCTTCCGCTTGTAAACATTGCAACTGGCGTGGTATTGCCTAGTGAAATCGCCAAGAGACTTGTTTCCGCCTGTGACATTGGTAAGGAGATTATGGAAAATTTTGTTCAGGAGCGGCTGGACACTAACACGAGAAGCTTGTGGGACACGTTGCCACACTTAAAACTTAACACATTTGCCAGCCTAGCACAGAAGAAAAACAAATGATGAAAAAATTCACAATGTGAGATCTGACCACGAACTATTTGGTCGATTAATTATTGCTGCAAGGTCCAGAGATGTTGATTTAAAACTAGTGATGACGTATGAACTGTCTGCTGTTCCACTATCATTGTCACATACGGATGGGACTCTAAGAAAGACTGTGAAAAGTGTTTTGTTAAGTGAACTAGAAAAGGAAGTAAATGTTGATGGACGGCTTCCACCTGTTGACAAGACAGGCGCAACAGCTTATGTAGTAGATGGCATGGCAATGTGCAAATGGTTAAAACTGGAGGTACGTCTATATTTGGAGAATTGGCTGATAAATACTGGCACATCTTTACAGTTCCACTGAATCAAGAAGACTGCAACAGAGTAGATATAGTTTTTGACAGATATGATAGACTAGAATCTCTCAACGCGGAAGAGCGGCTAAAACGTGGGTCATCAACAGCATTGGAAGTAAAAATTGCTGGAGAAAATACTCCCGTTCCAAAGCAATGGGCCAAGTACATCAGCAATCCAAGCAACAAAAGTAACCTGGTTGCATTTCTCAGCAAGCGGTGGCGTGATACTGGTCCAAATATGCTATCTGCCGACAATTGCGTCATTCTTGCTGGTGGCTTTAACGATGGAATGGATGTTGTTGTCATTTCAGCGAACAATTCGTCGTATTTGGAAGAACTTCGATCAGATCACGAGGAAGCAGATATGCGTATGATGTTGCACGCGCTACACGCTTCAAAAGACCACATGTGTGTTGTTATACAGTCTCCTGATACAGACGTGGCAGTACTTAGTATATATACGTATCGTTCGCTTCACTGTTCTGAACTATGGTTCCGTACGGGCACAAAGGACAAATTGCGATACATACCAATACATACAGTTGCTCAAGTACTGGGCCCAGCTATCTGTCTGTCTTTGCCTGGGTTTCATTCTCTTACAGGTTGTGATAGCACTAGTGCATTATTTGGAGTCGCTAAGAGAAAAGCATTTAATCTCTTAAAGTCATCTGAATGTCATCAGCTTAGCTTAGCCCAACTCGGCGAACATGTTGACTTATCACCGAATACTGCAATTCTATGTGAGAAATTTGTCTGTGAGTTGTATACCACCAGGGATGTGGGAAAGACAGCTGATGAAACCCGTTATTGGCTCTTTTGTCAAAAGAGACAAAGAAATGAAAATCTTCCACCTACATCGAATAGTCTAAAGCATCACACCGAAAGGGCCAATTTTCAAGCTCTTGTTTGGAGACGTTCATTGCAAGCTGTTCAGAAACTTCCATCTCCAAATGGACATGGCTGGAGTATAGTGGATGGTCTACTCAAGCCTGTTCTAATATCAATGGATCCTGCTCCATTTGGATTAATTGAACTCACATCATGTAGATGTCAAAAGTCTGCCTGCAAAAGAACAAATCTCTGTCAATGCAAGGCTAACAATCTACTCTGCACTGAAGCATGCCTTTGTATGGGAGGTGAAATGTGTGACAATGTTCAGCATACAATTGTCGAAGATGACTCTGACACTGATGAGTAACATTCTCTCATTTGCTCACGTGATAAATATGTCCTGCCAGCTTGTCTAGACATGCACTGCATGCCAGTTAAAAGTTTAATTATGAAAAATGTAGAAAACATGGGCATTGTTGTAGTTACGGTATTGCTAGTCACAAGAAGACCTAAGTGCCCCAATATGTACAAAGCAACATACGGGTGTCTTAAACGAGGTTAATTATGTATAAATCTGCGATATACGATAACTCCTTTCCATTTTGGTTAAGATTGTATTGATATAACATGCGATTAAGTTTGTGAAAAATTTACCATTGTGAAAATTGTTTGAGAGCTACATTCAACACCTATTGTAAATGGGCTTCTCACGGGTTAGTGATACCACAATTTTCTTGTACAACACGGCTCAGAATATACCCAAGACATCGGTCTAGCATAATATAGAGACAAACCTTCTGAATACTGGGTGTGCTACGAAACCATTCTTCTAGACCCCTTTTGAAAATTGGCTCCCGGACTATTACAGTGAAGTGAATTTAGAATGTGAACCCAAAGCGCCATCTATGTAGTCATTGTGTGTATACTTTCGCATTGTGCATTATACTACATAAATGCTACTACGCCTGGTATCTAAAAATCGGCTAACTTGTGCCAATGTGTGACCTTCTTGCTACTTATTGACGAGTCACCTCGCAACTTGTTGGCAAGCTGCACTCCCCATTTGGGCCTACTACTATACGGTGTGCTACGTTAAACTACGTATGATCTACTTAGCCTGCCGGTCATGAATCGTCTCAATGGCGTCAATGAGTAACAGTGGCGTACTGCTAATTATTGCTTTGCTACGTGTTGGGTAACTATGCTCGCCGTTTGAGCCTACTACCACACGGCGTGCAAATAGTAATGGCTTTGTTGAATTATCTTATGTTATCAGCTCTTTATTAGGTTAGTTTTCTATGTAGTTATGCCATGGTTGCGGTATATGGTAATAGAGTATTTTAGCTTGCACTGTTTTGATATGCTAAGATTGTATTGCTATTCATATACTATTAATAAAGCCTTCTATTTCACCAGATTTGTATGGGGGGGGGGGGGGTTGCAAGCCTTTTTAATTGAGTTCCTCCGTGAAGTGTGCCGACTGCGTCAGCGTCGGACTTTCAGAAAAAAAGTAGTAGTAGTAGTAGTAGTAGTAGTAGTAGTAGCATTAGTAGTAGTAGTAGTAGTAGTAGTAGTAGTAGTAGTAGTAGTAGTAGTCGTCGAAGTGAACGCACGCGTTTATTTAGCTCTGCAATTGCTGCCCGAATTTACTAGATTCTAGCGCGATTTTGTAGATAAATTTTATACATATATTTCGTATTAGTATTTCCTTTCAAACTTTATGTTTAATTTGTAAATTCTTGTCTTGGTTGGAGCGCACTTTGTGTCTCCATTTTCTAAAGGCATTCCTCTTAGCTGGCGCTTTCCGCCATTTAATAGGGCTCCTCTTACTGTGGTCAATGCAATACACCCCCCCCCCCCCGCGCCAGTCTGCTATTTCTATAGTTCGTAGGCTAGCGCATTATATTTGGCAAGATCGCTTGAGTGAGTGGATTTAATTCCTTTGTCATCTGTAAGCACAAGCCTAGTTCTTTAACTATATAAATTATTATAGTCAGTTGGCTGTCCCCTGTCAACTCGAACAGACTAACAAATATATGACTGTACTATCTATTCATATATTTGTTAGTATACTTTATTCGGCTAGGTGTTAGTGAACCACTTAGAAAGTGGTTCAAACTAACAAATATACGACTGTACTCTCTATTCGTATATTTGTTGGTAGACGTCAGCGTTTCAAAAGGGGACACTATTTATTTAGTGTCTAGCTCTTTCCCTGACGTCCTGGTGTTATATAAGTATATATTTATTATATATTGTAGTAGTATGGGGTTCCTCCTTTGATAAACCACCATGGCAAACTATAAGCGTATCCTAAGCCTTAAAATAACAACTAAGGGGTGGGGTGTCACGGCTATCGACCTGTATCATGGGTTAAAAGAAGTCGTTGGCGCGGGACCTGCTCCTTTGCAGGGGCTTATCAATGTTACTAAAACTGTATGGAATGTAACAGTGTCAAATGAGGGAGTCAAGGAAAAGCTTCTGGAAGATGTTCTTATTGTAAAAGGTGAAGTTTGTAACGTAGAGGAAATCGACTCAGATAGGTTGCTAGTGAATATGAAAGTTCCACTAGAAATTCCAGATGACAGAATCATGAGTGAACTCAAGAAGTATGGCAAAGTGCAAACGATTGAACGGGAAACGTATCCCTTTGACAGAACGCTAGAAAACGGTGTAAGACGTATTTGGTTTGATAAAGTGGATAGCCCTTTAGCAAGCAGATTGACGCTTGATGGCAGCTTTGTCCTGCCCTTATAGTATAGAGGGCACATTAAAGAATGCCGGATCTGCCTAAGTACTGACCATTTGGCAACAGATTGTCCCAATCGAAACAAATGTTTGCTCTGTGGTTCAGTTGACCATTTTACATGGCGCTGTCCAAAAAATCAAAACAAGCCCTCAGTATCAGGAGATAATCGCCCATTAACGGATGCAACTGAGTCAAATGCTTCTGAAGCAACCGCTACGGAAGCTGTTGTTTTGGTTCATGCCACTGTAAATGACACAAACAAATCATCAAATCCTGTTAAAGTAACTACAGTTGATGAAATTCATGTATTAGAGGAGGGTATAACCTTAAGTCAAGAAAATACTCAACATGCAGTGGAGCCAAACGTTGCTGTAAAAGACACGCAGGAAAATGATGATCTTACAGAAGAGCTAGTTTACAATTCCTTAGAAGATGAATTAAAATTAGGACAGGATAAGTTTAGTACTCAGAAGACAGAAAGTGCAGTCGATTTTCCGCTAAGCACACTTGATTTAAGTCAGCGTGAAGATAAGGTAAATGATGCTCCTGCCAAATGTTACTTAAGTAGCAATAAGCGTCATAAAGAAGAAAATAGCTCAGAATCTGAGATTGAAGTAAATGATATGGATGATGATACAATGTCAGTTGCAGAATCAGATGTGTCCATTCAAACACAGAGTTCACAGATGAAAGATGAAATTGTAATGTACCGATCAGAAGGGGGTGAAGTGTTAGTGCCATATGTAACGGCGAGAGGCGTGAAATGTCGTCTACTGCGCCATGATTCTGATATTTCCAAATATGAATATTTGTCTGTGGTAGAACTAGGAAATATTGAATTCGCAGGAAAATTAGGTAAATGGTCTAAGAAACGAGCCAAAAACCCCAAATCTAGTTAATCTAATGATGGCGGCTGTAAACATCATTTTACAAATTATGATTATCTGCACCATCAATTGCAGAGGATTAAATACCGAATTCAAGCAGCGCCACTTGTTTGAAGAATTAGCAAATGAGGGAGTTGATATTGCTTTTCTACAAGAGACAAAAATTCAAAAAGCTGAAGTGTATGAATCTCTCAAAGATATTTCAAAATGGCAGATTTTTTTTTCTTTATCACAAGATAATAGTGCGGGAGTGGCCATTCTTATCCTGCCCCGCTGTCTCAACTATGTTGACGTCATATCGTCGTCATCAGATCCAAATGGACGATGGATTTGTGTATCAATTGATGTACTAAACACAAGTTTAAATTTGATGTACCTTTATGCACCTACCTCTCATCAATTGCGCCGTGAATTTCTAAATGATGTTTCCACAATAATTCAAGACAGAACGCGTGAAAACCTAGTTATGGGCGGTGACTTTAATTGCATATTATATGAGGCTAAAGACAGAAACTCTAGGTCTAATTTTAATGACACATCGCATACTATTTTGAAACACATTTGTGAAAATAAAAGCTTGTTAGACACTTATCGGATTGAAAATCCAGAAGACCAGGAATTTCCTTGATTTTCAAGCGATGGAAGGTTAGCTTCAAGGTTAGACGGGATCTATGCAGACCGTTCATTGAAAGGTTACATGTGTAAAACTAACATAAAACCAGTAACTTTCTCTGATCACAATATGTTTTCCATCACATTAGACAATGCTGACTGGGTCAAACGAGGAGATGGATTTTGGAAACTTAATGTAGCATTGCTACGAGATAGTTGCTACCGCAAATGTGTGGACAGTTGTTGGAGGCATTGGGATGAAAGAAGAGGTTCGTATGAATGTATAACAGACTGGTGGGAAGATGCTAAATCAGACCTGAACTATATTTCAAGGCAGTATTCCATTAGGAAAGCACGTGAAATACGAAAGCGTAAACAGGCGCTTCAGAGGTCGTTGTGTAAAATTAATAAGAAAATTAATGATGGGGAATAAAATTATTACGAACTATTAGTTAAATTAAAAGGGAGACTAAATGAAATAGAGCAATATCAGTTTGATGGCGCCAAAATAAGGTCAAGAGCACAAATGCACACCGAGGGCGAAAAGCCTACACGTTACTTTTGTTACTTGGAAAAAGCAAGAGGTATAGAGAAATTAATGCGCTCACTGAAGACTAATGATGGAGTATCAGTGTGCTCAAATGCAGAAATGATTGAAACAGTATCCGAATATTACAAATCATTGTATAAATCTGAGGGAAGCGAGGAAACTACAACTAGAGATGTTTTAGCTCATATAACGAAAAGACTTCCAGATTCATGTCGCGAAAGCTGTGACCAATCAATAACAATTGATGATTTGACAAAATCCCTCAAAGGTATGAAGTTAGAAAGGTCTCCTGGATGTGACGGACTTCCAGTTGAATTGTATCAAACATTCTGGCACATATTTGGGCCTGTATTAGAAGAAATAGCAACCAGCATTTTTAAGCAAGGGCATCTCCCTACATCGATGGCCCAAGCATATGTTCGGCTTATATACAAGAGGGGTGACAGAAATAAAATACAGAATTATAGACCAATCTCTCTACTCTGTGTAGATTATAAGATTATTACTCAGGCACTAACATTAGAACTTGGCGCAGTCCTAGGCGAAGTCTTTCATGATGATCAAACCTGCTCTGTGCCAGGAAGATCAATATTAAAAAACACTTTGCTTATACGGGACCTTATTCAATTAGTTGAAAAGGAGTGTATCCCAGCAGCAATAATAGCACTTGATAACGAGAAGGCGTTTGACAGACCAGAATGGGATTTCTTGTTTAAGATTTAGACCATATTGGCTTTGGTTCAAGATTTATTAATGTGGTCAATATTTTATATACTGATATAACAAGTTGCTATTTAGTTAACAATCAGCTATCCAAACCTGTAGTGTTGGAACGAGGTATCAGACAGTGCTGCTCACTGTCCCCGCTTCTATTCGTCATAGCTATGGAATCGTTGGGGGCCACATTGAGGCAACGCAATGACTTTCAAGGAATATGTATACGTGGCGTAGAAAGGCCACTAAAGGTTTCTCAATATGCAGATGATACGACTGTGTTTGCGGGTAAAAATACGGATTTTAGAATTTTAAATGGAGTATTATCAGATTTTCAAAAGGCATCAGGACTTAAAGTCAATAAAGATAAATCTAAGGGATTATTTTTGGGCGATTGGAAAGGCAGAACTGACAATGTGATGGATATTAACTGCTCAAATGATGTCATACAAATTTTGGGTATTTACTTTAGTAGAGAACAAAATGTATTACTAAACTGGGAAGAAAGGATATCCAAACTAAAGTGTGCATTACTAAATTGGAAACGACGTCGCCTAACTGTCTTTGACAGGACATTTGTCCGTAATAATTTAATTTTATCTGGACTGTGGTATACCGCTTCTGTAGTTCATATGCCCAAATCAGTAGTGTCAAAGATCAACACGTTACTTCTGTCCTTCTTATGGGAGGACACAGCCCATTTAGTATCACTGTCAATCCTTACCAATGAAAGCATGCCGGAGGCCTGGATTTGGTTAATGTTTAAGCAAAGTGTGCTTCTTTAAAATTGTAATTCTTGAATAAGTTACTTACTTCAAACTCATCTTGGTCAAGTGTTTCAAGGGCACTTCTCCAAAGGTACGTTGCCCCATTTCCAGTAGAATGTTTATTTATGTGCAATAAATTGCCACCTAATCATCAAAAGATTCCAAATGTATATAAAGAACAGCTCGAAGCTTTAAAAATATGTACACGATCAATGCCACAACCCAATTGTTGGGAAGATGACTTAGAGAAATGTCTTTGTGGGCAACGAGTTGATTCGTGATAATGATGATGTATTATATTTGCCTTCTATGGCCAAAAATGGTATTCAATATTTACGTGACTTGGTAAATCCGAAATCTCGTAAATGGATTGCGATGCAAGATGTAGCAAGAATAACATCAATGAGACATATTGATGCTCAGCGATTATTTGTTAGAATAAAGAATGCCATACCTGCTGTATGGTTCAAATTGCCGAAAGCACGTGGCACCATTGATATGTTGCAACCAACATTAGTATTTATGTCAGAACATATAAAATACAACATGGCATCTGGAGACTGGTATAGAATTCTATTGCAAAGTCGGAGACAGACTCCTATTGTGGTTAGGCATTGGAACAATTTAGGATGCACGCCAAAGAACTGGAAAAATGCCTGGAAAGCAATACATCTACCTTGTCTACCAGGAAATGCACGGGACCTGGCATGGCGATTACCCCATCGAAGGCTATGGGTCGGTCATCTTACTTATATGTGTAAAATATCAAGTACAGACCGTGCTTATTATGTAATACTGAGGAGGAAACGATAGACCATCTTTTTACTCAGTGTCGCGTAACTACAGGCTTTTGGGTATATATCAATATGCTCCTTGATAAATTTGGAACCAAATATGTGAATTTAGTGGCTGAAACAATTTTCTTCAAAGATTGCTCAACTATCGGACGAATCATTAATAGCAAGGAGAAAGAATTGTTAATAACCATGTTATCTGTAGGAGTGTGGGCCATCTAGAAGCATCGGTGTTCAGAGGCCAGAGATAACACCGGCAACAACCATCAGAGAGCCATACAAGCTATATTTCGATCATTGTTGATAAACTGCATTCATTGTGAATTGTACAGGCTAGTAGAACATGGGAGAGAAAGTAGATTTAAAGACGTATGGTGCAAAACTGGCCTACTATCAATTGAATACGGATATCTAAAAATATCAGAAGCGGAACTTGTATAAGCTAGCACACTCGCTGCTTGCTGTATATTGATAAATGCTATTTTAATTTAATTTAATTGCCTTTATTTTAAAATTGTAATGCCTTAGGAGACTCGAATGTTGACGAATATCCTAACCTTGGGATCAGAATATTTAAATATCAAATGAGCATTATGTCAATATTCTTCGGTGATCCGATTTTCAAGTTAACAGAGTGTGATATCTTACAATTAGCTTCCTGTTGTGAATATCTACTGTAGGTGTATTTGTTCCAGGGTAATTTGCAAAAACTTACAATGAAGTAAATTTAGAATGTGAACCCAGAGCGCCATCTAAGTAGTCATAGTTTGTATACGTTTGCTTTGTGCATTATATTATATAAAGGTTACTACGTCCGTTGGGTATTTAATAATCGGCTAACTGGCGTCAATGAGTGACATTTTGTTACTTATTGACGAGTCACCTCGCCACTTGTTGGCGAGCTGCACTCGCCATTTGGCCCTACTACTATACGGTGTGCTACGTTAAACTACATATGATCTACTTAGCCTGCCGGTCATGAATCGGCTCAATGGCATCAATGATTAGCAGTAGCTTACTGCTAATTATTGATGAGTGGCTTTACCACGTGTTGGTTAGCTATGCTCGCCATTTGGGCCTACTACTACACGGTGTGCAAATAGCAATGTCTTTGTTGAAGTATGTTATGTTATCAGCTCTTTATTAATTATGTTTTCTATGTAGTTATGCCACGGTTGTGGTATATGATAATAGAGTAGTTTAGCTTGCACTGTTTTGACATGTTAGGTTTGTATTGTTATTCTATTAATAAAGCTTGCTATTTCAACCGATTTTTTATGGGGGTTTGCAAGCCTTTTTAAAGGAGTTCCTCCGGGAAATGTATCCGACTGCGTCAGCGTCGGATTTTCAAAAAAAAGAGAAAAAATGTAGTAGTAGTAGTAGTAGTAATAATAGTAGTAGTAGTAGTAGTAGTAGTAGTAGTAGTAGTAGTAGTAGTAGTAGTAGTAGTGAGTAGTCGTAGTAGTAGTAGTAGTAGTAGTAGTAGTAGTAGTAGCAGTAGTAGTAGTAGTAGTAGTAGTAGTAGTAGTAGTAGTAGTAGTAGTAGTAGTAGTAGTAGTAGTAGTAGTAGTAGTAGTAGTAGTAGTAGTAGTAGTAGTAGTAGTAGTAGTAGTAGTAGTAGTAGTAGTAGTAGTAGTAGTAGTAGTACTAGTAGTAGTAGTAGTAGTAGAAATCGTAGACGTAGTAGTAGTAGTAGCAGCAGCAGCACCAGCAGCAGCAGCACCAGCAGCAGCAGCAGCAGCAGCAGCAGCAGCAGCAGCAGCAGCAGCAGCAGCAGCAGTAAAATAGTACTAGTAGTTGTAGTAGTAGCAGTAGCAGCAGCAGCAACAACAGCATCAGAAGCAGCAGCAGCAGGTAGTAGTAGTAGTAGTAGTAGTAGTAGTAGTAGTAGTAGTAGTAGTAGTAGTAGTCCCAGAGGCATTCAGTATGTTTTATTTTCCGCCGAAGGCTGCTTGACGCCCGCGTGTTACTTGACGCCCGCGCGACGCACGAATGACACCTGCACTATGTCTGTTCTCTCTTGATACTTTCTTCATTGAGCGGTAATGTTAATGGATTTCTTTTAGCTCAAGATCGTCCACACTTTCAGAATGAAAAGGCCAATTCATTCAGAGTACATTCAAGCGTCCATGCAAACGCAGTAAAAAGGGCAGAACAGACAGGACGCACGCGTCAAGCGGAAAATTAAAACACATGCGGCAAATCGAATAAAAACACACCATTATCACATAATTGTCAGAACCTTCTTCTACAAATTCTGGAACATCCTTTTGTGACCATGTGAGAAATGGGAATTCCCAAACATGGCAGCAAGCGGCACGCGTAAAAAAAATCTCTCCATGACAGATTCCAAACGCCCGCGTGCCGCCCGCCTGCCTGACTCCCACCTGATGCACGCGTTAGTGTGTTTTGTTCCTCTTAATATCATACGTTTGATATCTGAAGCACTAATGCCCGTGTGACGCCGCGTGACGCCCGCGTCCTGTCTGTTTTGCCCTTAACACCAAATTAAGCATAACAGATTTATATATTAAACTTACTAATGAACGCTATCTGATGACCTTATTTTCAGTACAAAATGACAATCCTTCGCCAAGGTGGCTTATACAAAAGTCAATTTTACTAACATAGTTTGCGTGCAATTTTGCAGCACAGTGACATTTAAACATATACTTTGAAATGATGATATTATCCAATGAACACACATTCTATATAGGTCCACCTGATTCTTTTCAGAACCACCTCTATCAAGATGGCCGCCAATATAATATCAATTGAGGCATCCGAATGTTGCCAAGATAACACTGAGTCATTCCATGGAATCAGTAGAAATTAGTTTGCAGACATAACTCTTATAATTACAATTTAATTTAGTTCTAATGGCGGATTCCAGCTTTAGCTATTCCCCGCCAATCTCTGGCGAAGCTCCACCCCCACCTCGCTTGTGTTGGGATCAATCGAACCCTAAACTCTCTGACTATCAATTTCCAGAAAATTATAAAGGTAAGCTGTTGAGTATTTTGAAACTAATTTGACTGGGTGCTATTGCTGCCATACATAATGTGTTGCGATCAGACTTAGATGGACGTTATCTAAAGACGAGAAAGAAGCTAAACGAGCCAATGAATTTGGCAGGGGACACAGTGGAGAGGGTTGACGAAAAACTGATTTTAGCTGAAAGAAGTTTTCACTTCTTCAGCTGAAGAACATAGTCACACACACCATCATCATCAGCATCATCATCATCAGCCGCAGCAGCAGCAGTATTACGCCGATTGTGTGCATTCCAGACAGCATCCATTTTGGGTTTTGCTGGAATCACTGACTTTCTGGCATGTATTATCCATAATGACTACATATTTCCAGCTACTGACATCCAAACCAACGCAGTGCGCTCTGTGGGTAGCTTTGATTAATAACTAAAATGTGGCTGTGACGTCCACATATGCCACATATATGTGATCTGGGTTGGACTGGCAAATACAGAGGCGTGGCCGCACTCAGTACAGGCATATACACAGTCAATTAAATGTTAGTTATCTGTTCAAGAATGACAGCAATACCCTGCAGGATAATGTATCAGAAATGTGACCCTGTTCAAATTGAAATTCACATTCCATCAACATGTGACAGAGCAGCATCAGTATCTACGTAGCGCTCAATGTGATGCATGCAAGAGGAGTCTAGTGCGCGCCTTTTCATGCACTCATATACATATGTCCAGCATGTTGCTGTGCGATGTAGACACCACAAGATTACCACTGGTGGACTCATTGCTTACATATGAAATGGACGTTGTCTGTATAGCTATGCAATGTTTGACTGCCAGTCACGTATATGATGGCGTACACGATTAAGTCACATGTAGGCTGACGTAACAATCAACATACGCCATGAATGCCGTTTCTAAGATTGGCCTGAACTCTTAATACTTCGTCATGTGTACGAATCGTATGTCTTTACTACGTTATAGCCACTCTGTTGATCATTCAAATTAGTGTTAGAATATTCAGCAGCGCAATACCTGTATATTTTTCTGGAAATTGAGATTCGAGGAGTTCATGGCTCGATAGATCCCAACACTGACATATTATGGGTGGAACTTAGTTAGAGATGGGCGGCGATTAGCGAAAGGTGGATTCATCCATTCAGGTTTGTTGGCGCCTGCCATCATAAATTTACGGCATCTAACTAGAAGATTAACGCCATGTTGAACGTTTTACTGGCACTCTTATCACGTGTGCAATGACCAGTTACTTAAAATAACCGTTGATATATCTCAGTATGATTTTGAGCCATGAGAAAACCGCAATTGGCGTCAAGCAGATTTGGTCGGAATTATTAGAAAGATGCTCTATTCGGTTTTAAAATATTCGCTAATTACGCCCTATCGCCGAGAGCTGAATATTCTGTTAGAGTTGCTCCCGTACATTTTGAAAGAGTAACTGGGCAATTCAGCATGCCATACATTGCCCCTGAGAATTTCAAATTAGGAGATGAAAGGTGGGTATCTTTTATTTTCGTGAATGAACAGGTTCTCCTAGTTTTCCAGCGAAATATAGTTTCCATTCCACATTCATGCTCTACTCACTTTAAGAAAGGGAGATAACCACATCCCTGACAACTTAGATCATGGCCCGTGACCATTGACATTTCTCTCGCTCTGAAATCGTCCTCCTCTTTCTCAGTCTATGTATGATACCAGATCTTCCCGCCCCTGTTAAAAAACGGTATCTTTCATGCGTCCACTTCGGCAACCACACTAGCCACTTTTGCTCCTGAACTCACCAACCGCATGCTATGACCTCTCTGTTAAGCTAATACAACGGCCTTGCCATCATATTGGTGACTCTCTTGAAAATGGCGTCTATGTTCAAAGATTAATAGCCAGTTAAGCAATATATGATTTTCGTTCGTCAAGAAATATTATCATGCCAAATTTCATATTTAACCTCCTTGCTCCAGGCAATTTATATGTAATTATGTGTTTGTGATCCTGACATTCACTGTATTATTGTGTCCGCTATCTTGAGAAATCACCACCATGTTGAAATACAAAAATCAAAACAATGGGTAACATTCACTTAGGCTGGTTTACATGGATGTTCTGTTTACATTTTTCGGGATTAGACTACATTTGCGTGGAGAATGGAATGCAATTTGTTAAATCTTGTCTTATTTAGGATTACATTCTGTATATTGGCTACAACCACTTTCACCTGGAATTTGCGCCTTTTTCCTTTCTTCCAAGGGGTGTTGCATGTGATTCAGCGAAATTAACACTGACACTGAATGCTGATCGAAACACCCAATCTCCCTATTCCCATGATGGGGCTAACTCGACACTAATGACTAAACTTCTGCGTTCGGCAAAAACTGTTTCGACAATAGGTACCAAAAGTAAAAGTATCCCACACTCATTTCCCCATATGGTCTGATCCAGTAAGAAACAGCTATGATTGTGCTCAGCGATCACAAAATGTATGCTTTATACTGTTTCGAATTTCTCCAGAAGAAAGAATATACACAAATGGGTTAAGGATGCTGTTGATGTATGTTAAATATGTAGCGTACATATAAATAGCAGTGTGTAATGGTAAGTAAGGATATCCCAGAACGTTGTGGTAAAAGTTATGTACCATACTCGGGATTATTGAGAATGCAAACAGTGTGATGATTACTGTTACCGTTCTAGAACTTCCACTGCGACGTTCTTGCTGTGTGAGCTTAAGACTTCTAGATACTTTATATAGTTTTAGCAGATGTAATATGCTGATTGCTAATAATGGTATAGCTTCACAGAATACAGCTTTCATAGTTTGTTTGATATCATAATTACCAGTAAAATACAAAATACTGATTGTGGTATTATTGTATGAGATGTCGTGTATTGTATAAAAAATAACATATGGTGTACAGATTAGAGCACAAAATAACCACATTGAAACACAACACTTCAATACAATAGAGAATGTTACCTTGGCCTGGGCCAGAAGCGGGTGACAGAGCTGGAAGTAACGTAACCCAGCAAGGAATGTCAGATGACACAAGCTAGAATTGAAACTTGACGTCATGAAAAGAGCATTTGATTTACATAGTATAAGAGCACCCTTTTGAATTGTGACTTCCGGTACGAGGCCCCACACTACTATGCTCTCTCCTGAACATGTCATCCAATCGCACACAGCCAGACTTGTGAACACGGTAAAGACTGGTGTCCGGTATTTGCCAGACTTGAAGAAATATATCAAGAGCAATGTATTAGCGATAACGCCTACGAAGAATGCGGCAATAATAACATATTTCATTGCCCATTCCGGAATTGTTCGAAACGATCTCCATAACCGCAACAGTTCGGCGTCTAGCAACGAAAGCTGATGAGTGGAGTTCAATACAACACGACTTTGAGTAATGTACGTCATTATGACCGTATTGATACTATAATGTTGCTGAAATATGAAAATAATTTAACTTCATTTCCAGTTCGTATTATATGTAATACGCAACTATTACAATGGACAGCAACAGCTAACAGCGTTCAGTCAAATTAGTTTCAAAATATTCAATTTAATGTTTATTAAATGGTAACGCCATACAATTCGTACATGTGTCTAACGATTAATCATTAACGACACGTCACGTCGTTAATTATGACGTTATATGACGTCATAGATGGATAGATACACCATTGTTTAGTTACTTTGATTTCACCACGTTGATTTATGTAATTTCTAATCTGAGCAATTTCCATTGTGAGATGGTCTGACAAACCCTGGCCAGGCCTTGGGCATACTCCAGATGCACTAATATAAAATGCTAGCACGCATACTCACATGCAGACTTGCTAACTACAAGTACGATTTTTTAGGACGAGGATGTCGTGATTTCTTCAAGGGATATATCTGTTTTGCCCTTCTCGCGTATACGCTGTGCTATCACTATGTCGAAAAGACAGTTTTCAAGTTCGGATCCATATGTTCATATATTTATATGACTAAGCACTAAAGGTTGTTGTCTTATATAACAACTCGGCAAGAAGTGATACAAAGTTTTGATGGATTTCTAGATAACGCAACATATATAGTTTCCGTTGCTGAACAGTCTTAAATAAAAACACCGTGTGTTGTGCAGATAAGTAACAAATGCATACAATCTTGAAGCGAACCTTTCATGCTATAAACTTTTGTACTTTATATATGCATATATATATATATGGAAATATATCTGATCTTCACAATATACTCCATCCGTGGCTGATTGCTCAGCGATATCGGCTGTGATTGATCTGCCCAGTATTCACAGAGAAAGCAATGACCGCACCATGCACATTGTTTCAAATCTTCATCCAGTATATGGTGAAACGATCGATTTCTTTTGATATCTCATTATCAAGATGTGTTTGAGGTATAACTGTAGGTCTTGCCAAAGAACAGGATTAGCATTGTATGGCAAGAAAATGAGTTTATAACTATCATTGTTGCTGCGCGCGCGCGCGCGCGTGCGTGCGTGCGTGCGTGCGTGCATGTGTGTGTGTGTGTGTGTGTGTGTGTGTGTGTGTGTGTGTGTGTGTGTGTGTGTGTGTGTGCGCGCGCGCGTGTGCCGGAACGTGTGCATGCAGTAACCATTCACACTGACGCCGATAATCTAGATTAACCCTTTAACTGTCGAATTTGGTTAGGAACATTTCAATTTTCGAGCCAGTCATTGCCGCCTTAAATTTCCAAAATAGTCTTCTCTCGGTCTGCAAATGGACATTTCTCAAGACTACTGCAGAAGCCGTGTTTTGCTGTTATGCGTGTTAAAATGTTGCCACGCTACATTCGAACGAACGCCGTGAATATGCTTTGAACATATGGATTGAAGTAAGGATGGATATATGAATATATGCATGAATGGGATGGTGTGCATGCGGGTGCTGGGCAGGCAGGTGGCGTGTGGGCGGGAGTGCAAACTGTTGGCTGGTTGTTGGTTGATCGGTTGGTTGTGCGGTTTCGTGGCTGATTGGGTGAGTGGATGAGTGGGTGGGTGGGTGGATAGATGGACGCGTACGTACGTACGTACGTACGTACGTATGCATTTTTATTTTATTGACGCACTGGCAACGTGCGGCTTCAATTTCGATGTGCTAACCAGCCGACAGTCATGCACCCATTAGTTTAATTTGTTGATCACCATCTCCCGGTCGGGGGATCGAACGGCCATACTGCAACTCCGCATAGCATCAGCAACCAGACATCTTTCCATTCCACTGGACCACCGCGCCAAGACAAAGTCTCAGGTTAGCAGACCAGCTTTCACATGTACGTACGTATGTATGTATATATGTACGTAATATTGTCAATGCACTGGTTTAGAATTCGAAATAATTGTTCTTCTTTCGTTATTTCCTGAGATTAATCATTTTTTTAAGAGACGCCATATGGCCTGATTGTTACACAGTGGTAAACCATCGATTGATATTTTGCAACTTATTTGGGTTTCGCTTTTATCAAGATGTCACATAGATTAGGAGTTTTCTTAAATGCAATTACTGGATGCTTGTTCAAAGGGTGTCTTTGTTTTGTTATGTGTAGTACCTATCTTTTAGGAGTTTGGCAATTCCATCACTTTTCCGATTGTATGTGAGAGTAAATGGATAATCTCACGTTGAGACGAGTGGTCCGGGTCAGAATGTATGCCCCTTGGCCATTGCATTTCTAATTGTGTAATCCAAATCTGTTTTTGTTTACAAGTTGCTTCTGTTGTATCTGAAAGAGGTAGCTGTTCAATAGGCATAATTTCAAACTTACACGGAGCTAAATGATCAGGAAGATTACGGTGTTCAGCCACACGTGTGTCTTCGTCTGGTCTAATTTCTGAAAGTTGCATGACATCTTGATCGATTTTTCGTTTCCCCGACTCGGTGCCATTGCCACGATCTGCGTGATATTATGTAAATGGCATTTTAGGAATCGCAATCAAAGTTCGCCTGAATTTGAAATTAGCTTCTGCTCTGAAAGTTCCTGAATGTACGATCGGAGGGAAGAATTTATCAAATCTACACCTGTTCTCTTCGCATTTCCGAGATCATTCTTCACCCACATTCGGACGGTTATGCCACATGCTGGTATGCCGACAATTTGTGGCATTATCCGGAATGTTTTTCCAAATTACGCAAACGGTCAACATGTATTCTACGCAGGAACCGAGAGGAGTACCGTCTCCGTTTGAGGGCTTTGAATAAGGTCGATGGTTCACAATATTTCCTGTCACTCAAATTCTTATGAAAACAGATTATTTGCCCTTGAAAGTATACGATGGATGCAATGAGTTCTTGTGCGTTAGTTGGTGTGAGTCGTTTGCTTAAAATAAACTGCATAGTCTAAGTAGGAACTTATTTCATACTTGAGCTCATTTTATAATGTTACATCCAGAAAATATACATCTAATCAATTTCAGCTTTTAGTTTTGTATTCGGATCATGTTTATTCAGAATGGCCAAAAAATCGGTAAATGCTTCCTTAGTATGCCATCAAATCATGGAAATGTCATTGAAGTACCTGCGGTAAATAGGCGGTTGATTTGGGCACTTTTCGACGGTTTCCTTTTCCTATTCCGCTATGTAAAAGTTAGCGAAACCTGGGCTGAAACGTTTGCTCAATGTGCAGCTACATATTTGTTGGACAATTCCAAATCATTGCCTTCCATACTAAGTTCTAATGAGGATATTAATTCATATTAATTCATTCTCTGGACTGTTGGTGTCAGGGTAGTCGACAAATGCCCTATGATTTGAATGTGGACCTTTTCGATGTCAATGTTTGTGTACATCGATATCGAGGGCAACCGTGAAAGACCTTGAAGGAACGAAATCTTAGAGTCCTGGTATAAGAGGTCGTCAGTGTTTTTTCAGGAGAATTTCGTTAAATTTGCTACACTTATTTTAACAAACTGCTTCATTTAGTTTTAGGTTATGTTACGGATTACTAAGCTGCCTACGCGCTTCATTAATATAGTTATCTGTATCCATTACTATAGTAGCGGATCCTTTGTTCGCAAGTTTCATGTTAATTTAATTTCATTTAGTTAACCCTAGTAGGGCCTGGCATTGCTCATAAATTAAATGTTTCTGATCATTTGAAAATGTCGTATTTTAATACGGTCTGAATAAACGTTTAAACTTGTATTGATTACTGAGTTAACTAGTCTCAAATTGGGTACCCAGCCAGTTTTCTCAATGAATGGTGGAATGTTGCTATTTGAGCTTCAAAGGAGGTCTGCCAATTTGAGACGCTGACCAATTCAGTGATTTCAGTAAAGCCATTATCTAAATCTGCATCCACACGCGGTTTGGGTGTTGGAGTTGGTACACAGGTTGGCAGAAAAAGTGTGACCATAACATTGAACATCGAGGACTAATTCGGCTGATTGTCTCAAGACGGGTGTCTTGGTAAGGGGTCGAAATAGCATACATAAACCAATTGAGTGCAGAAAAAAATCCATCTCATTACATGTCATGCTGAGCAACAATTTCAATCGAGTCTCAGTGTCTGGGATTGGACTGTCCCGCTCCATAATACCTATGTTAAGGACCAGTTTCCCAGGATGGACTGGCCCTGTCTATCGATTAATGACAGCTCTAATATCATTAATTCTGTACTAGATGAGCAAGGCAAGCAGGTCAGCTGTGTTTCTGGATGCGTGTCTACATTGATTCGACTGAGATTCGATTTTCTAACAATCAAAATAATAGTAATTGTGGGGAGCTACCAGCTGCTATTTACAGGTTCGTTGCAGAATGTCCAAAATGTAATCTTCCATAGGCCAGTCGAATGGCCTCCTGGACTTAGAATAAGGAGAAGGCGTGGCATATGTTTGGTACACGTGGTCATTTACGCGCTGTGATAGTGGTGGATAATGATCAGGTGAAAGTGGCAACACAAATGGATAAATGGGCTGGAGGGGGTGGGGTTGGGTGGGGGGGGGGGCAAGCGCGGGTCTATTAGCGAAGCCATACTAACAGCAATTGGTTCAGAGAGTTGTCTACGTGATAATCTTCCACCAGCTACACGCTGTGGCAGTGGTGTAAGATCATCATGCGGAACTGGTTGTACAGTGGGTGGTGATGATTCAGGTCGAGGGAGCAAGAGCAGGTCTATAGCCGGATAATTACTAACATATGAACATCTGGGGTTAAAACGTTTAAGGGGTGGAGAAACCTCAGTGGGCGGTCGTATTCGCTTCCTCGCAGCAGTGTTGGTGCCAACAGTCGGATCTAAGTTACCACTGAGCGGATGGCTATGGATTTAACGAGGCCGAGCGCAAGGTTAGGATGGACCTTGGCGGAGATGATCGGTGACCTTAAATAGCTTTACCGACATTTATAATGGAAAATCAATGTTCTCACCATGTATTTCTTGCACTCAAAGTTTACTGACCAAATATCAAAGAGGATATCTTCATTTGGCATGGCCGACTTCAAGAATTTACTCCGATAATTTACTCTCGGGCCTACGTCATTAGGTAAAGTCTGCCTTTTAAGGCGGTTGCTCAAAATCCCAATATGATGAACACATTGAATCACCATATAGTAGACTTTGACTATGTGGGCTTGGGCAGACGATAGTTCGTGTTAATGAGATCCAACACCATCCTTTCGTCTACTTTTTCCCGGTTTGGCCATGGTGCACTCACAATCATGTAAAGTCAATCAATCAATCAATCGATCAGTCAACCAATCAATCAACGGCAAATTCAATCAATCACAATCAAGTGATCAAACAAGTAATCAACCAATCACCATCAACTACAATCAACCAACCAATCATATTATATCGAATCAATCAATCAATCAATCAATCAATCAAACGAGTGAGCGAACGCGTGTGCACATGCACGCATGCACGCACGCACGCGCATGCATGCACGCACGTACGCACGCAAGCAAGCACGCAAGCAAGCAAGCAAGCAAGCAAGCACGCAAGCAAGCAAGCAAGCAATCAACCAATCAATTGCTTGAAAGAGTAACTGGGCAATTCAACATGCCATACATTGTCCCTCCGCATTTAAAATTATGAGATGCAAGGTAGATTTCTTTGATTTTACTAACGGAAGAATTTCTCCCAGATCTTCAGCGAAATATAGTCTTCATTCCACATTCATTCCGGGTCGTCTATATTCACACTGAGGAAGGGAGATAACCACTTCCTGATATTCATAGGGTTATCTATACTAGCTAGAGCCATAGGTGGCGCTGCAATTCTGTCTAGAAGCCAGCATTCGCTCAGCCGCCATTAAGATGGCACAAGGAAAGATGCTCGATATTATCTTAAGCGCAAAAATAAGATGCGTGTTTCGTACACTGCGTAGAATTGTTATGAACAAGTGTGAAATGGGAACGGGAATTAACATTTCACCGGTATGTACGCATTCTGTTTTATGATAGTGATCATTTGTAGCTAAGTAAACATACACATACCAGTTTTCGTATGACAGATATTGCATGTTTTCCACTTGCAGTCTATCGTTATTCAGGCCTTACAATTATGATGAGCAATTGGCCAACAGCGGTAGTGATTAATAGATTCTTCAAACAGTACTTATTATTATATTATCTATTTTCCCAATCAAATCTGTCAAACAATGGCTTTAATTCCACTGCTATTGAGTAAACAAAATAGATAATATAATAATAAGTACTGTTTGAAGACAAATTTTCTATTAATATCTTAGGAGAATTCACTATCACTACACACACTCATTCACTGTCCGGTTCTCTCTCGTTATCTATTCTCACATGTCTTGTGGCACGTGATTTACATCTACAGGACGCTGGGATAGTCGCAGCTCGTCCCTCCCAACGGGGCATTAGCTGTAGTGGTGCAACCCCACAGGGTGCCAGAAAACAATGCATGTTACAGAAGACATTCTCTCTCTCTCTCTCTCTCTCTCTCTCTCTCAGATTTCTCTCTCCTCTATGATTGTAACACTCACCCCAGCATATTACTATAGTTGTAATGTAAAAATGACAGCCTTGCAACAATGTGATGATGAGGTAGTTTGCCAAAGTAATTACTGTTTCCCTGATAAATTGATATTTTTCAATTGATACATTCTAAGTCATTGAGATACATCTAAACGTCAACATTTTCTGCTAATGGTTTGTGCTATACGTCAAAGTATGGACACTTTAAATATTGTCAGGTGTGATACTCGCTTGCAACGTATTAAATAATGTTCAAAATATAGACAATCTTGGCTGCTAATTCTGTAATTTTTCTGCAGAATTTTAGCATTTTTTAAATGGACACGGATACAATCTGTCTGAAAATAGGTAAATTAAGTATGGAGAAAGTATGGAATTTCTGCAGAAGTAACATACGAACGCCATTCTGGTGAGGAAAGAAGTTTTATATTTAGATTTTGTGTTTTACTGACGTTTCATTATGCTATGACATTATGATGATTAAGTAAGTAGAATTGCTGGTATGCACTATATGAATGTGTTGTGCTATTTTTCAGGAATTGCATGCAAGGAAGTTGCTGATTGAGAACTATTGCCTGTTCCCAGTGGGGTATAGCCATCACCTGAAGATGAAGCAAGTGGAAAGCTGGATGTATCTATTGATCTTGACCACAGGGTTCATATATGGATCGTGAAAAACCTGGACAGTCAGGGAATATTAAAAGTAAAATTCCAGGCCTGGCAACCCAGTAAAAAGTGCACTTCTTCATATAAGTCATGGAAAAGTGATGAAAAATCAGAAAACCACTACTGTGTAGAATTATGCTATACAAATGTCATGACAAAAAAAGAAAGGAAGGCAATAGACCTACCATCTGAATGCATCTAGCATGTTTAAATTTCAAATGTGTATGGACACTGGGACCACTACTATAACCACAACCAGAGTACAGCCTGTAGTGGTCTAACTCTTGGACAGGTTCAATTTATATGTCAAGATACCAGATTTGAAAATTTACCAATCGAATGACTGACTCGGTAAAGAAACCCAGTCATTCCAGTCATACATTTTCAAAAAAATCTCCTGCAGATGGCCTCGGATTCAGCGGAGCTCTTGCTTTTCTTGACTACTAAATGGCTGAACATGATAAATAACCGTTTAAAGGTAATAGTTTATCAGAAAAGCAAAATATGTGTGCTTATCATGTGTTCTTTTACAGGACAGGAGGCTATTTTTGAAAATTTACCATTGAAATAACTCTTGGTTAGCAAGGTATGAGCTCCAGTGGTACATTTTCTAAATTATGATCTCTGGGCCTACAAATGAGCATTCATCAAGACGTATGTGTTTTGAAAACTTATAAATATCAAGGGAAAAGTCATATGATAACGATATAACAATATAGCACTTGACAGTGATGGTAAATATATCATTTAAAAACAATGATAATATACAAAGAAAGTGTCTTTGTCCAAAATCACTTTATCGCCAGAAATACTTTAATGTACACATTGCAGGTATGCTTCATAATTCAAGTTCAAAGCAAGTACACAGGTAGGCTGATGAATATTTTGAAATCATTATGACGGGTTGCCGTCATAGACAACATCATTTGAACCTTTGACGGTCAAGATTTGTCAAGAAAATTTGACCCACAATTTTTTATTAGTGAATGTCCATTGATTCATATGCCAATAGCTGGCCATTTTTTTAATTACCGCTAGACATTCTAGAATGACAGGCTTGTTTAATATCGAGCCAATCACTCCAGTGGCAATATTTCAAATGGATATTCCTTCAACCCACTGCAGATTTTATTTTGTCTGACTGGACCATCAAAGGGTTTCCACAATATTGTGTGTTATTCTCTGTAGTATCTCGGTATCTCTATTTCACAGTGACTTTATTGTGTTCTCGTAAACATGCGTCTACTTACCCTCGCCGCTTAAGGGGAAGAGGATATTGCGATCGAGTGTGTGTCCGGAGCTGTATCTCGAAAATTTCTTATCCGCTTTGGGTCAAATTTTAGGATGGCCATGGAACTTGCTGTGCAAGAGAATTTCCAGGTATGTGTGCCACATAAAAATCCGGACCCAGATCGGATCAAATTCTGGATCTATGGATATCGCGGAAACAGCTGGTCCGATTTGGCTTAAAGTTTAACACTTAGGATTCCACAACTGGTCTGAAAAAAATCAAAAAAAAAATCTGTATGGTGGTGGTCTGGAATCTCTGATTTCTCTTGTTTATCAGGTTATTATTTTTAATAAATCTATAACTTCTTCTGATCCATTTGTTTGTTCCTAAGATATTTACCAATTTCAGCCATGCATACCAAGATTAAGTAGCATTTTTACAACTTTATTAGGTTAAATATTTCTAAACTAAACTGATTGAAAACAAAATGTTCAATGGTTATTGGGGAAACTTTGGGTGCTGACCAATACAGTGATTGCCTTGGTTATTCTGTAAATCTTTTTGTTGAGAAATATTCCATTTTTTCTAGTTAGGTTATTCGTTTTCTGTAAATTAACTCTACGTGTTGTCTTATACCTCCGGTTTTCTTTAACACATTGCAAACAAATATGGGCACATGGTAATACATATATCAACAGAACGCATACTATCTTGGTCTGGTAAGTATGATGATGTATCCAGTCTTTAATCATACTGTCTTTAATCCTAGTTTTGTTCATGACTACTCATTATTTCGTTGTATGTGCGTACACATACGCAAGAATAAAATGCCAAAGTTCTTGCTAATATTACATCAGTGTATCTCTCATGTATTCTTTCCGGATAACAATATCAAAATGGCACATGAGAGGGAGCTGGAAGATGTAAACTAACAGTCAATTTGTCTACGTAGAAGCTTCTTAAATTGGGTTTGTGGACGTAGCTAACCTTTTTTGTGGGGCGGACACGGCACAAGACTCCCCCTGAAAGCTTGAACATTTTACTGATTGGTTTGGGGACGCAGACGACTGGGCAGCCTTTTCTCACGTTTCCCCATGATTGGTGCTTTTTGGAGGGGGTCGGTGGTGGTGGATAGCATGGACAAGGCAAAAGGGTGTGGCCACAATAAGGCCTAATACATTTATCACAATTGTTGGTTTGAGGTTGTGGGGTGTGGAGGTGTGGGTGGGTGGTGACTTGTCCTCTGTTCCGCTGGTTATATTTAAATATATCAGAATCCATTTTTAAAACAATATGACTAAAAGTTACTTTTTAACAAAAGTTATTTCAAAATATTCGGTAACATTTTAAGGTAGCTAAGTATAAAACCGGTTGAATATTTTTGAAAATATTTTGACTCTCAGGCAGCTAAGGTTTCCAATCTCAGTTTTTAAAGTAAGCAGATTTCTCTCTACACTTTAACACGTGGGTACCTATGTTGATAATGTTAGGTCTATATAATGGGAGGTATGGTAAACACGAGGGTTGATAACCATTTTGAAAATGATTTCGCTGATTCGGGTACAAATATCCCTGAAAATCGGGGATTATTTCAAACAATTGTCCATCTATATATGTTCCAAATTTTATTTTTTCAAATCGCAATTAGTTATTACTCAACGGTTGTTTGTGTGTTGTATATCTAGACATGGTATCGAGCAACAAAAGTAATGAATATTGCTGACTATTTTGAAAGGAATTTCGTTGAAATGAGAGACCTACTTGATAACATTTATTTTTAAGATGCCTGAACATCGGGGATTATTTAAAACATAGACCCTTCTATATATATTACTGACTATTTTGAAAGGAATTTCGTTGACATATATACATCTACTTGACCAATACATGCCCCCTTCTATATATGCCCCAAATGTTATTAAAACATCTCAAGTAGTTTTTACGCGATATGCGTTTGTTTGTATACATAGAGCTGCCAACGTTTTTTATTTACGCGCAATAACAGGGTCGCTCTTTTGCCATCTTAGTGTCCGAGCCAGCGGGGCTGAGCGCTAGACATCGAGCGTAATAGTGGAGTCTCCGGCGCGCTGTCTCAAGTCAATACAACTACCTCTATGCTGATATTAGATTTTCACTCCTCAACACCAACACGTCCCAAGAAAAAGGAAAATTCAGATAGGTGTGGCGCAGTGGTTTCTGAAAATGTGGCGCAGTGGTTTTACTGTCGCTCAGTGGTTTCTAGGAGTGTGACGCAGTGGTTTTCTAAGGCTACATATTTCTCTAAACGGCTTTCCCACACTTTGGTAAAACAAAGATGCTATTAATGAAAACAATTATAACACACGCACGCACGCACGCACGCACGCACGCACGCACGCACGCACGCACGCACGCACGCACGCACGCACGCACGCACGCACGCACGCACGCACGCACGCACGCACGCACGCACGCACGCACGCACGCACGCACGCACGCACGCACGCGCACACACACACACACACACACACACACAGAGAATGGAGAGAGAGAGAGAGAGAGAAAGGGGGGGGGGGGTGTGTGTGTGAGAGAGAGAGATTTAGAGGACGGACGTGACGACACGCGATCTAAGTCAGGACCCCGGAATTTGGATGAGGGATTGGGGTCACGTGTTGATCGAGATTATATTTGAGCCACAATCAACACCCCGCCCCCCCCCACCCACCTTCTTGGAGAGATGCCGTTAGCCGTGCGGGGATGCTGGTGGCGTTGCTCGTTGCTGCTGTGTTCCTGGTGATAGTGTGCCTGGTGATGAAGTGACACGTGGCGTGGATGTGGGGTTCTGCTGGCGCGAAAACTGCTCTCTGGTTCATGGCTGACATTGCTTTACTCTTGGTGTGGATGTTGTCGCTCTGCTTTGCTCTCCTTTGTCCAGCGCTGGATAAATATGTTAACATGAGTGTGAAAGGGTTGCTAGCGAGAATTGACGACGTGACTGTTTGGCTTTTTTAATCCATAAACAGGTTTATATTTTAAGATTTAACTTGGAATTTTTAAACACAAGATTATAAATTTAGTTTTCCCCATTTCTTGTTGATTTAATCACATGACATTTCTTAAGCTTCTTGTACTTTAGTTGATCGTGTTATCTTAAAGTTCTCATCTATTCTGAAAAGATACATATCCTAGCTAAATGTATTACAATTTGTTACTTTATGGACACTTTAACTAACTTGACCTGTAGGCTCCATTTTAGATAGATATTTGCTGACACCATTATTTCAGACTCTATTGTCTTCGCTGGTGGGTAATTGTACGCATAAGACCATTCTCGTACCATTAAAGCTGGTCATTCTTTTGAGTGTTTCCAAGGTGAGCGCGTAGATGTGCATAGCATAGTACAATACCAGTTGTGTATATTTCCTGTGGTGAACTTGACAACAAATATATTCATAACAAGTTCACTGAAAACTGTTGCTGCCTATGGCAACAACAACTTTCCGTCAAATTGTTGTCAATATAATCAGCTGCTAATACAATTGTCACTAGATAAAGATTTGATAACAATTTGGCTAAAAATCGTTGACTCTACAACTTTTAATCCAATTGTTCTCAAAATAATCAGTAGTGCATTCATCGTTGCAAGACTTGCTGAAGATATTTCACACAACTTTATTGACAATCTTTTCTGACTATAGCAGCAACAGCGTTGTCAAAATAGTATCAGAATAATCAGCGGAGTTCCTGTTTTGTTTGCGAGCAAGTGCATACACAATTAGTTAGGCCTATATCATAGGCAGGAGTTCCATACAGCGCGGGTATCCGCTCGCGGGTAGAAACAAATTAAAAATAGTTGATTTTCAATTAGGCTATTTCCATACCACACGGGTCCCCGCGCGCGGGATGCGCGGGATCTCAGCGCGGATAGAAAAAAATCGGTCAGTGAGCGATTGTGCACGTGCCCCGCGCGGGTCGGCCACTAGGGAAACCCAGCCAATCACGTCATTACTGGGAAACCCCCAGCCTGTAACTATTCTCGGCATGCACGTGCATTCACGTACAACCACAGACATGCACTATTCGGCGGCCTGCATTCTCTTCTTGGTTTGCGGTAGGCCTATATATTGAGTAGAAACATGTCTGATATAAAACTAACCACCGCACAGATGGAGATGCTGATTGAAGAGGTGAGACAAAACCCTGGAATATACGACCAGTCTCTAGGAATTTATAGAGACGTAGTTTGGACAAGAATTTTGTGGACCAAGATTGCCAGGAACCTGAGCATAGAAGGAATGACAGGTACTACATTAGCATATGCCTATATTTATAGTAGAGTCAATCCTGTTGCCCACAGACTACGCTATCTTTCATTTTTCAAATTTTCAAAATGTTTCTTTTTTACCCTCGGCCCGCAAGGGAAAGAGGGTATTGTAATCGTGTGTGTGTGTGTGTGTGGGTGGATGGGTAGGGGTGGGGTAGGTGGGGTGGGGTGGTAGGGTGGGTGGGTGGGTGGGTGGGTGGGTGGGTGGGTTGGTGGGTGGGTGGGTGGGTGGGTGTGTGTGTGTGTGTCTGGCTGTGTGTCTGTCTGGCTGTGTGTCTATCCGCACCAATATCTAAAAAAAACTACTCATCCGATCCGGCTCAAATTTTAGCACAATATAGGTGCTGGTCCTCAAATAATTTGTCCGAATGTTGGGAATGCCCCGACTTAGATTACCCGGTTCCGGATCTCGGATCAAATTATGGATCAATGGATATCTCGAAAACTGTTGATCCGACTGGTCAAGAATTTTAACACAAGAATGTGTGTTATTATCCACTAGGATATCAACAACCTGGGATAAATCTGGCGTAAAGAACAACTCTGTATATCCGGAAAATCTGAAGTTACAGTGTCAAAATAGGATGGCGAGGGTCTGCACTCACTGATTGCTCTCGTTTTTATTGAACTATTTTACAAAACGCAAAAGTAATTTGACCAAAACCGTTATTATAGGCAAATTCCTACAATAGTTTGTTGTTTCCTTTTCCCTAGGTCACCAAGCAATATAGGTAATGTAACTTCTACTCTTTTAAACACTTACAGGTGCTTGTTTAAAGAAAAGATGGAAGAACAAGAGAGACCAATATATGAAGTATAAGCGAGCTTTGCAATCCAAAAAGAGTGGATCTGGCGCATCCGATGCTCCGAAGATGCAATTCTTTGAGCAGATGTCGTTCCCTTTCATCGCTGATCGCAGGTACAGGAGTTGTACCACGCACCTTAGCACTGAATACATTTAAAATACCTACACTGAAAAATTGTGCAATTGTTAAAGCTTGAATTATACGTCTGTTGGTAGAAAATTATAACTAAACGTTCTCTAGTTGTACATAACTGTTTCTCTCATTAAAGCGTATTTGAAATGTTAAACACACATACACAGATGATGTGTTCAAATGCAAATCTAGCGGGGGTATGGCATCAACTATGTTATATCATACATTCAGAGATAGGGGAGAAGTTAGAGAGTCATTAGTTAAAAATAAATCCAGTTTTATTCACTTTACAGCACAGTTAGCAACTTCAGCCAAAGCCAGACAGATTCCATAGCCAAAGGAGTACCGGATGCTGAAGAGAATGCGGAATCAAGCATTGATCCAGAAACGTCTGATCATGAGGATTCTGACGTGGAGTCCACGCACAGGTAGGTTCCTGTCCCTTAAGTGTCCAATCCTCTGCGTACATATCCCCGTTGCCAGGACACTGGGTGAACAACAAAAAGGTGTTTAAACGAGTCTCTGACTCTAGCAGCCTCCATCGTACCACGCGTGCCAAATGCGCGCAGGCCCACCAAGCCGTGTGATGCTTCCATGCTGTTTTCTTCATTCTCCACAGAATTTGTTGCAGAAGAAACTGCAGGATATTGTGCAAAACCGTAGTAGATTGGATAATGACGTTTACAGTTCCTGGTAAAACACCAACTTTCGTGTAATACACACAAGCCATCTGGAAGCCAGTTTACCACATGCTCACTCGACAATCCTGCGAGCTCTTGAATGTCTATAATTTTAAACTTGCTGGTCCTCTGTGCAATCACGACCTGGGTAAGGGCGCATTATATGTTTCTGTAAGGGAAACGCCTCATCCCCAAGGATGACGTAGGGCATGGGTCCCAGTTCAGCTGCACCCGTGATGGGAGCATCTTCAGGAATGTGTAGTGAACTTGGGTGTGACATTGCCTGGCCTATTTTTGAACCTGAAAAAACGCCCGCATCCGATTGCTTCCCATATGAGCCAATGTCCACGTATATAAATTTCTGTTCAGCATCCTCAAGCGCCAGGAGCACCACGGAAAACGTTCCTTTATAATTATAAAACAAGGAACCACTGTGTGCCGGTGCACGCATGACAACGTGTTTACCGTCAAGGACTTTTAGGTTTCTCCAGTGGCTAAACATCTGAAAAATATAATAAATTAAACCCATATAGTTATTGTTTTTGTCTGTCAAGGGGAATGTGATGCGCCAGTCTCTTAATGCATCAGATGCAACTTCATGTAAATGAATGTCTGCATGTCCCAAGGACAACAGCGCTGTGTAATTAGTTCAGCTGCACTTGCCTATGCAGTGACATATGCTAGTTTGTCCGCCAGTCCTGTTATGTGTCTTTCCATTCGTCCATCCATCCATCCATCCATCCATTCGTCCGTTTTTCCATCTATCCATACGTGCACCCACCGTCTGTCTGTCTGCCTGCCTGCCTGCCTGCCTGCCTGCCTGCCTGCCTGCCTGCCTGCCTGCCTGCCTGCCTGCCTGCCTGCCTGCCTGTCTGTCGGCCTGCCTGCCTGCATGCATGTCGGTCGGTCGGTCGGTCGGTCGGTCGGTCGGTCGGTCGGTCGGTCGGTCGGTCGGTCGGTCGGTCGGTCGGTCGGTCGGTCGGTCGGTCGGTCGGTCGGTCGGTCGGTCGGTCGGACGGTCGGTCGGTCGGTCGGTCGGTCGGTCGGTCGGTCGGTCGGTCGGTCGGTCGGTCGGTCGGTCGGTCGGTCGGTCGGTCGGTATGTCTGTCTGTCTGTCTGTCTGTCTGTCTGTCTGTCTGTCTGTCTGTCTGTCTGCTGGCAACAGTTACAATATTTTCGCCACGTATTGAATTGTGTAATACTTATACTACAAAGGAACGCCATCACCTTATACAATTTTTTTAATGTCAAGAATTTTGTTTACCATAATACATTTTCCAGTATGTTTATATGGGGTTTTTTCAGTGCAAGAGAATCTGAGCAGAAGTCACCAGATACGGCAATCCAGACAGCTTCCAGTGGTTCTCAGGTATCAAGTGCACAACGAGGATGTAAGCGGAAATCAGGAAACACAAGCAGTAGCGATAAAATCGACACTATTCTAACCGAAATGTCGCAGCAGTTGAAATATACAAACGAAGACATTAAACGAGTGGAAGAGCGCGTCGAGAGTCGTTCACCTGCTGATGGATTTTATGGGATGATTGCCTCCAGAATGAAATGCATGTCGCAAGCAACGCAGCAGTGGAAGGGGGTTGTATGTTCGGGCCAAAAGAATGGAAGCAGACACAATTTCAAGTCAAGGACAGCAGGGAACAGCCTACCCAAACCTCAATATGCCACCACCACCACCACCGCCACCGCCACAGCCACCGCCACCACCACCACCACCACCACCACAACAACAACACCAACAACAACAACAACAACAACAACAACAACCGTGTCTATACACACACTCAGTGCAACAGCAACAACAGTATCAGTTACTGCAACAACATCAATCGCACTACTACATCATCAGCAACAGCCACAGCAGTGGCAACAACAACCGCCAAACATGTCAGGTATAATTACTGAATCATTGAATTTATGTAACACGAGTATGTGAGAGACTAGGGCGATTCCACGTTTACAAACACGATGAACTCTTCAAGAAAAATTAAACTGATAAATAATAAAAGATAAAATAATCTTTGCAACATTTGTTAATGTTTTCTTACCTTACACAAATTGCAAGTCATTGTTTTGCAGAAATTGTTTCACGCGCCACAGTTGCCTTGCTAATGATGGGGCCAACAACACTTAGCACACAGTCCATCTGCTCTGCTGACATGCGAAAATAATCGTGGTATCTGTCCCTGTCCAATTCTAATTCCCGCACTAAGTTATCATACGCACCTTGCTCATGGCGCCTCTTAATAATTTCATGTGCCCAAAATCGGTGCTTACATTTGGTTGTTATTAAATGTCGTCTTTTTAGCAGAAGAACTCGCTGTATACTCTCCAGAAGTTTCTTTTTCTTAAGGAGATGTAGAAGTAACACTTGTTCTTCCATCATTAACGACACACATCGTGTTTTTTTAAAAAGCAGCCCTAACAACTCCAGTTACATCAAACAAAGTACGGTATAATGGTGACTGCGTGATCTGGCGAATGTTTTATAGAAAACACATGGATCTAGAATTTTCCAGTATATACCAGCTAGTTGCAGAGAACGGGAAATGGCATCAGTAACAGGACGACCCGCGCGCGGGTCTAGTTTAAAAAACGTGCACAATGGAAAACTTCGACCCGCGCGGGTACACGCGCGCGGGTCACCCGTGAGCGGGTACATGCGCGGTATGGAAATCCTGCCATATGCGTATTTCAACCAAGTTCTCTAACAGTACGTGCACGATCACCTCTGACATGCCTACCATGAATAGAATAATATGCTTACCTCCTGATTGACAATGACATGAACATAATTTTCTAGCATATCTGAGACTTGGTCTCGATTATGTATATCGCATAGGCCTAAATTAGTGTGTATGCATTTGTTAGCTAATAATAATATATTGTCGAGAAAATAATACTTAACTATAACTTATTATGTATCTCTATATCACGTATAATGTACATATATCTCTACCGTCATATGTATACATGAAAAGCACACCTCCTATGCTACAGTTGTAGCCTGTGATGATAAAGGTATCTTATAGATTATTCAGAGAGAAATTTGACAACGCTGTTGCTGCCTGTGTAAGAAATGCCTGTCAATAAATTTGCTCGAAATATCTTCAGCGGGTCTTGCAACATTGACTGCTCTGCTGATTATTTTGAGAACAATTTTCTTGAAAGTTGTTTCATCAACGATTTTCAGCCAAATTGTTATCAACACTTTGCCTAATGATAATTGTACTATCAGCTGATTAGTTTGACAACAATTTGACGGAAAGCTGCTGCTGTTGCTGCTATAGGCAATACCAGCATTCAGTAAACTTGTTATAGATATATTTGTTTTTATTTGCACCATAGGAAATACAGAACTAGTATTGTACTATGCTATACTTAGTACGCGTTCACCTTGGAAGTCATAAAAAGAATGACCAGCATTAGAGTTACGAGAATGGTTTTATACGAACAATTGTTCACCGGCGAAGACAATAGAGTCTGAAATAATGGCACCCGCAAATATCTATCTAAAAATGGCGGCCGGCTACAGTCCAAGTTAGTTAGTGCTCATAAAGTAACAAATATTCCTAAAATTAGCAAGGGTATATATCTGTTATGAATAGATGAGAACTGTATGTTTCGTATTTAATATTTTGTATTTCAAAAATGCTTGCCAAGTCAAGTCAAGATACCTTTATCATCACAGGCCACAACTGTAGCATAGGAGGTGTGCTTTTCATGTATACATATGACGGTAGAGATATATGTACATTATACGTGATATAGAGATACATAATAAGTTATTAATATATTATTATTATTATTATTATTATTATTATTATTATTATTATTGTTATAGCATTCGCAATGATCTAAAACATGCAACATAGTAGCAGTTGTTGTATCGGTAGTAGTAGCAGTAGTAGTAGTAGTAGTAGTAGTAGTAGTAGTAGTAGTAGTGGTAGTAGTAGTAGTAGTAGTAGTAGTAGCAGTAGTTGTAGTAGCAGTGGTAGTAGTAGTAGTAGTAGTAGTAGTAGTAGTAGTAGCAGTAGCAGTAGTAGTAGTAGTAGTAGTAGTAGTAGTAGTAGCAGCAGCAGCAGTAGTAGTAGTAGTAGTAGTAGTAGTAGTAGTAGTAGTAGTAGTATAGCAATTAAGATGGTGTTGTTGTTGTTGTTGTTATTGTTGTTGTTGTTGTTGTTGTTGTTTTTGTTGTCGTCGTCGTCGTCGACGTTGTCTTCGACGTCGTCATCGGCGTTATGTGCTTGCTTGATTACATATCTTTTATTTTGTTTTTACCGCTGAACAATTATCTGTTCTGTTTCTTGGAATGTAATACAAGTTTATACATAATCGATTTAAAACAGGTTCGTTGCATAATTGGAATAGACCTCTAATTTTGTCTTCTGTGTAATTTCTTTCATAATAGTCAGGTAGAAATTTCATCCTTTCTGTTTCATATCTCGCGCATACGAAGAGGAAGTGTATTTCATCTTCTACAACATTGCATCGTTCGCATACCCTCTCCATTCTATCGATTCCCACCCGGCGTTTGGCTTCTATTTCTAAGTGATGGGTGAGTGTTCTGAAATGGCAAGGGTATTAGCGCTTCTGTTGTGTCTAATTTCTTTAGGTATGTTTCAAATTTAAATTCCTGTTTTATTAGTGCATAAAATGTTAACCTATTTGAAACGTTAATATCATATTTCCACTGGTCCATAAATATATTCTCTAAGCATGGTCTGCTTCGTTTGACTAGATCCTTCTGGTTAATATCTTCTAAGCTAAACACGTTATCGTGTGCCGTTGAGTCAAGATTCATTTTAATAGTATTTATCCATTTGATCTGTATATTATTTGTTTGCATATGTTCTAACGCGCAAAAATAGAGGAGTGATGAAAGTTTGCTCTATCCAGCATTGACCAGGCTTGCCCAATATCGGATCCTATTGCACTGGACGATGATTTTAGGGGGAATTTGCCTAACTCGCCATAAACCATGGAATTTGGCGTACTTTGCTTCAATTTTAGTAAGACTTTATACAATTTTATTTGGCAGTGTTCGAGTAGATCTCCCTTTTCAAAACAACATACTTATGATGCATACAATAACACAGGTTGAACCATCGAATCAAATAATATACATTGCAAATCGATTGGAATATTAAAGCGTTTACTTTTTTGTGTTAACGCAAACATACCTTTAGTTCCCTGTTTTGCGTTACGTTTTCTACATGCAAGAAAATGTCCAGTATATTTGAATATAACGCCGAGGAAAAGATATTCATAAACGATTTCAATATCATGGGTGCCTAATTGGAAATATGGTTGATTTTTCCTCTTTCGTTTTTCAAAGATTATTATTTTAGTTTTGTTGTAATTTACTTTTAGCTTATTAATTTAACAATAATCATTAAATGTTTTTAGGGCTCTTTGTAGCGATTCTTCTGAATCTGTCATTTGGAGGGTATCGTCTGCGTAAAGCAATACCAATAAATATAAATAAACATGTAGCTCATCTGCTAGTCTGCTTAACGATGTGAGTCCATCATAACCCCGTTCTTTTAGATAACTCTCGAGATCATTTATAGAAAGAGAAACTAATATGGGGGAAAGGTTTTCTCCCTGCCTCACCCGGATCTTGCACGCACACCTTTTGAATGATTCAAAATTGTGAAAAACGCATGAGGAGATTGATCTATACATATTAATAATTATATTAAAACATTTACCAGATACGCCGTTTTTAGGAGCTTGCTCCATACGCCGGCTCTCAACACAGTATCGAAGGCTTTTTCAAAATCAATAAAACAGCAGTACAGTTTCTTTTTTGTGAAAATAATAATTCTGTAATAATATATAATGCAAAGATATTGTCTAAAGTGGACCTGCCTTTCCTAAAACCAGATTGTGATTCAGATATAATTTCATATTGTTCTGTAAATCCACTCAATGCCCAATTTCCGTTTTAAGACTTCCCTCTACCCCCACCTACCCACCCACCCACACCCACTTCACGTGAAATAAAGTAATTCCCCATTCCCCCCCCCCCACCTGTCCTTCACACGGCGTAAAACAATTGACACCCGCCAACAACGGCTCAATAGGCAACAACAGGCAACACAGACACCTTTAGCAACATCTAATTTTTTTAAGGATTATTTCGGTTTTACTTCATGTCGCACCCCTGCGGGGAAGCACCACATGGATAGAGACATGGCTCAAATACATCTAGGTGTAAGCGGGAAATATAACCAACTTGAAAAACAAAAAGCAAGGTATATCATGGCTCGAATACAACTAGGTGTGAGAGGACAATAAAACCAAACCAACTACAACAACAAATCTGCATTGTGCGATATCTTATGATTAGCGAAATTGTTCAGTTTGAAAAATATTGATATTTTGGCCAAATTATGCCTGCCCCAGGGAGAAATGGATCTGGCTTGAATGCCTAGAAAACTTAGTTTGAAAAAGAAACTATGAGGATTTAAACATTTTAATGTTTTCTTTCACCAAAACAAGTTACAAAATAAGTAATATTGATATAATGCAGTATGTACACCCATTTTTCACATTCACCTGAGTTAATATCACAGGAAAATGTAAACCATCCATAAACTTAGGTGCTATGATCAATACTATAAAGGGTATGAGATTTATAAGGCACTTTCATTACATATGTATGCATTGCCTCTTATAACGCATGAGCGATTGATTTTGTTCTTCAACCCTTTAATGACTAAATTTCTTCGAAAAATTAAAATATTTACTTATTGAATGTCCATATGCAGGCCAAGAGAAGACTATTTTTGAAAATGTACCACTGTAATGACAGGCTCGGTCATTTCAGTGGTAAAATTTCAAAAATAGTCTTCTCTTGGCCTGCATATGGACATTCAATAAGTAAATATTTTAATTGGTCATTGCTCAAAACCACTACCGAGGCTGGTTTTGGCGGGTTTCGTCATGAAAGGGTTAACATCAAAATCAGCACTCTTTCTAATAGACGTGTTCTTTAGCAAGGCTGTAAACGTTACTTCCTCTTCTGAAACATGAAAGGAAAGGTAAGGCGCTCATATTAATATGTTAGAGTCAGGATGTGATTCTTCAGAAAATATTTATTAACGACCATAATTTGATCTATATATTGTTCTTAAGTACACACTCGTGTACATATGTGTACTCGATGCGCACGCACGCACGCACGCACATACGCCCGGACGTACACGTGCACACATGCACGCGCCATGTACGCACAAATATATAGATATGCGTGTTTAGAAAGTAAGCTTAATATCATTTACCTGTAAGGCTATGCGCATGAGGCTGGAATCTTCCAATTTTTCCATATTTGCAGATGGCCTTCTTTTCCATATCGTCTAATACATAACATATTATATTAATGTATCAATGGAGATAATAAGCATACAGTTGATTCAAGGAATTAGACTATTTCTAGTTATGTCGCGCCCATTCCTAGCTAATTTCCGCCCACGTTTAGCGCGTGTTGTGATCTATTTATCTACTTTGAATCCTGAATTCTCAGAATCACATTTTCAAGGCAATTATAGAGTTAAGCTTTTGAATATTTTGAAACTAACAACAGCGTCCAGTCAAACTAGTTTCAAAATAGTCAACATAATGTAATTAAACATTAAACCGTTCAAAGACATACAATTTCTACACTAGACGGACATTTCAATTTTTATGTTGGAGCTAGATACGTCAATAATATGCATTTTGATTGTGACGTAACCCTATATGTGACATAATTGATTAGTACGTAATTTGTTTGAATGACAGATAATATGCATTATATAACGTTGGGAAATGTGAAAAATGAATTAAACGCCATTTGAGCAAAACGGGCCACACTCTTTATGGGGCAAAACGATTCCACAGTGTCCAGTTATGCCCCAATAGAAATGGTCAAATATTACCAATGTATGCAATACTACTACTACTACTACTAGTACTACTACTACTACTACTACTACTACTACTACTACTACTACTACTACTACTACTACTACTACTACTGCTACAACTACTGCTACTACTACTACTACTACTACTACTACTACTACTACTACTACTACTACTACTACTACCACCACTGCTGTTGCTACTGCTACTGCTACTGCTGCTGCTGCTGATGCTGCTGATGCTGCTACTGCTACTACTACTACTACTACTACTACAACTACTACTACTACTACTACTACCACTGCTGCTGCTGCTGCTGCTGCTGCTGCTGCTGCTGCTGCTACTACTACTACTACTACTACTACTACTACTACTACTACTTTTTTTTTCTTTCATTTTTTTTAAACCGACGCTTACGCAGTCGGACAAAGTTCACGGAGGAACTCCTTTAAAAAGGCTTGCAAACCCCCAGAAAAAAACCTGGTGAACTAGTAAGCCTGATTAATATTACACCAAAACAAAAGATAAATAATGAGCATTAATACAATCTATAAATACATATGGCTTAAAATGTATAGATACAAAACAATAGGCTGATAAAGCTCCGATAGCAAAACAAAACGTAACAAAGGCATTACTATTCAACCCAGGTGTAGTAGTAGACCCGTGTGGCGAGTGCAACTATCCAACAAATGAAAAGTGCCTCGTCAATCAATGACAAATACGTCAATCATTGACGCCAGTGGGCTGATTCTTTAAAGATCAGCGGGCGTAGTAGCATTTGGGTAGTATAATACATATAGTCGGCAGAAAAAGTACAGAAAAATAGATGGCGCTCTTGTTTATATTTTCAATTTACTTTATTGTAAGGTTTTGTAAATTACCATTCAATCCATGTGTGGTAGTAGGCCCCTGTGGCGAGTGCAACTATTCAACAAATGAAAAGTGACTCGTCAATCAATGACAAATAAGTCAATCATTGACGCCAGTGGGCTGATTCTTTAAAGATCAGCGGGCGTAGTAGCATTTGGGTAACATAACATATATAGTCAGTAGGAAAATTAAAGAAAAATAGATGGAAATAGATGGCACTCTTGTTTACATTTTTTATTTACTTTGTTGTAAGGTTTTGTAAATTACCCGGGAACAAATAACCCTATAAAACCCTGTACAAGTTTCTAAAATTACCTGGGACAATTTTATAATTCAATGGCAACTTACTTTATCGATTGATTATTAAATTACCCCAGTCTGTTTATTTGTTAACATGAATTATTAAACATAACAATATCAAAGTGCAGACTAAAATGAATTACAGGACACAGATTAATTAAAAGACACAGATAAATCAGCTGTAGTAATTAAATGATTTAAGCTAGTGCAGACCCATTTATTTTTACAGTTCCCAACTCTATTGAAACTATGTTTGTTTTGCACCATATGTCCTTGAATACTTTTTCTTTACCATGCTGCCTTAATCTAAAATATTCGCAAGGAATATGATTCAGCAGCAATGAACGAAATATTGCCTTTATTGCTCTATTGTGATTGCCCATATATGGATTTTTCGTCTGTGCACACTGATGTTTCCAAATGGCCCAAACACCCATGGTTAGCATTGTTATTAAAATAGTCCTTTCAGACTTTATGATATTTACACCGCTTGATCCAAATTCTCTAAATAAGACTACATGCGTTTCTAGAACAATGTGCTTCGCTCCAAATTGTGCCAAGATTTGGCTGATATAGTCCCAAAATTGTGACGATATTGGACATTCCGCAAATAAATGCTCGATTGTTTCCTCGTCTGTTTGACATAAGTAACACCTATCAAAGTCGTAATATTGCACTTGTATGTCAAGTGTCCCACCCATAGCCGTCGATGTAGTAATCGCCACAATAAATCACGAGCCATATTTGGTATGTATGGAAAATGTAAGATTTTCCATACATTTTTCCACTGGATGGTTTATAGCTTGAGTCATCCCATCTCCTAATTGCTATGGGAGGTGTTACTTGTTTTCGTATCATAATGTGGCACCATTCCTTGGATCTCATCTTGGATTTTAACATGTCAGCATCAAGAACTAATGCAGGTTGTGGAGTCAAACTATTATTATTTACATTTGGCAGACGAAACCATTCAATTGGTACAGCATGTGTTATTTTATTTAGCAACCGCTGGACATCTATATGCCTCATATGTGTTTTTCTAGCTACTTCTTGCATTGAAATCCATCTACGTGTTTGAGGGTGTATCATATCAGATAAATGTTGAATGCCATATTTTGCAAAGGATGGTAGATAAAGTACTGCATTGTTATAACATATATTACTATTGCCCCACAATTGCTGTTCTAGTACTTCCTTCCAACACGTATGTGGAGGCATGTATCTGTCAAATATTTCTAACTACTTAACTTGATCTTTAAACACATCTGGTATCATTTGGCTATTCGGATGTGGCTTCTTTGAGGTAAAAACCTGCTCCGCCAGAAATGGTTCTACAATTATCTCCATGAGAGCTCGTGAAACACATGCCCATGTCTCATCTGATGTAATAAGATCATTAAAAAAATTTAACCTTAAAGAAACACATTTCACTTTAATACCAATTAAATCAAGTCCTCCTTCTAACATAGCATTATTGAGAACACGATGAGAAACTAAATGATTCTTTTCTTCCCATATGAATGACAATATCAACTCATTAACCTCCTTTTCTAGATGTTTTGGCATGTGTACAGCATATGCTGTATACCATAGCCCAGATAATACCAAGTTGTTGACAACAAACACCCTACCAAAAATTGAAAGACGACGACGCTTCCAATTTGCTAATATTCTCTTAAGCTTAGATACTCGTTCATTCCAATTTTGTGTTGTATTTGGTTTCCTGCTAAAATAGATGCCTAAAATCTTAATGGTATCATTAGACCAATTGATTTCAAGTGGCTGGTCATTCTTCTCTTTCCATGGCCCCAAAAATAATCCTTTGGATTTTCCTTTATTGATTTTCAAACCAGATGCATTTTGGAACTTTTCTAGTACGTGGTTTACAATTGCAAAATCATTATTTGAACTACCAAACACAGTTGTGTCATCAGCATATTGTGACAGCTTATGTGGTCTTTCTATGTCACGAATACATATGTCTTGAAAGTTATTATTTTGCCTCAATGCTTTGCCAAGGGATTCCGTCACAATAACAAATAATAATGGCGATAGGGAACACCCCTGTCTAACACCATGTTCTAAGAGAATTTCTCTGGATAATTGATTGTTCACTAAATAGCTACTCTTGATATCCGTATATAAAATCTTAAACCATTTAATAAAGTTTGAGCCTAACCCAAACGAGTGCAAAGAATTAAAAGGAAAATCCCATTCCACACGGTCAAATGCCTTTTCGTTGTCCAAGGCAATCACAGCTGAAGGGATGCTATCCTTCTCAACCAATTGTATAAGGTCTCTTATTAACATGGTATTGGTTAAAATTGTCCTCCTGGGTACAGCACATGTCTGCTCTGTTCCAATGATTTCTCCTAAAACACTACCTAGTTTCAATGTTAGAGCTCTGGATATTATTTTGTAGTCTACACATAGTAGAGAAATTGGTCTGTAATTCTGAATTAGACGTCTATCATTTCGTTTATATATTAGCCTTACGTATGCCCTAGCCATAGTTGGTGGTAAATGGCCTTTCTAAAAAATTTCAGTGGCTAATTCTTCCATTATTGGACCGATCAAACTCATATTGTTCTATATCTCTTATTTTACTTTTAATTTTAACCAGTAATTCATAATAATTATCTTCACCATTATTTACTTTAGCATTAATTTTCATCAGTGATCGATGAAGTGTTTTCTTGCGTTTGCTTTTCTAATAGCATACTTTCGGGAAACATACTTTAAATACAGTTTTACATCCTCCCACCATTGCAATGTGCTCTTATATGATGCTTTCCTATTAATCCAATATTGCCAACAACTCTCTATATTATTCTTATAAAATTCTTCTTCCAACAGTGTTGTGTTTAATTTCCAAAACACAACCCCTTTTGTTACCCAATCAGCATTGGCAAAGGTTACACAAACCATGTTATGATCTGAGAATGCGACTGGCTTAATATTAACATCTCTCCAGTACCCAGTCAACAAACTATTCACATAAATTCTGTTGATCTTTGAACCAACTTTACCATCTGCCGAAAACCATGTAAGATCATTACCATGAGGTTTTGATATTCTATAGGTGTCAACAAAATTTTCAACATCACATATTTCTTTTAAGAGTGTATGTGATGTATCAGTATAAGTTGAAGTTGCATTCTTGTCATTTTCTTTGTCTACGACACAATTAAAGTCACCACCGATTACTAAGTTTTCAGTGATGTTATCTAGTGCTGTTGTAGACATCTCATTAAAAAAATTACGACGTAGTTGATGAGATGCAGGTGCATATATACACAGCAACGTGAAACGTGTTTGTTGAATATCTAGCATGACTCTCACCCAGCGGCCATTTGCACCTGATACTGAAGAGATTATATTTACATAGGCTGAACAACGAGGGAGTATAACAATTGCTACGCCTGCACTATTATCTTGAGATAACGAATAGAATATTCTGGATCCAGAAATCTTTTCTAAATTATCGTATGATTCTGACTTCTGAATTTGTGTTTCCTGTATCAAAGAAATGTCAATCTGCTCATTTTTCAGAGTCTCTAGTAAGTGACGTTGCTTTATGTCACTATTTAAGCCTCTACAATTGAGTGTGCAAATTAGCATAAAAAGTAATAAAATGATGTGTATAACCGCAATTATTAAGCTAACTAGATTTTGGGTTTTTTCGACCCTCTCTTAGACCAATTACCTATTTTACTCGCAAACGCTGCACTACTTAGCTCAACTTTTTTTCCAAATGCGTATATTTTAATATATCTGAATCATGACGCAGATGCCTATATTTAACCCCCTTTGCGGTCACATATGGAACTAACACCTCTCCTGCCTCTGACCTGTACATGACCATTTCATCGGGTGATTTAGAACTCTGTGTTTGAATGGATATATCGGATTCAGCGACTGACATATTATCATCTTCTATATCACTTTCCTCTACTTCTGATTCAGAACTATCTCCATCTTTCTGTCGCTTTGTTCCACTCAATCGATCCGAGACACCAATTACTATCTCTATATTATTTAAATCGTCTAGATTGAGTGTATCTGTGGAAAATCAAAGTTAGTTTCAGTATCTTGCGACCTGAATTTTACTTGTCCTAAATTAAAACTCTCTTTCAGAGGGTATTGGTCATCATCTTCAACTTGTGTGGAATTAGCCTCTCTGACATCAGACTTGGATTGACTTGTTACTGGAGTAAGACTTAGCCCCTCATCTAGAACCTCTATTTCATCGCCTGCAACTACAGCGATTGGATTCTTAGTTTTTTCAACATGCTTCTCATTAACATGGACTTCAGCTACAATCTCAGCAACTATTGGTTCGATGACATTTTCTTTAGCAACGTGCTTCCCATTAACATGGATTTCAGCTACAATCTCAGCAGCTACCAGTACTATGACATTCTCTTTAGAGACAAATTGCTCTGCACCTTTATCAGCACCCTTTTTGACATATTTGTTCTGCGGGCATCGCCACTTAAATGATCAGATGATCCACAATCTAGACATTTGTTTTTGTTAGGGCAATCTGTTGCAAGACGTTCTATGCTTAAGCAGATTCTACACTCTTTGATTTGCCACCTGTACCATAAAGGCAAGATAAATCGACCATCTATCGTGACCTTACTTGGGAGAGGTTGTTCTACCTTTTCGAACCAAATTGTTCTGATGCCATTTTCTAAGGTTCGATCAAATGGATAGGTCTCGTGTTCTACTTTGTCCACTTTGCCATACTTGATCAATTCATTGATAACCCGTTCATCTGGGATCTCTAATAGAACCTTCATCTTGACTAATAGACGATCAGAATCCATTTCCTCCACATTACACACCTCACCCTTCACGACAAGGACCTCGTCGAGCAACATTTCCTTCACACTTTCATTAACTACGGTGACATTCCATACATATTTGGAAACGTCAATGAGACCTTGATGGACCCGTGGCCCTGCCCCAACTACATCATTCAACCCATGATACACCTCAATTGCCAAAACACCCCAAGCATTTGTCGTGATTTTAAGACTCAGGGTACGCTTATAGGAGGTTGCCATGGTGTTTTAATACATGAGGAAACCCATACTACTACAATATATAAGGGGTAATACAAATATATAATACCAAGACGTCAGGGAAAGAGCTAAACACTAAATAAATAGTGTCCCCTTTTGAAACCCTGACACCTACCAACAAATAAACGAATAGATAGTACAGTCATATATTTGTTAGTTTGAACCACTTTCTAAGTGGTTCACTAACACCTAACCGATTAAAGTGGTTTCCTAATGCATACTAACATATTACAGTCATATATTTGTTAGTCTGTTCGAGTTGACCGGGGACAGCCAACTGACTATAAAGATTTATATAATCAAAGTACTAGGCTTGCGCTTACAAATGACAAAGGAATAAAATCAACTCACTCAAGCGATCTTTCCAAAATATAATGCGCTAGCCAACGAACTATAGAAATAGCATACTGGCGCGGGAAGAAATGTATTGCATTGACCACAGTAAGAGGCGTCCTATTAAATGGCTGAATCCGCCAGCTAAGAGGAGTGCCTTTAGAAACTGGAGACACAAAATGCGCTCCTACCAAGACAAGAATTTACAAATTAAACATAAAATATATGTATAAAATGTATCTACAAAATCGCGTTAGAAACCAGCAAATTCGGGTAGCAATTGCAGAGCTAAATAAACGCGTGCGTTCACTTCGACTACTACTACTACTACTACTACTACTACTACTACTACTACTACTACTACTACTACTACTACTACTACTACTACTACTACTACTACTACAACTAGTCTTTTTTCTCAATGCTGTAAAAAGAGACACCCTTACCAAGGCTGTATTGGGTCCGCAATTACTGTTAGTCCCTTAGGAGTATTCGTCCCATACATTGAACTATTGCCAAGTTTCTTCATTATTTATTGCTCAATGTTCAACAGGCCCATTATTATACGAATATAGGTACCAGTAAAACCATTTAAAATCCTGATAGATTTTCAAAACTCGTAATTTTTATATCGCATAGCGATTGAGGTGTCATTTAGTCTCGATATTGGGTTGTCTAAAATACGTTCTTTCACTCTAAAGTGTCGTTAGTGTATTACACAGTGCACTAGTTCATACAATCCATTGAAGTTCGTTGCCGACCTCATGTCCTCACAACACCTTTAAGTAAAGAATTATTTAAAACAGTAGGCGTGTATGGGTAGGTAGGGGTAGATATGGCTACATATACCTAGCTATGCGTAGCTATGCCTAAGCTCTATGACTATCTATATGTTGAACCGGAATGGGTTAATCATTACTCCGTGTCTTTTTTATGTTTAAAAGGGAGGGCGTGTATGTGATGTCCGCTAGGGAAGCCACCAAATATTATAATTATTTAGCCTGATTAACTGTCTCATTGTTGTTGATATTTCCTCATTACACAAACGTACGGATTGGTTATATTCGCTCACTTCCTTTGCTAATAAATGGTAAAGACACACCATTCGTACACTTGACGGGTTATTCAATGTTCATGCTGGAGCTAGATATGTCATTCACTGTAGGTTGTGATTGTGGCATAAGCCAACAATTGACGTAATTGATTGAGAGAGATACTGAGATAAATATATCTTATGAGATACATATACCTGCACATGCCCGTCCCGACGACTTTTGGCTGTATTAGAATACATCTTCTATCATTTATTTATGCGTATATTCTTATATCAGACCGGCCACTGGGATCAGTCCTTTTGTCTTCCTTAGTAACGTCAAATGGCACGCCATTAATTACCCTTGGTATAGCGTCTTCTTCAACTTCAAAACCGACTGAAATTGATAAGATGATGAACGATTAATTGTAGAAGATATGGTTCAAATCTACACTTAAAGTGAACTCTGTGGCTGTTAATGTCTCTACGTTTCGGCGGGGTGGTTGTACATGGTTGCAAGACAGTGAAATTGCGTATTACGTTTTCAATGTTACCATTTGGCATCGATATATTTACAAAACTATTTAGAGTTATTGTAACCTATTGACGCGTTATTGTATCGCCAGGATGGCGTTAATACATTTACAGAGGCTGCGAGTAACGATATCAAATGCCGAATTTCAAAATGTGTTGTTGGGTTTTTTCATTGCTTACGAAAAATGTTAATGGTTGCTTATCAATATAACGACATGGTTGGGTCACGCAATAGACATAGGAAGGTCGAATCTATGTTAGTGTCGCTAATAGAGTGGGCAGTCTGTTATCGAGGATTAATTACCTATGAATGAAAATTACAGATCGTCGCATTTATCTTAATATATGTTTGGTAGCGCGCATTGTTGGAAAAACAGTTTCCATGTAAACGGTCATTGGACAGCCTGCACATTTCAAGACGATGTCTTTGTGCAATTGCCTCCAATCAATGTCAAATTGGGAAAGTCTGATACAGATAGACAGCGATGATTTAAACGAAACATGTTATCTGGTTCGAGAATACTCAATCTTTTAAGAAAAAAGCGTTGCTCGAATCAAGAGATGTTGAATTGTAATGCTACAGTGAAGTGGGGCAGGTCATGGTGGTTTGTTGTTGTTGGAATGATGGATGTGATCTTATGAGTCTCTGGTCAGTTGACGGACAGAGTATGGGCTCCATTTAGAGAGAACTCGGGGAAGTCGCGAGAGTTCTGAATGCCAACAAAGCATGTTTGGATAACCAGTTGGTTCAGTGGTTAAAGGTAACCACAATGATGTAACGATTGTGCAGGCTGGTAGCAACACGCCGCATTTGCACAAGAAGGCGCTAGAGATTTCTGACAGCTGTCAAAGACCCGGCATTGGGGTTTGCCTGTCTGGATACCTAGATGGTTAAATAATCGAGAGGATTATGTTGAGTAAATGTGGAGATTGTGACGACTTGAAAATGTTAGATGAAGCATTTGCTTTTGTGGACTTTGTGTTTGATCCACATACTACTGACAAGTTTGCAAGCGACTATAATTGCATGTGTATGCGTTTTAACTCTGTAACGGTCCTTTGAGGGAACTGAAGGTACTTGCACAATTGTGCAGTCCTAGGGGGAGGATCATTATTGGGTAGCTCCTCCACCACATTTGGCCATTTTGTACTTTAACAACTCAGAGCTGAATCAGCGTACGTGTCGCTTGTGGCACCATAATGGAACTATGCTCCAAATTTGCCCATGTTATCTGGTAGTCGCACTTGATTTCACAAGGTCGTGAAAGGATGCATCGTTTAGAGATGCTAATGGTACAATTATTAAAGGTAGATGTAACACATTTCGTTCCCTTTTTCCTTCCAGAATCTCAAGCATACGGTTCCTTAAATGTATGTTAACGTTATTATCTTTTTTTTGCAGGATCGAAGCTAACTAATTAGATAGAAGTCACCATAGGTGCGAATGACACTGACCTATATCGCATCGCAGACATTTTGCCACCAAGAACCGTTGGGTACATTTTGTGAGCGGCGGCAAATGGGAGAGTCGCCGATTATGGTTGGAAACGCCATAATAGGAGTTGCTGCGAAAGTGCCTAATTGATTCGCTGGAAAGCAGGTTAGCGGTGAGTCAGAACCTGGCTTATGGATTAAATGTGTTTCACAGTTTATTTGTCTTAAGATACGTTCATATGTAAGAATTTTCGTGATACTTTCTCGTGATCGCGCTCTTCCTAATATAACTATGCTGATTCATGATGTGACCTTATATCTATGTCTTTTGTGTGTCTGTGAGTGTGTATGTGCTTGAATTTTTTCGTACATGGCCATGGAGATTTTTCCCTTATTTTAACGAATGAGTTATTTACAAAATACACGTCATAATTTTAGTTATTTAAAAATAACCGTCATGATCTTTGTGTTTGAATCTGAATCGATCTGAGAAGGAGTTTCTTAGAAGACGGTTTCCATTTCTTTATAATTTGTCTACGGCGGCTGACTAGGTTAAGCAAAACAGTTGTTTTGTCATGTGTGCATATGCCTATAGGTTAGGAGAGACATATAATAGTTGACGTTTCGATAGTATCGTAAATAATTACCGTCTCCACGTTTCGGCTTGGGGCCTGAGTGAATGTCTCCTGTGGACACCGGGTGGGTCATTGTTGGTTACCGTGAATACATGGACGTTTTGGTAACGAGTTTGGCCATTCTACGATCAGTTACTGGAGTGTCAACAAGTTTTATTTGTAATATTGTATTCTATCTAATATGTTTTGAGAATTTTAAGGGCACATATTTGTATTAGTGATGTATCATCTGGTTTGGAATACTTTCTGCGCAGAAAATATTTTGCTTATATTTTTCAGGAAGGAGTCAACATCGTCGTGTCGT
>CM067365.1:57677105-57687105 GCA_034401795.1 Chaetoderma sp. LZ-2023a
CGCATGACACGTGTGTTTTACCTATGAATGAAAATTACAGATCGTCGCATTTATCTTAATATATGTTTGGTAGCGCGCATTGTTGGAAAAACAGTTTCCATGTAAACGGTCATTGGACAGCCTGCACATTTCAAGACGATGTCTTTGTGCAATTGCCTCCAATCAATGTCAAATTGGGAAAGTCTGATACAGATAGACAGCGATGATTTAAACGAAACATGTTATCTGGTTCGAGAATACTCAATCTTTTAAGAAAAAAGCGTTGCTCGAATCAAGAGATGTTGAATTGTAATGCTACAGTGAAGTGGGGCAGGTCATGGTGGTTTGTTGTTGTTGGAATGATGGATGTGATCTTATGAGTCTCTGGTCAGTTGACGGACAGAGTATGGGCTCCATTTAGAGAGAACTCGGGGAAGTCGCGAGAGTTCTGAATGCCAACAAAGCATGTTTGGATAACCAGTTGGTTCAGTGGTTAAAGGTAACCACAATGATGTAACGATTGTGCAGGCTGGTAGCAACACGCCGCATTTGCACAAGAAGGCGCTAGAGATTTCTGACAGCTGTCAAAGACCCGGCATTGGGGGTTTGCCTGTCTGGATACCTAGATGGTTAAATAATCGAGAGGATTATGTTGAGTAAATGTGGAGATTGTGACGACTTGAAAATGTTAGATGAAGCATTTGCTTTTGTGGACTTTGTGTTTGATCCACATACTACTGACAAGTTTGCAAGCGACTATAATTGCATGTGTATGCGTTTTAACTCTGTAACGGTCCTTTGAGGGAACTGAAGGTACTTGCACAATTGTGCAGTCCTAGGGGGAGGATCATTATTGGGTAGCTCCTCCACCACATTTGGCCATTTTGTACTTTAACAACTCAGAGCTGAATCAGCGTACGTGTCGCTTGTGGCACCATAATGGAACTATGCTCCAAATTTGCCCATGTTATCTGGTAGTCGCACTTGATTTCACAAGGTCGTGAAAGGATGCATCGTTTAGAGATGCTAATGGTACAATTATTAAAGGTAGATGTAACACATTTCGTTCCCTTTTTCCTTCCAGAATCTCAAGCATACGGTTCCTTAAATGTATGTTAACGTTATTATCTTTTTTTTGCAGGATCGAAGCTAACTAATTAGATAGAAGTCACCATAGGTGCGAATGACACTGACCTATATCGCATCGCAGACATTTTGCCACCAAGAACCGTTGGGTACATTTTGTGAGCGGCGGCAAATGGGAGAGTCGCCGATTATGGTTGGAAACGCCATAATAGGAGTTGCTGCGAAAGTGCCTAATTGATTCGCTGGAAAGCAGGTTAGCGGTGAGTCAGAACCTGGCTTATGGATTAAATGTGTTTCACAGTTTATTTGTCTTAAGATACGTTCATATGTAAGAATTTTCGTGATACTTTCTCGTGATCGCGCTCTTCCTATATAACTATGCTGATTCATGATGTGACCTTATATCTATGTCTTTTGTGTGTCTGTGAGTGTGTATGTGCTTGAATTTTTTCGTACATGGCCATGGAGATTTTTCCCTTATTTTAACGAATGAGTTATTTACAAAATACACGTCATAATTTTAGTTATTTAAAAATAACCGTCATGATCTTTGTGTTTGAATCTGAATCGATCTGAGAAGGAGTTTCTTAGAAGACGGTTTCCATTTCTTTATAATTTGTCTACGGCGGCTGACTAGGTTAAAGCAAAACAGTTGTTTTGTCATGTGTGCATATGCCTATAGGTTAGGAGAGACATATAATAGTTGACGTTTCGATAGTATCGTAAATAATTACCGTCTCCACGTTTCGGCTTGGGGCCTGAGTGAATGTCTCCTGTGGACACCGGGTGGGTCATTGTTGGTTACCGTGAATACATGGACGTTTTTGGTAACGAGTTTGGCCATTCTACGATCAGTTACTGGAGTGTCAACAAGTTTTATTTGTAATATTGTATTCTATCTAATATGTTTTGAGAATTTTAAGGGCACATATTTGTATTAGTGATGTATCATCTGGTTTGGAATACTTTCTGCGCAGAAAATATTTTGCTTATATTTTTCAGGAAGGAGTCCTGACATCAGGATAGAGTCCGTCATCCTACAGAGGCACGTATATGCTTTGTTAGACCTTCGTCGTCCAGTTAATTAACCTTTCCGCTTTTATCTATGCCCCGCCTACCTCTAGCTAAATGCCGCCCACAATTCGCCGTGTTAGGATTGATTGGATTGACCGATGCCCCGATTAATTTCCTGAAGACCATAGAGGTAAGTAAGCTGTTGAATATTTTGTAACTAATTTGACTGGGTGCTGTTGCTGTCTATGACAGCAACAGCGCCAAGTCACATTAATTTCAAAATATTCGACATAATAGATATTAAATAGTAAAGACATACAATTCGTACAACACCGCATAGTCCGTATTCAAATATGCGTGCGTGACGTACTTATCTGCGGCATTTATGACATCATAATGACGTCATTCTTTATGATGTCATTATTCACGTCACGTAGTTAATTATGACGGCATATGATGGATGGATACAGTAGAAAGGGCCACTAGTTTGAACAGCCAACAGAGCATTTTATGATGATTTTGACACTCATAACAGGGACTGAGATGCACTTGGAGAATCACACGATTTTTCTTATGGAAATCATTTAGCACCAATTAGTACAAGAAAAGTAAACAACGTAATATGGTAAGAGGGCATGCCAATAGTGGTTGATTATGACGCCAGCATACACGTGCCTTAGTTAATTATGGCGTCACATGACGTCAGATTAATAGATGTATACTCTGGAACGGTACATAACACGTTAACAGAAGAACTGCAACGTAATCTGGCAAGGGAGCATGACAACAGTGAGTGCACATTGAAGGAAATGCGCGGTGCAATTAAAAAAGAAGTAAATATTTTAGAAGCAGGCGGAATATTTCCCTGTAAGTGTATGCAAAGCCATTAACGGCCTTGCTGTTATCACGTGGAATGAACGTTTGACGATGATTCGATAGGGAACAACATGCGCCATCTGTCTAAACAACCATCGAGTCGCACACTGCAATTCCAAATATCGGAGTAGAGAATACAGTCGAAAACAGTACACACATATTCGATAATGTAGGTCAACCAGAGGAAAATGACTAGCTTGTCATATTGCCATACTTAAAATGTGTATCAGTTAATAGAAAGAAACACAATGTTGCTTTTAAATTTCCTGTATATTCCCAGTTTTGCATCGGGTTGGGATGCATCCAAGATCTTTGATCATGTGGGGCAGCCCAGTTCGAACTAAATCGTGTTTCTGATGTTGCTCTAAATAGCTTAGTTCTCCTGGTCTTATTGAATATGCTCTAACCATTCCATATTGACTCAAAACCAAATTCTATCTACATATTTTCATGTATTTATCCCACTTGGAAACTATGATAGAAGCTGTACATGGTTCCATGTTGGTTTAATAAACATAGTTTCTGAGTCCAGCACACATACTCTTAACCTTGAAGTAGGAGATCACACATTAAGGAATACTGCACGAATTCACCTCGAGCCACAGCATGTGTTGCTCCCCGAGTAGGTATTTGCCAAAGATAATTGCAATTTTATAAGCTGGTATCTTGTCGCCTAACTGCATGATATTGCTTGCATTTCAGCCTTTCGAAAAAAAAATTAGCGACTATTTCACTCCAGTAGGACAGTATTGACGAGATTAATTAATTGAATATAACTACAATCCAATCGTACAGTCTATACCATTGAGGCACGAAATAAAACACGATACGTCTTGTAGAGATGCCCACTTCAGTTGAATATGATTATTTTAATTGTATCTAGCTTCACAGTGCTACACCGTGTGTTACAGTATGGATTCAGTGTGTGAAATGCATTTTGCAGCCAAGTAGAAGTTCCTGACGGCACAGCAAACTTGTCAAAAAACATAACACAGCTATTGATGCTATCGTTTAAAATAAACATATTATCAAGTATTATTATTATTATTATTATTATTATTATTAGTATTATCAAAATTATCAAATAAATACAGGTTAATCATCAAAGGGCTAGGTACGCACCCCAGTTAAACACCAACAGGTGATGATATGTATTTCCTGTAGTCATCTGTTACCTTGACTCTATATTGCTCATCAAAGTATATATAACATTAAGAAGTCCCCCCCCCCATCCCACCTGCCAATACATTACCACATTTTGAGAGATGTCAAATGGCGATTTGAATTCAAAAAGTCTTCAATGAAAGACTGCGGTCTGCAGTTATGACATTTTTCTTGTAGCTGTCCTGGTATTGAGGAACAAGCTTATTGGTATTTGCTAATTTCGATAACCTATTTGCAGTATCCAACATACTAACTTAAACAGGTTTCTTTCATGAGCAATGTTACTAGAGTTGTTCAGTTTGGAAAGGGGAAGATGCGAGAGATTGTGATGTACGCAGACATGAGGGGTAGGGTGTGGAGAGGGAGGAGGGGGGGGGGAGTCAAAGGATGGTTCCCGATCAATCCCCTAATACAGAAGATGGGTCTCGTCAGCCAGAACATGTGCACAACTTCAATAAAAGGGTAGACAGTAGAAAAGCAATAATGGCCCTAAAGAATGACTGAGTGTGTGTGGGCCAGTTGGCATCATGAACAGCGAGCATTTCCCACATACATTCTCAACCATGCATCTGAACATTATCCCCACTACGGATGCTGTGCTTTGCGGGAGAACAAATACACATCGCACAGTCAAAACCCAAGAAACAACACAGCATTCTCTCCAAACTGATGCCAATTGGAAAAACTCTGTCAACTCTCACCTTATCACGCATCAGAGATAACATTGACATATTTACTGAAATTGGCAGATCAGCTTTCAAATATGACGTAATTGCGCCAAAATCGTATGGGCACACCATTCACTAACATCTATAGCTCTATCAAAACATGTTGAACGTGTACAAGATTGGAATCTACATGTCACGTATTGCTGATACTATGAAGTGATCACAGATTCTCTAATTCCCCCATCTTGCTAAATGTATGTATGTATGTATGTATGATTACTGTATTCTGCGGCTGTAGTAGCAGAAACATCAGACAGCTGTAATCAGACCGTCTTCGCTTTTGCCAACTGTGGCTTGTCCTCAGCCACAAATCCTTAGCTTCATCGGGTCCATGCTTGACTTGAGTGTACCTAATCCTGCTTTCTTGAGGTCACCTCGCAGCACGCTTAGCTGATTTATGCAATGAAGTCCTCTCCTGGCTCTGTATTTGCTGGCTCCGAGTAGGGGGAATTCCAAGGCTCTCTGTGCTGGTGTGTCTTCTGGCATCGTTAGCACATGGCCAGACATGGACCATCTTTGCTGGGCGACTTTTACAGACAGCGGCGGCGTATTACACATCTTGTGTAGGGCATCGGTGGAAATTATGCTCTCTGGCCAGCACTGTCCAGTGAAGGTGCGTAGATGTTTGCGGTGGCAGGCATCAAGTTTGTCTAGAGGCTGCTAAATGTAATACTGAAGAACCACGCCTGGTGAGACACCTCCTGGCAAATACGAAATGATCTGTTCGTATCAAATCGGCACTTTCTGGAAGATGGTGGCACGCCAATAGAATCACTTCCGGTGCCTTTTACAGCTCTAAAATTATTCTACACCATTCGACAAAGCCAATTCATTCACTCTCAAGACTTGACATGCCGATGCAGATGGAATATGATGTCATTGATGAATAAAAAGCTTCCCCTTTATAAACCACTTCCCATAGCTGCAAAACATCTCAATGCCATATGCCCTTTCATGAAGGAAGCCGCAATGGATTTCACATATGTATACCTGTTCAACACCAAGGGGACAAATAGTGCTGGTAATGGACCTTTGCATTTTAGCTATGCCCCGCCCGTCTCGAGCTAAGCTCCACCGACACCTCACAATGGCAGCAACAGCTCCCATTCAATTAGTTTCAAAATAGTCAACAGCACGTTTATTAAATAGTAGAGGCATACAATTTATAAAACCTGCCCGACTATTAAGAGTTATAGACGGGCCGTATAGAATCAGTTATGACGTAATGATTATGACGTCATCCTGCACGCCGTGTAGTTGAATATCACGTTATATGACGTCATTATACTGGACAGGTCCAGTGCGCGGCGTTATGTAACAGGGCACATTGCTTTCCACTCATTCTGGAAGCTGTGGATAAGTGGATTCAAGGCACTAAAATTCCCATGATGTCAATCTGCAAATACACGATGCTACTCACGTTTCAATAATGCTATTCCGTAGTGACAGCTCATCCGCACCGAATGCTCTCGTCAACAGGCTCAGTGTGTAGTGGAAACACCTAGAAGCAATCACAAGTCACTGCTTGCCCCACAGCCCAAGCTCAATCTCAGCACTGGACAAACTGCCCAGAATGATTCGATTATCTGTGATCATAAGGCAACTGAGATGCCCATTGTTTGAACATGGCCATCGAATGCCATATACTACACCTGCTTAGAAAACATTGCAGTTGTCAATAGATAGTAGCAAAAAGTATATGGTAAGCACATGATGCTATAACACTGACTTGAAGTGTTTTGCGAGACGATAAAGAGCCAAAATGACCTTAGTATTCTCACAAAGAACAAGACACAATGGCGGAGATGGAAGCACACTGGTTGTATCTGAAACTAAATGCCACTCAAAATCATGTAAATGATACGACTCGATGCCCGCTTGTCATCAGAATGCTAATTAAGAGTAATTGATTGAAAGATTTGGCTGTTCCGCGACACCAACATTTTTTAACAAGCAGTCTACAAATAATCCCAAATTAGCTGCTTAACACAGAGTAAGGTAAATGCCCCGTTGTTCGAAGCCTGATGATCTTCTTCTTCTTCTTCTTTTCGTTCGCTGATCATACCGCCAGTCCTGTAAGTGACTATCATAAGCGTTAAGTGCGTGGATCCATGGTTTATTAGAGTGCGCCGTGCGGCCTGGAACCTCCGTCTTCAGCACTCGAGGTTTCTGTCAGGGTTACCTCACCCTTACCTCCTTTAGTCGCCTCGTACGACACGCAGAGGATACTGAAGGTATATTCTAAGCCCCACCTACAGGGCAAGAAGCCTGATGATTAAGTGAACGATTAATCTCGCGCATTAGAATTAATCAATTGTAACTGGAACCAATATTATTGTTAGTCTGTAAGAAGCTAGATTTTAACAATTGCTGGTGTAATCAGAAAATAACGTTATTTACCTTAATCCTAATGCTTATGAAGAAATTAAAAGTCGTGAGCGGGCATTTTGGGTCACCAGTTCCAGACAAACCGCGTATACTTGCTACATGCAGCATGATAATCGAAACAAAATAGTACATACAATAATTGTACGCCCTCGTCATCGGCCCTTCTCCACCCAATAAAACCGATATACGGTTCAAACCGAAGCCTTGCCTCAGCCTACATACCATGTAATTGCTTATGGTGTCACATGATTGACTGCTAAACTGGATTCATCAATGCTTAAATAGATGCAAATGTGTGTAGTCTTTGGGACAATCGCATCGCGAAAACTGACAAAATGTCTTATTTTTATTCTCGCAGAGTTCTGTATTGTTCACTTGGACGTCAAAGGAAGATTTGTTTCGATATGGGTTTCACAAGGCATTTAGTCAAACTTATTATGTGCAGACGTATATAAAACATTATTCTGCCCCTAACATCTCTCAGGCTGTACTGTACTGTACTATTATCCATATATATATGCACTGTTCTTGTAAATAGGACCGAGCTTTAGCTATGATTAGGATCATCATGGTTAAATGTTAATCAATCATCTACCTACATTCTGTGGCGTCTTTCATTGGAATAAACACGTTACAATCCAGTGGCCTGCATTCTTCAGTCCCGGTATCAAAGGAGTAGCAGAGGTCCTAATATGGTAATGCAAATTATGTGGCCATTTGTATCTATTGTATCAATGACACATACCGTTCTATCCCATAGTGTGATGACATCGGAATGTAAATACCGTATATAGATTGGTCTGATCAAAGTCGCATTGTAATCACCATAGGCTAATAAAAGGCAAAATAACTCAGGATGCTTTACAGCTTATATAATGAGGAGGAGGATTCGATATATATATATATATATATATATATATATATATATATATATATATATATATATATATATATATATATATATGTATATATATATATATATATATATATATATATAGAGAGAGAGAGAGAGAGAGAGAGAGAGAGAGAGAGAGAGAGAGCGAGAGAGAGAGAGAGAGAGAGAGAGGGAGATATTCTATACATTGGATATTCCGTGTATTCGTGGATAGTATTAATCTGCAATGCAATCGCAGATTATTAAAATCTCTCAGGATCTTTCTTCTTCTTGCTTCTTCTTTTTCTTCATCAGAAATGTTGCATTGCATCTTCTCCAACGATTTTCTTCCGTTCAGCTCCAAACTTGGTCAACTTCTGCTACCCAGTTTGGAAACGAGTGCATGTGCTTGTATTTTAGATCTGCACAATGCGCTATGAGCTATCCACCTTTCCGTAGGCAAAAAGGTCCCATAGGAAATTACCCTTGGGGCCCTGAAGACGGCTGCCCACCAACACGGTGACCTTACTATTTGACCGCCACTTCATTGAATATGGCCCTATAAGGAATGAATGGGGATTATCAGGATGGATCTTTGAACTGCAACTAGACCTGGAGTTTTGATCAGATCACTGCTTGGTTAGGATGTTGCCCTTGGAATCCTGAAGGTGATGATTGCTATGCAAGACACATGCCTTTCGGATGGGGGGGGGGGGTACCCCATGGCCCTAAAAAGTATCAGTTTTCGTTTTAGACAAAAATGAACTCATCTTCATCAGAGCAGGTCAATGAGCATCCTGTACATAGTGGACAATACCCTGTGACCTCATGCCACGTTTACACCACCCCGGGTCGCAGGCCCAAATGGAAGGGTACTCATTGAGCCTCAAAATTATCAACTTTGTTTTTGGAATAGATCACCCTTCCCCTAAGCATGCAAGCGGATTGTGATTGGTAGATTGAGTGAAATGATTGGTTTTTGGATCCTACTTAACTTTGCAAATTTCTCAGTCATTTGACACCTTTGGACTTTTTCCTTGATTTTCATGAAAACTTTACCAACGGTGTGTAAAATATGCTGGATCCAATAGTGATGGTTTCTGAGTAATCCTACATCAAGGTCAAAGTCACCCAGTAGAATCGCGCAATACCAGTTTTCGTTTTTGTCCTAGATTACCTCTCTTTACCCATACAAGATGATTGAGATTTTTAGATTGAATGAATTGTTAAATCTTGAATTCAAGGCACTTCACACAAATTTTGAAAATCCCTCAGTTATTTGACACTTTTATTTTGTTAATTGACTTTTCCCTAGATTTTCATGAACACTTTACCAGAGGTATATCATGCACGACGGATCCAATCGCGATGGGTTTGGAGTGATCCGACCTTAAGGCCAAGGTCAACCAGTAGAGTCACAAAATAACAGTTTTCGTTTTAGGCATATATTACCTCCCTTTACCCAGACAAGTTAATCGCGAGTCTTAGATTGAATGAAATGTTAAATTTTGAATACAATTCACACGACCCAAAACGTTGCAGATTTCTCAGTTATTTGACACTTTAGAGCTTTTCCTTGATTTTCATGAAGACTTTACCAGATATATATATATATATATATATATATATATATATATATATCACGCTTGCCAGATCCAATAATGATGGTGATCCAACCTCAAAGTCAAGGTCACTTGTTGTCACATTTACCCATTTTCGTTTTTGCCAGAAAACAACTCCAGAAATTGGCAATAGTCATGTATACTATTTATCCATGACCATGCATCATAGATATACAGTTACTTCAGTACATGTTCTATAGTTATTATTATTATTATTATTATTATTATTATTACTATTATTATTACTTCTCAGCATAACCGGTGTAACT
>CM067365.1:57689605-57697503 GCA_034401795.1 Chaetoderma sp. LZ-2023a
ATCAAATTATGATACGGTATAACCTACAGGAAACAGTCATTGATGCAATGACGGAGAATGACGTGTAGCCCATAGCTACACTGGCTTTAAATAGTGTACGATTATCCAGGGTCGGTAATAAATAATCCACACAAGCGTGTTTAAGATTATATAAACACTAGTATAGAGGACATGGTTGGAACGATGACTGACAATTTGACATGCCAACAAAATATCCTTCATCAAACTAAACCTGCCAGTCATTCAATACTTGCTCAGACGTACATAATTTACGGCAACAGTTGCTGACTGGGCGCCGCATGCTGATTTCATACTCCCATGCAGACTCACGTAAAATGGTATATATTAGTTCTTCCGTTAAAAACTAGATTTTATATCGGATCTCAACAATGTTCTTTATAAGATCACTAACCAAATATGTTGGCTTATCCAGTAGTATATTAACAGATTGAGCAACTGCGCGATATTGCGTCGAGACTCCGAGATGGCCATACTGCCATTGATTTCAAGCGATGAATTCAGTTGAACATGGCATTTATGTAAATCGTGAACTAAAGGTAGGTGGACAAACTATAGGTGGATACGTACCCTCCTTGCACAAATACACTTACATCATAAAGCCGTGATTTATTACACTCCACGACCATAGTCTAAAGCAATTGACCTATGATAACTGGTTAAGGATGGCCAGGTATGATCACAGCAATTACTTCCTGGCGCTATATGTTTCAGCTAACATAGAATATGCAAACTATCTACTTTGATATCATTAGTTTGAAATGTATAGCTTTGACAGACAATTCCCATAATGACAATTGAAACTGAGCCTGTGCTGTTTCTGTTGCTTAACAAGATTTATAATTAGATGAATACGTATACATACTGGTAATCAGCTGAATGTGTTTTTGTACGAGAAGACATCCGTCGTTAATTAATGCATATATTCTAATATCATGGCCGCCATCCGCAGTCGTCTTTCTGTGTTCCTTTGTATATTGAAATGTCTGGCCATTAATTGTCCTCGATGTAGCGACGGGTTCCACCTCATAACCAGCTGAAATTCATTATATGGCGGACGATTACTGGACCATTTGTTGCTATGCCCAGCCCATCTCAATCTAAGCTCCACCCATACCACGTCAGTGTTGGGATCGATCGATCGCTGAGCTCCATGACAATCGATTTCCAGAAAAATATACATGTAAGCTGTTGAATATCTTGAAATTAATTTGACTGGGTGCTGTTGCTGCCTAATATTTATTAAATTGTTAAGACATACAATTCACACAACTTATCGGACTATTACGCATTAAAGACTGATTCATTAGTATGACCGCATCATACACGCCACGTAGATGGTTATAACGTCATATGATGTCATATGGTAGATGGCTAAACTTGGAAAGATCTATTGTATGGTATTCTGCTCCTATCCACGTATAACTTATATATGCCAACATCAGTTTGATAGGCATTTATAACACATAGTCGGAATATCATAAATATCCATCTCAGACGTATACACAAAGAAATAAGCGAGAAATAAAACAAATTCGAAAATGAGCAACATGAGAATGGTGGTGTGGCATTTTTCACTAGAAACGGTGCCACTGGCATTAGTTTTAATACAATCCAGAATGCCAATTTGGTTCTAGACCAGTGTTCCTTCTGAATGCGTTCGAATTACGTTTATTCTTTATTAAACAACCTGATATACTTCAAATTGGGGTTCAAAGACATAAGTCAAATATCGCAGATTTTGCCAATTTTCATTGAAGTTATGATGGAAGAGAGGTAAATTTGTCGTCTTTTACTGCTAATACATAGCTAGTGCACACCAATTAGCGTGATTACATCCCATATAGGTGACCAATTTTCGGTTGGAGACTGCTCGTCATGTTGATGGTAAGCTGTCAGCTGCTGAGCAAACGTTGTTTCTTTCATTAACTGAATATCTGTCAAGCGAATTGTTGTTTATTTTCTGAAATAGTACAGCATATACGACTTATGTATGGGAAGCTATGTGGCATATCATTGACATTGTGAATAATTACAAATTAAGAATCTGATCATTTGTCATACTGTCCCAATTTCCTTTGGAGAACCCACATTGACTATAGTTTATGAGCCCGGTGATGAGCACAGAAGATGCGTGATTATGCCTAACATCAATATCGTTAACGTCTGAAACTAAATCTATTACGTAACTGGCTGCTAATCACATATTCATCATATGCTTTTGGCTAATTCGATAGCATTTGCAAATATGCATATTTAAAGTCTACATGTCAACATAAAGTTCACACATATAAGCAATACACGCACACACGAATAATGCGCAAGATATCCAAATATGAAAACGCGCAAAACGATAATTCTGATTTCACATTTTTCAATGACGGCAATCGTTGAGCCGCCCATATTTACCTTACTATAGTCAATGCTGTCATTGCCGTACATAGGACTCAATGGAAAACAATGCGAATACTGGAAGTCATATTTCAGGTTGGTTCTAGAATATTCTCCATGCTGAATGCGATCGTACGCGTATATTTTTGTTAAACAAACTGATTTACCAAACATTGCTTTTCGAAAAGACGTGTGACAAATTCGGAAGATCTATCGAGTTTTCATTGAAATTATGTTGCAAGGGAGCTAAATGTAGCCATATAGCAATTAATAAATCGGCGTGATTGCGCCTTATACTGGTGACCACTATTTTGTAGGAAATCGATGGTCATGTTATGTTGGCTCCCAGTTAGTGAGCAAAAGCAATTTTTCTACAAAACTGAGAACCTGTCATTCGTTGCGTATTTTCTGAAATATCAACGCAAAATATGTGATATATTTATTTGAACTTATATGCGTCGTGTGTCATCCGCACTTTAACGAAGCCAGTATATTCTCTAAAGAAACGTTGATTAATGTGTATTACCTAGTTCTTGAGTAGGCAACTAATCAAGAGGGCATAATGTTTTGTGGACCCGCAAAGTACAAGTGATTGGTCTGCCAGGAGGTGGGACCTATTTTCGTGAAAATGAAAATGAAATTTGGATATTTTGTATAGATGGGATTTACTAGAAGAACCTATGGACTTGTTTATTATTGAATGGGCACTTTTGAGTGGATCATTTTGACATCATTTGAATTGATCGCTTTTTTTATCATAGTAAATTATAAAACATGTTAGAGTTACGTCCTTTGTTGCTGAACTCTAATATGCTTAGATGTTTAACATGTTGTCTCAATGGACTTTTCCGGTGTTAGCTGATTATGACGTCATATGATGGATTGATACACTGGAAAGGTCCATTGGATGCCGTAAATCCATTTAATATGCGTTATTAGATAGTTTTTGGAATATTACTATTCGCACTTCTTTTCATGTAGGAATGGATAGCGTGGTTTGGCGGGATGGGGGTGTGGTGAGCTATCGTGGATAGTGCCATCTATTGTTTCTGCATACTTCAATTCACATTTCCAGAGTATCCATCCGGCATCTGACCTCGGATGACGTCATAATTAGCTCAGCGGGTGTATGATGACGTCATAATATGTACGTCACAAAGGGTTCCATATAGACCGTCATCAAATCTCAAACATTCCGACATGGTGTATGAATTGAATGTCTTTGTAATTGTGTGCTATTTAATAAACATTCTGTTTAATATTTTGAATCTAATTTGACTGGGCGCTGTTGCCGCGTTAGGCAGCAACAGCACGCAGTCAAATTAGTTTCAAAATATTCAACAGCTTACCTGTATAGTTTTCTTGAAATCGATAGTCAGCGAGTTCAGAGATCGATCGATACCAACACGAGCGAGGTGTGGGTAGAGCTTAGGTAAAAATGGGCGGGACATAGGTAAAAATGGATAGGTCCATTGGCATTTGATTTTACAAAGGATGCTGTCATTTATTCAGGTAAATCTTGACCTGATGAAATGTATTTCTACAAGTTTATATCAGTATTGTAGCCGCCTGCGGTATTAGTAATACTATATTGTGCAGCATAGTGTCATGGTGGTATATTGCCACGATGATTGATTTGCATATAATAATAATAATAATAATAATAATAATAATAATAATAATAATAATAGTCCATTTGTAACGCGCCAAAATCCATGCGCAGCATGCTCTAAGCGCTTAGAAAGTTTATCTAGAGTATATTTATGATTACGTTCACACCTGTTAATGAAACAGTACACTACCATTGAATAATGCTTGCTGCAGAACATCGTGAAGGCATGATTATTATTCAATAAACCGATTTAAGACCAATCATTCTTATAAATATGTACGAATGACGCATACACGAATTTTTCGTCAGCCTCCCAATCTCACAGAATGCCGTATTGGTCACCTGGACCTCGTGCATATATAGACAAGTATCGCACTTGAGTTTAAATGTGATGCGAGTTTCACAAGACAATTGCCCAGAGTTTACCTATATGTCCAGGCATGGCATATATCTAGAATAATTACGGAAGTGACATCTCTCAATATATTGTGTACCATTGTCATATATAGGCACTGTTTCTGTAAATCAGACCAGATTTAGCTATGCCTGTATGACGAGGTGTAATGTGAAGAAATATCAGCACAGTCAATCAATCATTTACTTACAAGTTGGGGCGCCTTGCAATAAATTAAGGGTGCCACAATTCATTGAATTACATACGAGAGTATCAGTATCATAGAAGTAGCAACTGCCCTGAAATGGAAATGAAAATAATGTGGCCATTCTTATGTATTCTATCAATGAAACAGACAATTCTAAGCCACAGTGTGATGATATAGGAACGTAAATACAGTACATAGTTTGGTCTTATCCATTAGACCGTTCCAGGGTCAGCTATGCCCCTCCCAACTTTGGCTAAGCTCCACCCACACCTCGCTCATGTTAAGATCGATCTATCTTTGAACTCCATGACTATCAATTTCCAGAAAACTATACAGATAAGCTGTTAAATATCTTGAAAGTAATTTGACTGGGCGCTGTTGCTGCCTATATCAAATTGGTTTCAAATATTCAAAACAATGTGTATTAAATGGTGAAGACAAAGTGTCGGACTATTAAGAGTTAAAGACGGACTATATCGAATCATTTATGACATCATGATTACGACGTCATCTTACACGGCACCTAGTTGATTATGACGTTACACGACGTCATATGATGGATCGACAAACTGGTAAAGGTCCATTGACTGGCCTAGATGTTGAGCAACCTGACCTCTATTTATATCAACTGACTGATCGCGATACAATCAGACGTTGCTATTTTATTATGGACTGTTCTGTGTGATTTCTGGCAAATAGGATAAACAATAGCAAATAGGATAAACAATAGAGGAGCCGATCTCTAGATATGCCCCGCCGGTTTCTAACTAATCATCGCCCGCTTTTTACGTGTGTTATACTCATTTAAATCTTTGAGAGTTGAATTCCCAAAATCTAAATTTCATAGTAACTATTACAGGTATGCCGTTGAATATTTTGGAACTAATCTGACTTGGAGCGGTTGCTGCCTATGGCCTACAACTGCTAGTCAAAGTTAGTTTCAATTTATTTCAACATAATGTTAAGAACATTGCAAATAGATACAGGTGTTGTACATTCTGGAGGTAACTATGCCATTTTGTTTGTGACGTCACAAAATGTGTAGTATATTTGATTATGAGGTCAGATACTTGAACGACTGAACGGATCCACCATTGTTCATGATAAAACTCCTGGAACTATCTGACTGAATCGCAACTAATAATACTACGGCAGTAATGGACCTTTCCATTTTTAGCTATGCCCCGCCCAGCACTAGCTAAGCTCCACCCACACCTCGCCGTGTTTGGATTGATCGATCCTCGAATGCCCTAGCTATCAATTTCCTGAAAACTATACAGGGAAGCTGTTGAATATTTTGTAACTAATTAGACTGGGTGCTGTTGCTGCCATAGGCAGCAACAGCGCCCAGTCAAATTAGTTTCAAAATATTCAAAAGACTATTCATTAAATAGTAAAAGCAAACAATTTGTCCAACATCCCATAGACCGTCATCAAATATGCGTTCGTGACGTACTTATCGACGTCATCGACGTCATTCATGACGTCATTCATTATGATGTCATTGTACACATCGCGCAGTTCATTATGACGTCATATGATGGGTGAGTACTCTGGAAAGGTGAATTGTAAGGGATCGCCAGAAGTTAGATTTCAGAACAACTATGGCTCCTTCCTTAACCCTTTAACACTCACATTTTTTCAAGAATATTACAATTTTCTCATAGAAAATGTCCATTTGCAGGCCAAGAAACGATTATTTTTTCAAATTTATCACTGAAATGACTGACTCGGTTATCGAGCCAGTCAGTTCAGTGATACATTTTTTTAAATAGTCGTCTCTTGCTCTCCAAATGGACATTTCTCAAGATAACTGCAGAGGCCGTTTTGGCTGATATACGTGTTAAAGGGTTAAGTAATAATTATAATAAGTGATAAAGGGAGCTTATCATTAAGGACAATTCTAGAATCCAACAAGTTAACAACATGAAGATCGATTAAAATCGGTCACGGTGGTCGTCGTGCAATCAAGCATCAACAATATACATGCAGTGAATCATCACAAGGTGGGTGATAAGCTATGCTTATGATAAATTCCATGACTTTTGGTAATTTCACCGTGGAAAAAATGATAATATTAGTGCACGTGTGTGTGTGTGTGTGTGTGTGTGTGTGTGTGTGTGTGTGTATGTGTGTGTGTATGTGTGTGTGTGTGTGTGTGTGTGTGTGTGTGTGTGTGTGTGTGTGTGTGTGTGTGTGTGTGTGTGTGTGTGTGTGTGAGTGTGGGTGTGTGTGTATGTGTGTGTGTGTGTGTGTGTGTGTGTGTGTGTGTGTGTGTGTGAGTGTGGGTGTGTGTGTATGTGTGTGTGTGCGTGTGTGTGTGTGTGTGTGTGTGTGTGTGTGTTTTCGTGAGCGCGTGGGTGTGTTTGTTTGTGTGAATATGCGTGCCTGTGTGCGTGCATGCGTGTGCGCGTGCGTCCGTGCATACGACCGTGTGTGCGTGACTACGCGCGGCGCGCGCGTGGTTTGTGTGCATGTATGTGTGAGTGTGTGCGTCCGTGCGTGTATGCGTGATAGCGTGCATGCGCGTGTGTGTGCGCATGCGTGTGTTAGTGCACGTGCGCGTGCGTACGTGCGTGCGTACGTGCGTGCGTGCGCTCGCGCGTGTGTGTGTGTTCGTGTTCCGGCGTGAGTGCAGAAACTCTAGTGTTTCTAAAATTAACTCTTGATATTGTTATTCTTCTAATGTCTCTGATGAGGTAAAAAATGGGCAAGGTATGACTTACTGATTCTTTATTCTTAATGCGCCTGCTGGTACCAATGCTATAGCCACTAGCGGAAGTACCTTCATAATACATTTGCTGAATAATAATAATAATAATAATAACAATAATAATAATAATAATAAGAAGAAGAACAAGAAGAAGAACTAGAAGACACTTGCTGAAGCAACTGTGAGCCTGTGATGTCTGACTATTAAGGAATAGCATAAGGCCTCTTCTTACATGAGCATTGAAAATCTCTCGGAAAGTGGGTTTGATTTCCCCCAAAACAAAAACTGGTAACTTTGACAACTAAGGAGTAATCTTGACCTTCTGGTCGGATCACACCGAAACCATTACCATTTAATTCGGCATCCATGATATACACTTAGTAAAGTCTTCATGAATTCAAGGAAAAGCCCTGCAGTGTCAAATAACCTAGACATCTACAAAGTTTGTGTGGGTTGCCTTTTATTCAGAATTTAACATCTCATCCAATCTAAGACTCACACCCTTTTGTATGGGTAAGGGGAGGTAATCAACGTCAAAAACGAAAACTTTTATCTTGTGACT
>CM067365.1:57698003-57773003 GCA_034401795.1 Chaetoderma sp. LZ-2023a
CTGTCCAGTGATGGTGCGTAGATGTTTGCGGTGGCAGGCATCAAGTTTGTCTAGAGATGCTAAATGTAATACTGAAGAACCACGCCTGGTGAGACACCTCCTGGTAAATACGAAATGATCTGTTCGTATCAAATCAGCACTTTCTGGAAGATGGTGGCACGCCAATAGAATCACATCCGGTGCCTTTTACAGCTCTAACATTATTCTACAACATTCGACAAAGCCCATTCATTCACTCTCAAGACTTGACATGCGGATGCAGATGGAATATGATGTCATTGATGAATAAAAAGCGTCCCCTTTATAAACCACTTCCCATAGCTGCAACACATCTCAATGCCATATGCCCTTTCATGAAGGAAGCCACAATGGATTTCACATATGTATACCTGTTCAACACCAAGGGGACTAATAGTGCTGGTAATGGACCTTTGCATTTTAGCTATGCCCCGCCCGTCTCGAGCTAAGCTCCACCGACACCTCACACTGGCAGCAACAGCGCCCATTCAATTAGTTTCAAAATATTCAACAGCACGTTTACTAAATAGTAGAGGCATACAATTTACACAAAGTGCCCGACTATTAAGAGTTATAGACGGGCCGTATAGAATCATTCATGACGTAATGATTATGACGTCATCATGCACGCCGTGTAGTTGAATATCACGTTATATGACGTCATTATACAGGACAGGTCCAGTGCGCGGCGTTGTGTAACAGGGCACATAGCTTTCCACTCATTCTGGAAGCTGTGGATAAGTGGATTCAAGGCACTACAATTCCCATGCTGTCAATCTGCATATATACGATGCTACTCGCGTTTCAATAATCCTATTCCGTAGTGACAGCTCATCCGCACCGAAAGGTGTCAACAGGCTCAGTGTGTATTGGAAACACCTAGAAGCAATCACAAGTCACTGCTTGCCCCACAGCTCAAGCTCAATCTCAGCCCTGGACACACTGCCCAGCACGATTCGACTATCTGTGATCATAAGGCAACAGCGATGCCCACTGTTTGAACATGGCCATCGAATGCCATATACTACACCTGCTTAGAAAACGTTGCAGTTGTAAATAGATAGTAGCAAAAAGTATATGGTACGCACATGATGCTATAACACTGACTAGCTAAGTGTTTTGCGAGACGATAAAGAGCCAAAATGACCGTAGTATTCTCACAAAGAACAAGACACAATGGTAGAGATGGAAGCACACTGGTTGTATCTGAAACTAGATGCCACTCAAAATCATGTAAATGATACGCCTCGATGACCGCTTGTCATCAGAATGCTAAAATAAGAGTAATTGATTGAAAGATTTTGCTGTTCCGTGACACCAACTATTTTCAACAAGCAGTCTACAAATAATCCCAAATTATTTAGCTGCTTAACACAAAGTAAGGTAAATGTCCCGTCGTTCGAAGCCTGATGATTAAGTGAACGATTAATCTCGCGCATTAGAATTAATCAATTGTAACTGGAACCCATATTATTGTTAGTCTGTAAGAAGCTAGATTTTAACAATTGCTGGTGTAATCAGAAAATAACGTTATATACCGTATTCCTAATGCTTATAAAGAAATTAAAAGTCGTGAGCGGGCATTTTGGGTCACCGGTTCCAGACAAACCACGTATACTTGCTACATGCAGCATGATAATCTAAAAAAAATATTATTATATATATAGATAGATAGATATTCTATACATTGGATATTCCGTCTATTGATGGATATTATTAATCTGCAATGCAATCGCAGATTATTAAAATCTCTCAGGATCTTTCTTCTTCTTTCGTCTTCTTATTCTTCATCAGAAATGTTGCATTGCATCTTCTCTAACGATTTTCATCCGTTCAGCTCCAAACTTGGTCAACTTCTGCTACCCAGTTTGGAAGCGAGTGCATGTGCTTGTATTTTAGATCTGCACCATGCGCTATGAGCTATCCACCTGTCCGTAGGCAAAAAGGTCCCATAGGAAATGTATGGGATTTTCAGTAATGATATTTGAAGTGTGACTACACCTAGCATTTTGATCAGATCGCTGCCATACTTAGTTGGGATATTACCCTTGGGGCCCTGAAGACGGCTGCCCACCAACAAGGTGACCTTACCATTTGACCGCCACTGCATTGAATATAGCCCTATAAGGAATGAATGCGGATTATCAGGATGGATCTTTGAACTGCAACTACACATGGAGTTTTGATCAGATCACTGCTTGGTTAGGATGCTGCCCTTGGAATCCTGAAGGTGATGATTGCTATGCAAGACACATGCCTTTCGGATGGGTACCCCATGGGCCTCAAAATTATCAGTTTTCGTGTTAGACAAAAATGAACTCATCTTCATCAGAGAAGGTCAATGAACATACTAGACATAGTGGACAATACCCTGTGACGTCATGTCACGTTTACACCACCCCTGGTCGCAGGCCCAAATGGAAGGGTACCCATTGAGCCTCAAAATTATCAACTTTGTTTTTGGAATAGATCACCCTTCCCATAAGCATACAAGCGGATTTTGATTGGTAGATTGAGTGAAATGATTGGTTTTTGGATCCTACTTAACTTTGCAAATTTCTCAATCATTTGACACTTTTGGACTTTTCCCTTAATTTTCATGAAAGCTTTACCAACTGTGTGTAACATATGCTGGATCCAATAGTGATGGTTTCTGAGTAATCCTACATCAAGGTCAAAGTCACCCAGTAGAATCGCGCAATGCCAGTTTTCGTTTTTGGCGCGGTTGCTCAATCTGTTAATATACTATTGGATACGCCACCATATTTGGTTAGTGATCCTATAAAGAACATTGTTGAGATCCGATATAAAATCTAGTTTTTAACGGAAGAACTAATATATACCATTTTACATGAGTCTGCATGGGATTATGAAATCGACATGCGGCGCCCAGTCAGCAACTGTTGTCGTAAATTATGTACGTCTGAGCAAGTATTCAATGACTGGCAGCTTTAGTTTGATGAAGGATATTTTGTGGGCATGTCAAATTGTCAGTCATCGTTCCAACCATGTCCTCTATACTAGTGTTTATATAATCTTAAACACGCTCTGTGGATTATTTATTACCGACCCAGGATAATCGTACACTATTTAAAGCCAGTATAGCCATGGGCTACAACTCATTCTCTGTCATTGCATCAATGACTGTTTCCTGTAGGCTATATCGTATCATAATTTGATTCTGGCGACCAGAGCCAGCTCCTCGTTGTGTATCGCGGATAGGCAGGCCCAGATTATCTGGGTACTGGACGAACGTACCCAGGGCGTTCCAAGCTCACCGCCTGTGTAGGACGATAAGGTAAATAAGCCATATAAGGGAGGTTCCGTGAGATGGCCCGCTGTGCATGCTCTGTATTTATTTCTCAGCTTATGCTTGCCTGAGCGTTTGAAAATTTAATGGTATGTTGTTGCTTGGCATTTTCAAAGCGAAGGTTGCGAAACATCAAGCTGCTTTGAATTTTTAGATTAATCGTTTGACCGTCATATATTTATTCTTTATTTATACACATGACTGATATAATCGTTTGTTTATACTATGCTTAATGTTCTTTTCAGTCCGTATATCTATGGGTACTATGGAGTTTCACACGATCCGTTGATCGTGCTACCAAAAATAAAGTAGTAGTAGTAGTAGTAGTAGTAGTAGTAGTAGTAGTAGTAGTAGTAGTAGTATTAGTAGTAGTAGTAGTAGTAGTAGTAGTAGTAGTAGTAGTTGTTGTTGTTGTTGTTTTAGTAGTAGTAGTAGTAGTAGTAGTTGTTGTTGTTGTTGTTGTTGTTTTAGTAGTAGTAGTAGTAGTAGTAGTAGTAGTAGTAGTAGTAGTAGTAGTAGTGGTAGTAGTAGTAGTAGTAGTAGTAGTAGTAGTAGTAGTAGTAGTAGTAGTAGCAGCAGCAGTAGTAGTAGTAGTAGTAGTAGTAGTAGTAGTAGTAGTAGTAGTAGTAGTAGCTGTAGTAGTAGTAGTAGTAGTAGAAGTAGTAGTAGTAGTAGTAGTAGTAGTAGTAGTAGTAGTAGTAGTAGTAGTAGTAGTAGTAGTAGTAGTAGTAGTCGTAGTAGCTGCAGTAGCAGTACTAGTTGTTGTCGTTGTCGTCGTTGTTCAGTACTAAGCCAGAAATAGGTATACATTTTAGAGTGTCATACTTATTGCGACTGGTGTTTCAGCTCTCATTGCACAGAGCAGCTCGGAAAACAAAAGGAAAACAATATATTTCTGCCAGAACTTTCCTATAATGTTTGCAACAAATTGGCATAGTTTTCTTCGCAATGATAATTTGGGAGCCGACAATAGATTTGCAAATGTATAGTAGTGTGGGCGTGTATAGTAACAAGTGGGTATGAACAATTCATCAAAGAATGAACACAAAAACAATCAATGGTATTCGTCACCAATATCATTATTATTACATGAAGGACATGTTCTGTTGAATTTTGCTATTCTTGTCATAGCCTATGAAGCCGCGATCGCCACCTCTACCACTGGTACAGATTGGAGGGTTCCCTCGACGTGTTAATCGGTAATTATTAAGGTTACTTTCTAAATATTAATTTTATCTTTCTGTGTAATATGAGTGGTTGCTCTAAATGTGCCTACATATTGGCTAGTCGAGAGGATTGTGTTATTTAATCTAAGGCGTACGAATGTACGAATGAACGCAATCCCTTATACTCGTCAGTACCAAAGACCTGTGCCAAAAAGACCACACCATGAGCTTCATTAGCCAGCAAATAAAGCTATGTTCGTCTTACCCCAAAATCCAAAAACAGAAATCACCATAGCTGAAGAACATACAGGCCTTCGAGCAGAAAGAATAACGGCAGAAACACTCTTAAAAAATATCAATAGCACCTAGAGAACATTTACCACATTTGCATCGATTTCCAGAAAACTGCATGCGGTGCGTGCATGTGTGCGTATGTAAGGTGTACATATGTACACCAGATCGTGTTTAAGGATGAGCAAAAGCAAATTGTGGACGCTAATGAAAATTATCTGTAAAATCATGTACTAAATCTAATATTGAGATAAGCACCTGTCGTATCCTTTCATTTTCCAGATGGGAAGAAATGTTTACAGCCGTCATAAAGAATAGGCATATTAGACAGATTGCTGATCTAAACGTGAAAGGACAACATCAATCATTTATAAGTTATAAGAGGCTGTATATAAAGACGTAATAAAAGTGCATTACAAATCGTATCCCCTTTGTTGTCTTGATCATAACCCCGATGGGCGCGTGAGTGTTATTGTCTGATATCGTTCCACCACGCCAGAATGGGAGGGATGATAATGTAATTCTATATGCCTGTGCCTCTGTACCGATGGTATGGGATGTGGAAGTTATAGTCTACGCTTCAAGGAAAGGGTACGTTATGACTTATTACAATGGCTTAGCGATATAAATATTAGTGTGGCCGTTGTTATTTTCACTATTGCCGCCACCAGCGGCGTTTGCTTGAGTGAGCTGAGCTACCAGTCAAAATAGATACATGCTTGGTCAGAGCCTTTTTAAACATATTTTACTGTATTTTGTGTGCAAAAGGGATTGGGCACATGTTCTAACAACGTATGTCCACCCTCCCCTGAATAATTGCATGGCAGCAACAATGAAATAGTAGGATACTAAATAGTATAACTATATTTGCATGCATCTACTCAACTTCTATCCACTTAGAGTACAAGAAAGACACAGAGAGAGAGAGAGGGAGAGAGAGAGAGAGAGAGAGAGAGAGAGAGAGAGAGGGAGGGAGGGAGGGAGGGAGGGAGGGAGGGATGGAGGGAGGGGGGGAGGGAGGGAGGGAGGGAGGGAGGGAGAGGGAGGGAGGGAGGGAGGGAGAGAGAGAGAGAGAGAGAGAGAGAAGAGAGAGAGAGAGAGAGAGATGGGGAGAGAGAGAGAGAGAGAGAAAGAGATGCTGATTGTGGTGCTTGATAGGGGATAATCATGTGATTGATTAATCAATCAGTTACACCGGTTATGCTGAGAAGTAATACTAATAATAATAATAATAATAATAATAATAATAATAATAATAATAATAATAATAATAACTATAGACCATTTACTGAAGTAACTGTATATCTCTGATGCATGGCCATGGAGAAATAGTATAAGGCCTCGTATTACATGACTTTTGCCAATTTCTGGAGTTGTTTTCTGGCAAAAACGAAAATGGGTAAATTTGACAACTGCGAAGTGGCCTTGACTTTGAGGTTGGATCACCATCATCATTGGATCTGGCAAGCATGATATATATATATATATATATATATATATATATATATATATATATATATATATATATATATATATATATATATATATATATATATATATATATATATCTGGTAAAGTCTTCATGAAAATCAAGGAAAAGCTCTAAAGTGTCAAATAACTGAGAAATCTGCAAAGTTTTGGGTTGTGTGAATTGTATTCAAAATTTAACATTGCATTCAATCTAAGACTCGCGATTATCTTGTCTGGGTAAATGGAGGTAATCTATGCATAAAACGAAAACTGTTATTTTGTGACTCTACTGGTTGACCTTGGCCTTAAGGTCGGATCACTCCAAACCCATCCCGATTGGATCCGTCGTGCGTGATATACCTCTGGTAATGTGTTCATGAAAATCTAGGGAAAAGTCAATTAGCAAAATAAAAGTGTCAAATAACGGAAGGATTTTCAAAGTTTGTGTGAGGTGCCTTGAATTCAAGATTTAACAATTCATTCAATCTAAAAATCCCAATCATCTTGTATGGGTAAAGAGAGGTAATCTAGGCCAAAAACGAAAACTGGCATTGCGCGATTCTACTGGGTGACTTTGACCTTGATGTAGGATTACTCAGAAACCATCACTATTGGATCCAGCATATGTTACACACAGTTGGTAAAGCTTTCATGAAAATTAAGGGAAAAGTCCAAAAGTGTCAAATGATTGAGAAATTTGCAAAGTTAAGTAGGATCCAAAAACCAATCATTTCACTCAATCTACCAATCAAAATCCGCTTGTATGCTTATGGGAAGGGTGATCTATTCCAAAAACAAAGTTGATAATTTTGAGGCTCAATGGGTACCCTTCCATTTGGGCCTGCGACCAGGGGTGGTGTAAACGTGACATGACGTCACAGGGTATTGTCCACTATGTCTAGTATGTTCATTGACCTTCTCTGATGAAGATGAGTTCATTTTTGTCTAACACGAAAACTGATAATTTTGAGGCCCATGGGGTACCCATCCGAAAGGCATGTGTCTTGCATAGCAATCATCACCTTCAGGATTCCAAGGGCAGCATCCTAACCAAGCAGTGATCTGATCAAAACTCCATGTGTAGTTGCAGTTCAAAGATCCATCCTGATAATCCGCATTCATTCCTTATAGGGCTATATTCAATGCAGTGGCGGTCAAATGGTAAGGTCACCTTGTTGGTGGGCAGCCGTCTTCAGGGCCCCAAGGGTAATATCCCAACTAAGTATGGCAGCGATCTGATCAAAATGCTAGGTGTAGTCACACTTCAAATATCATTACTGAAAATCCCATACATTTCCTATGGGACCTTTTTGCCTACGGACAGGTGGATAGCTCATAGCGCATGGTGCAGATCTAAAATACAAGCACATGCACTCGCTTCCAAACTGGGTAGCAGAAGTTGACCAAGTTTGGAGCTGAACGGATGAAAATCGTTAGAGAAGATGCAATGCAACATTTCTGATGAAGAATAAGAAGACGAAAGAAGAAGAAAGATCCTGAGAGATTTTAATAATCTGCGATTGCATTGCAGATTAATAATATCCATCAATAGACGGAATATCCAATGTATAGAATATCTATCTATCTATATATATAATAATATTTTTTTTAGATTATCATGCTGCATGTAGCAAGTATACGTGGTTTGTCTGGAACCGGTGACCCAAAATGCCCGCTCACGACTTTTAATTTCTTTATAAGCATTAGGAATACGGTATATAACGTTATTTTCTGATTACACCAGCAATTGTTAAAATCTAGCTTCTTACAGACTAACAATAATATGGGTTCCAGTTACAATTGATTAATTCTAATGCGCGAGATTAATCGTTCACTTAATCATCAGGCTTCGAACGACGGGACATTTACCTTACTTTGTGTTAAGCAGCTAAATAATTTGGGATTATTTGTAGACTGCTTGTTGAAAATAGTTGGTGTCACGGAACAGCAAAATCTTTCAATCAATTACTCTTATTTTAGCATTCTGATGACAAGCGGTCATCGAGGCGTATCATTTACATGATTTTGAGTGGCATCTAGTTTCAGATACAACCAGTGTGCTTCCATCTCTACCATTGTGTCTTGTTCTTTGTGAGAATACTACGGTCATTTTGGCTCTTTATCGTCTCGCAAAACACTTAGCTAGTCAGTGTTATAGCATCATGTGCGTACCATATACTTTTTGCTACTATCTATTTACAACTGCAACGTTTTCTAAGCAGGTGTAGTATATGGCATTCGATGGCCATGTTCAAACAGTGGGCATCGCTGTTGCCTTATGATCACAGATAGTCGAATCGTGCTGGGCAGTGTGTCCAGGGCTGAGATTGAGCTTGAGCTGTGGGGCAAGCAGTGACTTGTGATTGCTTCTAGGTGTTTCCAATACACACTGAGCCTGTTGACACCTTTCGGTGCGGATGAGCTGTCACTACGGAATAGGATTATTGAAACGCGAGTAGCATCGTATATATGCAGATTGACAGCATGGGAATTGTAGTGCCTTGAATCCACTTATCCACAGCTTCCAGAATGAGTGGAAAGCTATGTGCCCTGTTACACAACGCCGCGCACTGGACCTGTCCTGTATAATGACGTCATATAACGTGATATTCAACTACACGGCGTGCATGATGACGTCATAATCATTACGTCATGAATGATTCTATACGGCCCGTCTATAACTCTTAATAGTCGGGCACTTTGTGTAAATTGTATGCCTCTACTATTTAGTAAACGTGCTGTTGAATATTTTGAAACTAATTGAATGGGCGCTGTTGCTGCCAGTGTGAGGTGTCGGTGGAGCTTAGCTCGAGACGGGCGGGGCATAGCTAAAATGCAAAGGTCCATTACCAGCACTATTAGTCCCCTTGGTGTTGAACAGGTATACATATGTGAAATCCATTGTGGCTTCCTTCATGAAAGGGCATATGGCATTGAGATGTGTTGCAGCTATGGGAAGTGGTTTATAAAGGGGACGCTTTTTATTCATCAATGACATCATATTCCATCTGCATCCGCATGTCAAGTCTTGAGAGTGAATGAATGGGCTTTGTCGAATGTTGTAGAATAATGTTAGAGCTGTAAAAGGCACCGGATGTGATTCTATTGGCGTGCCACCATCTTCCAGAAAGTGCTGATTTGATACGAACAGATCATTTCGTATTTACCAGGAGGTGTCTCACCAGGCGTGGTTCTTCAGTATTACATTTAGCATCTCTAGACAAACTTGATGCCTGCCACCGCAAACATCTACGCACCATCACTGGACAGCGATGGCCAGAGAGCATAATTTCCAACGATGCCCTACTCAAGATGTGTAATACGCCGCCGCTGTCTGTAAACGTCGCCCAGCAAAGATGGTCCATGTCTGGCCATGTGCTAACGATGCCAGAAGACACACCAGCACAGAGAGCCCTGGAAATCATCGATTTCATAATCCCATGCAGACTCATGTAAAATGGTATATATTAGTTCTTCCGTTAAAAACTAGATTTTATATCGGATCTCAACAATGTTCTTTATAGGATCACTAACCAAATATGGTGGCGTATCCAGTAGTATATTAACAGATTGAGCAACCGCGCGATGTGATGTCGAGACTCCGAGATGGCCATACTGCCAGTGATTCCAAGCGCTGAATTCAGCTGAACATGGCATTTATCTAAATCGTGAACTAAAGGTAGGTGGAAAAACTATAGGTGGATACGAACCCTCCTTGCACAACTAAACTTAAATCATAAAGCCGTGATTTATTCCACTCCACGACCATAGTCTAAAGCAATTGATCTATGATAACTGGTTAAGGATGGCCAGGTATGATCACAGCAATTACTTCCTGGCGCTATATGTTTCAGCTAACATAGACTATGCAAACTATCTACTTTGATATCATTAGTATGAAATGTATAGTTTTGACAGAAAATTCCCATAATGACAAATGAATCTGAGCCTGTGCTGTTTCTGTTGCTTAACAAGATGTATAATTAGATGACTACGTATACATACTGTCAACCCGCAGAGTGCGTCTTTGTACGAGAAGACATCCTTCGTTAATGAATGCATATATTCTAATATCATAGCCGCCATCCGCAGTCGTCTTTCTGTGTTCCTTGGTATATTGAAATGTCTGGCCATTAATTTCCCTCGATGTAGCGACGTTTTCCACCTCATAACCAGCTGAAATTCATTATATGGCGGACGATTAATGAACCATTCCATTTTTTGCTATGCCCAGCCCATCTCAATCTAAGCTCCACCCATACCACGTCAGTGTTGGGATCGATCGATCGCTGAGCTCCATGACAATCGATTTCCAGAACAATATACATGTAAGCTGTTGAATATTTTGAAATTAATTTGACTGGGTGTTGTTGCTGCCTAATATTTATTAAATTGTTAAGACATACAATTCACACAACTTATCAGACTATTAAGCATTACAGACTGATTCATTACTATGACCGCATCATACACGCCACGTAGATGGTTATAACGTCATATGATGTCATATGGTAGATGGCTAAACTTGGAAAGATCTATTGTATGGTATTCTGCTCCTATCCACGTATAACTTATATACGCCAGCATACGTTTGATAGGCATTTATAACACATAGTCGGAATATCATAAATATCCATCTCAGACGTATACACAAAGAAATAAACGAAAAATAAAACACATTTGAAAATGAGCAACATGAGAATGGTGGTGTGGCATTTTTCACTAGAAACAGTGCAACTGGCATTAGTTTTAATACAATGCAGAATGCTAATTTGGTTCTAGACCAGTGTTCCTTCTGAATGCGTTCGAATTACGTTTATTCTGTATTAAACAACCTGATATACTTCAAATTGGGGTTCAAAGACATAAGTCAAATATCGCAGATTTTGCCAATTTTCATTGAAGTTATGATGGAAGAGAGGTACATTTGTCGTCTTGTACTGCTAATACATAGCTAGTGCACACCAATTAGCGTGATTACATCCCATATAGGTGACCAATTTTCGGTTGGAGACTGATCGTCATGTTGAAGGCAAGCTGTCAGATGCTGAGCAAACGTTGTTTCTTTCATTAACTGAACATCTGTCAAGCGAATTGTTGTTTATTTTCTGAAATATTACAGCATATACGACTCATGTATGGGAAGCTATGTGGCATATCATTGACATTGTGAATAATTACAAATTAAGAATTTGATCTTTTGTCATATTGCCCCGATCTCCTTTCGAGAACCCACATTGACTATAGTTTATGAGCACGGTGATGAGCACAGCAGATGCGTGATTATGCCTAACATCAATATCGTTAACGTCTGAAACTAAATCGATTGCGTTACTGGCTGCTAATCAGATATTCATCATATTCTTTTGGGTAATTCGATAGCATTTGCAAATATGCATATTTAAAGTCTACATGTCAACCTAAAGTTCACACATATAAGCAATACACGCATACACGAATAATGCGCAAGAAATCCAAATATGAAAACGCGCAAAACGATAATTCTGATTTCACATTTTTCAATGACGGCAATCGTTGAGCCGCCCATATTTACCTTACTATAGTCAATGCTGTCATTCCCGTACATAGGACTCAATGGAAAACAATGCGGATACTGGAAGTCATATGTCAGGTTGGTTCTAGAATATTCTCCATGCTGAATGCGATCGTACGCGTATATTTGTGTTAAACAAACTGATTTACCAAACATTGCTTTTCGAAAAGACGTGTGACAAATTCGGAAGAGCTATCGAGTTTTCATTGAAATTATGTTGCAAGGGAGCTAAATGTAGCCTTATAACAATTACTAAATCAGTGTGATTGCGCCCCATACTGGTGACCACTATTTTCTAGGAAATCGATGGTCATGTTATGTTGGCTCCCAGTTAGTGAGCAAAAGCAATTTTTCTATAAAACTGAGAACCTGTCATTCGTTGCGTATTTTCTGAAATATCAACGCATAATATGTGATATATTTATTTGAACTTATATGAGTCGTGTGTCATCAGCACTTTAACGAAGCCAGTATATTCTCTAAAGAAACGTTGATTAATGCGTATTACCTATTTCATGAGTAGGCAACTAATAAAGAGGGCATAATGTTTTGTGGACCCGCAAAGTACAAGTGATTGGTCTGCCAGGAGCTGGGACCTATTTTCGTGAAAATGAAAATGAAATTTGGATATTTTGTATAGATGGGATTTACTAGAAGAACCTACGGACTTGTTTATTATTGAATGGGCACTTTTGAGTGGATCATTTTGACATCATTTGAATTGATCGCTATTTTTTTCATAGTAAATTATAAAACATGTTAGAGTTACGTCCTTTGTTGCTGAACTCTAATATGTTTAGGTGTTTAACATGTTGTCTCAATGGACCTTTCCGGTTTTAGCTGATTATGACGTCATATGATGGATTGATACACTGGAAAGGTCCATTGGATGCCGTAAATCCATTTAATATGCGTTATTAGATAGTTTTTGGAATATTACTATTCGCACTTATTTTCATGTAGGAATGGATAGCGTGGGTTGACGGGATGGGGGTGTGGTGAGCTATTGTGGATAGTGCCATCTATTGTTTCTGCATACTTCAATTCACATTTCCAGTATCCATCCAGCATCTGACCTCGGATGACGTCATAATCAGCTCATCGGGTGTATGATGACGTCATAATCATTACGTCACAAATGGTTCCATATAAACCGTCATCAAATCTCAAACATTCCGACATGGTGTATGGATTGAATGTCTTTGTCATTGTTTGCTATTTAATAAACATGCTGTTGAATATTTTGAAACTAATTTGACTGGGCGCTGTTGCCGCCTTAGGCAGCAACAGCACGCAGTCAAATTAGTTTCAAAATATTCAACAGCGTACCTGTATAGTTTTCTTGAAATCGATAGTCAGCGAGTTCAGAGATAGATCGATACCAACACAACCGAGGTGTGGGTAGAGCTTAGCTACAGATGGGCGGGACATAGCTAAAAATGGAAAGGTCCATTGGCATTTGATTTTACAGAGGATGCTGTCATTTATTCAGGTAAATCTTGACCTAGTGAAATATATTTCTACAAGTTTATATCAGTATTTCAGCCGCCTGCGATATTAGTAATACTATATTGTGCACCATTGTGTCATGGTGGTGTATTGCCACACCTGTTAATGAAACATTACACTACCATTGAATAATGCTTACTGCAGAACCTCGTGAATGCATGCTTATTATTCAATAACACGATTTAAGACCAATCATTCTAATAAATATGTACGAATGACGCATACACGAATTTTTCGTCAGCCTCCCAATCTCACAGAATGCCGTATTGGTCACCTGGACCTCGTGCATATATAGAAAAGTATCGTACTTGAGTTTAGATGTGATGCGAGTTTCACAAAACAATTGCCCAGACTTTACCTATATGTCCAGGCATGGCATATATCTAGAATAATTACGAAAGTAACATCTCTCAATATATTTTGTACCATTGTCATATATAGGCACTGTTTCTGTAAATCAGACCAGATTTAGCTATGACTGTATGACGAGGTGTAACGTGAAGAAATATCAGCACAGTCAATCAATCATTTACTTACAAGTTGGGGCGCCTTGCAATAAATTAAGGCTGCCACAATTCATTGAATTACATGCGAGAGTATCAGTATCATAGGAGTAGCAATTCCCCTGAAATGGAAATGAAAATAATGTGGTCATTTGTATGTGTTCTATCAATGAAACAGACAATTCTAAGCCACAGTGTGATGATATAGGCACGTAAATACAGTACATAGTTTGGTCTTATCCATTAGACCGTTCCCGTGTCAGCTATGCCCCGCCCAACTTTGGCTAAGCTCCACCCACACCTCGCTCATGTTGAGATCGATCTATCTCTGAACTCCATGACTATCAATTTCTAGAAAACTATACAGATAAGCTGTTAAATATCTTGAAACTAATTTGACTGGGCGCTGTTGCTGCCTATATCAAATTAGTTTCAAATATTCAACACAATGTTTATTAAATGTTGAAGACATACAATTCGTACAAAGTGTCTGACAATTAAGCGTTAAAGACGGACTATATCGAATCATTTATGACATCATGATTACGACGTCATCGTACACGGCACCTAGTTGATTATGACGTTACATGACGTCATATGATGGGTCGACAAACTGGGAAAGGTCCATTGACTGGCCTAGATCGTGTTGACTAGCCAGTAGAGGGTTATCAATCAGTCAGCAACCTGACCTCTATTTATATCAACTGACTGATCGCGATACAATCAGACGTTGCTATTTTAATATGGACTGTTCTGTGTGATTTCTGGCAAATAGGATACACAATAGAGGAGGCGATCTCGAGATATGCCCCGCCGGTTTCTCACTAAGCATCGCCCGCTTTTTACGTGTGTTATAATCATATAAATCTTTGAGAGTTGAATTCCCAAAAGTATGCCTTAAATTTCATAGTAACTATTACAGGTATGCTGTTGAATATTTTGGAACTAATCTGACTTGGAGCTGTTGCTGCCTATGGCCTATAACTGCTAGTCAAAGTCAATTTCAATTTATTTCAACATAATGTTAAGAAAATTGCAAAGAGATGCAGGTTGTGTACATTCTTGAGGCAACTATGCCATTTTTTTTGTGACGTCACAAAATGTGTAGTGTATTTGATTAGGACGTCTGATACTTGAGCGACGGAACGGATCCACCATTGTTCATAATAAAACTCCTGGAACTATCTGACTGAATCGCCACTAATAATACTACGGCAGTAATGGACCTTTCCATTTTTAGCTATGCCCCGCCCATCACTAGCTAAGCTCCACCCACACCTCGCTGTGTTTGGATTGCTTTGATCCCCAAATGCCCTAGCTATCAATTTCCTGAAAACTATACAGGGAAGCTGTTGAATATTTTGTAACTAATTAGACTGGGTGCTGTTGCTGCCATACGCAGCAACAGCGCCCAGTCAAATTAGTTTCAAAATATTCAACAGACAATTTATTAAATAGTAAAAGCAAACAATTTGAACAACATCCCATAGACCGTCATCAAATATGCGTTCGTGACGTACTTATCGACGTCATTCATGACGTCATGCATTATGATGTCATTGTACACATCACGCAGTTCATTATGACGTCATATGATGAGTGAGTACTCTGGAAAGGTGAATTGTAAGGGATCGCCAGAAGTTAGATTTCAGAACAACTATGGCTCCTTCCTTAACCCTTTAACACTTACATTTGTTCAAGAATATTACAATTTTCTCATAGAAAATGTCCATTTGCAGGCCAAGAAACGATCATTTTTTCAAATTTATCACTTAAAGGACTGGCTCGGTTATCGAGCCAGTCAGTTCAGTGATACATTTTTTTAAATAGTCGTCTCTTGCTCTGCAAATGGAGATTTCTCAAGATAACTGCAGAGGCCGTTTTGGCTGATTTAAGTGTTAAAGGGTTAAGTAATAAGTATAATAAGTGATAAAGGGAGCTTATCATTAAGGACAATTCTAGAATCCAACAAGTTAACAACATGAAGATCGATTAAAATCGGTCACGGTGGTCGTCGTGCAATCAAGCATCAACAATATACATGCAGTGAATCATCACAAGGTGGGTGATAAGCTAGCTTATGATAAATTCCATGACTTTTGGTAATTTCACCGTGGACAAAATGATAATATTATTGCACTTTATGCTGATATAATTCCCCGTGTACTTGAGGACATGCGTGCAACCGCGAATGCATGCTTTTTATGTGTGTGTGTGTGTGTGTGTGTGTGTGTGTGTGTGTGTGTGTGTGTGTGTGTGTGTGTGTGTGTGTGTGTTTGTGTGTGTGTGTGTGTGTGTGTGTGTGTGTGTGTGTGTGTGTATGTGTGTGTGTGTGTGTGTGTGTGTGTGTGTGTGTGTGTGTATGAGTGTGTGTGTGTGTGTGTGTGTGTGTGTGTGTGTGTGTGTGTGTGTGTGTGTGTGTGAGTGTGTGCGTCCGTGCGTGTATGTGTGATAGCGTGCATGCGTGTGTGTGTGTGCATGTGCGCGTGCGTGCGTCCGTGCGCGCGTACGTGCGTGCGTGCCCGCGTGCACTCGCGCATGCGTGTGTGTGTGTTCGTGTTCCGGCGTGAGTGCAGCAACTCTAGTGTTTCTAAAATTAACTCATGATATTGTTATTCTTCTAATGTCTCTGATGAGGTAAAAATGGGCAAGGTATGACTTACTGTTTCTTTATTCTTTATGCGCCTTGAGTTACCAATGCTAGAGCCACTAGCGGAAGTACCTTCATGATACATTCGCTGAATAATAATAATAATAACAATAATAATAATAATAATAATACTACTACTAATAATAATAATAATAATAATAATAATAATAATAATAATAATATTAATAATAATAATAATAATAATAATAAGAAGAAGAAGAAGAAGAAGAAGAAGAACAAGAAGAAGAACTAGAAGACACTTGCTGAACCAACTGTGGGTCTGTGACGTCTGACCATTAAGGAATAGCATAAGGCCTCTTCTTACATGAGCATTGAAAATCTCTCGGGAAGTGGGTTTGATTTCCCGCAAAACAAAAACTGGTAACTTTGACAACTAAGGAGTAATCTTGACCTTCTGGTCGGATCACACCGAGACCATTACCATGTGATCCGGCATCCATGATATACACTTAGTAAAGTCTTCATGAATTCAAGGAAAAAGCCCTGAAGTGTTAAATAACCTAGACGTCTACAAAGTTTGTCTGGGTTGCCTTTTATTCAGAATTTTACATTTCATCCAATCTAAGACTCACAATCCTTTTGTATGGGTAAGGGGAGGTAATCAACATCAAAAACGAAAACTTGTATCTTGTGACTCTGCTGTGTGACATTGACCTTGAGGTCTCATCACTCCGAAACAATCACCATTGGATCCGGCATGTGATATACATTTAGTAAAGTGTTCATGAAAATCAAGGAAAAAAACCTGAAGTGTCAAATAACCGAGAAATAGGCAAGATTTGTGTGTGGGGTGCCCTGGATTCGAAATTTAATATTTCATTCAATCTAAGACTCTCAGTCATCCTGTATGGGTAAAGGAAAGTAATATATGCCAAAAAACGAAAAAGTGTAATGTTGATGCCCAAGGGAGTACCCTTCAACTTAGGCAAGGCATGTGCCTTGCAGACGAGTTAACACCATCAGGATTCCTAGTGTAACATCCTGCCCAAGAATGGTAATGATCCGATCAAACCACTATGTGTAATCGTAGTTCAAATATCAATATTGAATTGTAAATTTGATAACCAATGAGTACCCTTCCAGCTGGGCTTGGGATCCAGGGCTAATGGAACCGTGGGAGGATGTCACAGGGTATCTTCTAATATGTCCATTCATCTTCGCTGATGAAGAGGAGTTCATTACTTTCAAGTAGGAAAACGGGTAATTGTGATGCCAGGGGGGGGGGGCTTCAACATGGGCATGTGCCTTGTAGACGAGTCAACACCTTTTAGGATTCCTAGTGTAACGTCTTGGCCAAGTATGCCAATGATCCGATCAGAACTCTAGGTGCTGTCGTAGTTCAAACGTCAATATTGAATTGTTATTTTGATAACCAATGGGTACACTTCCACCTGCGTCTGGGATCCAGACGTGATGGACACGTGAGAGGGTGTCACATGGTATCCTCTAATATGGCCATTGACCTTCTCTGATGAGGGAGAGCTAATTTCTGCCAAAAACGAAAACTGGTAAATTTGACTCCCAAGCAGTACCCTTCCGCTTGTGAACCTGCCTTGCAGATCAATCACCACCTCCAGGACTCGAATGGTAACATCCTGACCAAGTGTGGTAGGGATACGATCAAAGCTCTAGGTGTAGTAGCGGCTTAGATATCAATACTGAAAATCCCCATACATTTCCTATGGGACCTTTAGCCCACTCAAAGGTGGGTAGCTCGAAAACTATTAGGCAAATCCAAAATAAAAGCAATCGCACACGATTCCCGCTTGAGTAGCAGACGTTGACCAAATTTGGAGTTGATCAGATGAAAACTGTAGGAGGAGATGCGGTCCAAAGATTTTGAGGAAGAATAACAAAGAAGGAAATAAAGAAAGAGAGAAAGAAGAAGAAAGATCATGAATGATTTCAATAATCTGCGATTGTATGTATGTATGATTACTGTATTCTGCGGCTGTAGTAGTAGAAACATACTATAGCTGTAATCAGCCCCTCTTCGCTTTTGCCCACCGTGTCTTGTCCTCGGCCGAATTTCTTAGCTTCCTCAGATCCATTCTTGACTTGAGTGTACAGAGACCTGATTTCTTGAGGTCACCTCGCAGTACGTTTAGCAGATTTATGCCATGGCGTATTGCAGATTAATAGTAATAATAATAATAATAATAATAATAATAATAATAATAATAATAATAATAATAATAATAATAATAACTAAAACACACTTACTGTAACTGTAAATCTGCGATGACTGGGCATTAAGGATTATTGTGAGGTCTCTTCTTATATTACCCTTGAGCATGTCTGGTGCTGATGCAATGAAAACTCAAATATCCATACTTGAAATTCCTGTAGGTTTACTCTGGGACACCTTGGAATGGAAAAGCGGATTTCTCGAAGACTATAGGATCGATCAACTTTGCATTTGATTTTAATTCAAGTCTATATAGTATCTAGTAGATTACAAGGTGTCAATTAGATCTTAGCAAAAAGAACTTTGGTGGCCATTTTGAGAAACACATTTCGAAAGAAATTATTTGTTTTCACCATTTGTCATCCTGTGTTCATTACTGCGAAACACAAAACTTGTACCAGGAAAACAATCAATGGGCTCAATATATACGAGCTCGACAAAGAGCTCGCGAACGAGAGCTATCTGAGATAGCGATTTTCTCCACATACCTAGATGTAAGATCTAATCCAACCATCCTATACAATGTTAACGGATACGATAAGCGGTAATGAAGATAACATCTGGAAGCATATTTTCAAGATGGTCGCCAATGGCTGCTGGCCATATTCGATTTCAGATCATCGTTGATTTCGATGTGTCTCTTCCCACGACCTAGTCCAGTCATCCTTAGATGCTCCAAAGAGACCTAATGAAAAGTATCGTACCTAAACCACGCTGCCTCCCGATTGACACAGAAAGAGCCTATGTTTAAATTCATAGTATAGGCATGTGATGCAGGGTGACCCGCTGGCCCTACATCTACAGTAACACAGCTTTAAACACTAAATTCTCAAAGAATCGATGACACACCTGGTCAATTCGCAAACAAAACAAGGGTCGGATTGTTCATGCATCTAATGGATTTAATTGCAGCGAGGTAGCATGCTATAGGATGCTTCTGACTCCTTGAAGATGCATCGACGCCGCCAATTGCGCCAAAGTATACTGCACCAGAATGTACTGAAGTAAAGACACTTACAGCCTCAATAAGCGTCTACTAATTTCATTAACCCAACGCTTTTAATTGTGTATCCGGTAAATTATATATGCAGGACTAAGGTGCTATTGGCAAACTAATGTCTGACAATCTATTCTTAACCTATATGGAGCTACCCTACTCTAACTGGCCTTCACTCCAAAAAGCAAATGATTGAAGGTTTCGAAACGTCTGCTACCACCACGGACAATCGTCTCCCCTTGCCTATAACAAGATTGATTTTGGACACGTTTTGAATAGTAGCTGTACTAATGCTACAAGGCCCGTGAGCGGCGATACGCGTATGCCCACCGGAAGCTACCGAGGACAATTGTCTTGCCTGCATGGCCATGTTTCACAGCTATGCCACGCCCATCCCTAGGTAAGCCCCGCCCACGATTCGCACATTTTGTGATCGGCTGATCCATGAACTTCCTGACCATCAATGTCCAGAAAACTATGCAGGTAAGCTGTCTAATATTTTGAAACTAAGTTGACTGACTGCTGTTACTGCATATGACAGCAACAGCGTCCGTTCAAACTAGTTTCAAAATGATCAAGAGTATGTGTATTACACAGTAAAGACATACACTTCGTACAACAATACTTAGTCCGTTATCAATTATGCGTTCGTAACATACTTATCTTCGTCTCTCATGCCGCTATTGATTAGGACATCATCCTGCACGCCGCGTACTTGATTATGCCGTCATATGATGGATGGATTTATTTGGAAGTTCCATTTCCTTACATTTCCTTGGTGTGTTGAAAACCATTGCATGAATGTCACCAATTTAAAATTAATACCCAACTAAAGGCAATATAGTAAAAATACGTTGAACAAGTTAAACGTTGATGGAACGAATATTCATTCATATTGATCTATTTGAACGAATATTCGAATACTCATAGATTTGCTATCGTTAGAGACTTGCTACTATTATTTTTACGCTCTGAAAATACCACAATCACCTCCATCCATCCGCACAACCGACCGCGATCCATCAATCCATCTATCAGCCTTCCCTTCCGCCTGCCCGCTCGCATGCCCGCCCACCCATACACATGCCCATCCACATACACGCCAACCTACCCACACAGCCGCGCCCGCTCAAACACCCGCGCGCCAGCTTGCATACCATCCCTCTGTCCGTCCGTTTGTCCGTTCATCCGACGGAGTGTTACCCGACTTACCATGATGACGGATGCCAAGATGACATTTATATTTGGCTCTGCCCGCCACCATCTGATGGGTGTATGGGGTGGCGGGTGGGGGTGGGTTGCAAAGTTAAATATCCTACACGTTCTGTCGATGGCGCGTTTAAATTCGTCTCTGCACATGGGTGTGCGGGGTGGGTTGGGGTTTAGGGAAGAAAGTCAAAGTTGGAGGAAGTCAGTCAAATTTATTGAGTTACCCATATGTTTGCGGATAATGAGATGATGTTTCCATTGGGCTCTGTCATAATAACGCCGTCACCACCCCCACCCCCCTCCCCGTTATGGTGTTGTGATAAGAGGTTTGGGTTGGGAGGGCTTGATAGTTGACTGCACATAATTTCAAAGTTGTCTAAAGCGCAGGGATCGACTAGGCATTCTAGTTATGATGTGAAATATTAGATGACTCGCTATCTCAGTCAATATAGGAGGTAGGATTAATGATTGCGGATACATTTCTTATCAGCTTTGTAGCAGACTCTTGCCACATTGTAAGTACCATAGGCCATTCCATTCCAAAATGGCCACACAAATGTTCAAATTAATTGCTCGCATTGCGACGATCTAATTATAGTTATGAACGTTGCTTGAACAATCTCCGCTGGGCATACCTACTCAATCATAGGTGCCAAATTTAGAACCAATCTGGCAAATTAGTTCCAATGAGGGTGATACTGTGCGCTATGTTGTCATCATCAAGTCATCTCCGTCAATTTTGATCGTGATTCTGATTTTAGTTATACAAAGGTCTATTGATTTTCATTTCAGTTGGTCTGTGGTTTCGATGAAGATTGTGGAAAAGTTGATCTAAGATGACCACGGCACCAATCAAATAGCTATGAAATGCTTGCTGAAATACACAGAATCCATAAAGACCTCAATACTGAATTAAATTAATACAGTCCGAGATAGGTAAAGAAATTACATACTTAATTGGGAACATTGCAATCACTATTTACCTCTTGATTGAAAGTGTAGTCGCCATATACATATGTCCGTTCATGTGTCAGAAGATAGTTCGCCGGTACACTACAGCCCGCATCCTGCCCATTAACACGTGCCATCGTAATGACAAGAACAACGAATACGACAGAATACATGGTCAATCCAATTTGCTTGATATCTGATAAGCGAAACAATCTGAACAAATATTATCGATGAAGTGGTAAGTGTGCCGTGCGTGTGTGGTGAGCCTATATGCTTGTACCTGTGCGTGTCCGTGTGCGTGTACATGTGCATATGCCTGTGCCTGTGCGTATGTGCATCTGCGCTCCTGCGTGAGTTCGTACGTGCATGCGTATGTGGGTGTGTGTTGGACATGATCACGTGCGTGTGCCTGTGCCGGTGGTGAGCGTGCGTGTGTGATTAGCACGCTCGTGTGCGTGTGCATGTGACTGTGCCTGTGTCTGAGCTTGCTTGTGCGGTGAGCATGTGCGTATGCGTGTGCGCATGCGCGTGCACGTGCGTGTGTGTTCGTCTGTACGTGTCGGTGGGTGTGTGCACTCCTACGTGCAGACGTGCGTATATATATATATACATATATATTTATTTATTCTTTTATTTATATGCGACTACCAATTCGATTTCTTCTCATCACAAATAGTACTAATTTTCCCTGTGCCGTTTAATATTTGAAAAATATAATTTCCTTTGCTTTGGTTATGTTTACTTGAGTTTCCAATTTTTGCATTGATCCGTAAATAAATATTGTGCACTTTGTAGCTTTTCTGCTGAATCAGCCTTACTCATGGATTGTAGATTCCTCTCCTATATGGAAGCACCGCCCAGACTGACTGCGAGTGTGCATGTGACTGTGCCTGTAGTGAGCTTGCGCGTTCCTCTGTGCGTGTGCGTGTGCACTCCTGCGTGCAGACGTGGGTATGTACATGCGTGTGCACGCTAACATATATATATATATATATATATATATATATATATATATATATATATATATATATATATATATATATATATATATATATATATATATATATATATATATATATATATACCATTTGCACTATGGGGTAATCCGGATGTAGGTATGCTCCGCCCATCTATAGCTAAGTTCCATCCATGCTTTGCGCTGTGTAGGTTTACTGCTGACTCAGCCATACTCATGCTCATGGATTGTAGATTCCTCTCTTATATGGAAGCACCGCCCAGACTGGCATACCATAACTAGTGTGTCGTTTGCGTAAGGAATATATTTAAGTGTGCATAGCTCAAGTCCTCAAGATGGTAATCAAATTCTCCTCTGTTTTTTCAAATATTTCTCGGGAGCGTTTAAAAAGATAGATTTATTGACGGGTATATACTTTACACTGCTCGATAACATTTTCCGAAAATTGTGTTATTAATTAATTTTCCCTATAAGCCAAACCTCATTACAGTGTCGAATGCTTGCTTGAAATCCATAAAACAACAACACAGCTCTCTCTCTCTCTCTCTCTCTCTCTCTCTCTCTCTCTCTCTCTCTCTCTCTCTCTCTCTCTCTCTTGTGTGCTAGAAATAATTTGCTGATGGCTTAACATGAAATCATATATTCAAAAGTTGTCCTTCCTATTCAGAAAAATGTATGTGACTCTGTTGTATTTTCCTATTTTGGTATTCGTATTTCTTTATTACACTCAGGCCATGACAACGGAATATGAGTAGTAGATGCACATTTACTAGTATTTTTCCAGGCTCTTCCTCCCCTACATAGGATCCATTGTCGAAATCATGTGAGTGAGCTACAGGCCTCTACTTTTCCTTATTTTTTATATTAATTTCTTCTTTATTTTTTATTTTGTAGTACCTTGCTCAATTACAAAAAAATTAGTTTATACATGAAGATAATTATGTATAAATATTCAAAAGTAAGTACACTGAATAATATTACCATTACATATGCACGAGTTATGTGTTATCTTGTGCTTGACAGAGGGTTTCACCAACAGTCCATTTAAGACCAAACCTATCAGTGTTATCAGCAATCTGAGACCACTTCCAGTCTTGCTTTAATCTGCTTCTGATCTTACGTGTATATGTTGATAAAGGATCACCCGCCTTCATTTGAACTATCATCTTAATTAGCATATAACTTATGATCTCTGTCTCCAAAAATATATACATGCTTATTTACAAATGGATATCCATTAATTTGTTATTAGCAGATCATTATGAACAGATAACAATGGCTTTGATTTTAAGCAATTAAAAATACAGTGTTCAAATGTATATCGAAGTTTGCAGAATTCACATACTGTATCATTTCTCTGTTTCATATGCCACAGGAGTGTATTTGTAGTAACACCACGATAAAAGAGTATAAATCCCATCACAGAATACTACAATACTATTGAACAACAGAAGAAACATTCGAAATTGATGCACATATCTGGAAAGTGGTTTGACCACCAATCAAAATACTCATTTGTTTGGTCCGCATTCTAATGGTTCGGCAATGCTCTATTAACACCTCTTGTTCTTAAATAAATAACTAAAATCGTATTTTCATATTTATCTCAAATATAAAAATGATTCTGTAACTCAGTGTAATTTTCTTTGGTAGCTATTCGAGTTTCAATCCAAGATTTTGGTATACATCTGATTATGTTACCATAAGTATGTAGCCTCCGGGGGTGCACCCTCGTCTGCTGGATACTCTCGCGCTGCGTCACCGTACGCGCACGGTGCGTTGCGGTGAGGCTGTTGATTAGCTGCAGATCTCAGGTTTGCGGATCTTGTGTTGTATGTTTCCGGATTAGACCAAGACCGGGTGGGCCGGTGGAATGTTGCCGTCACAGTGGGGCCGTACGACCATTGTCGTGGAAGCTGAACCACACGTGTCATCCCGGCTGTTTGTGTCACCGGTGTGGCGGTCCATTTACTCAATTTAAAGTTAGGACAGTATAAAATACTTAATTAATTAATATTACACAGCCAAACAATGGTACTCTTGTGCTGCTACGAGAGAGAAATTAGGTACATAACCAATTTGGTTGAAGTTCATCCAACGGTGTCAAAGTAAATTTGATTATAATCAATTTCATGACCTTGTGTCCCCAACCCCACCGCGGGTTCAAATGTAAATGTAGTCATCCACTACAGATTGATATAGGTACGTTATATTCCAAATTTGTTTAAATTTCATCCTATGGTTTTGGAGAAATTGCATTACAATCTATTTTTATACCTTTTGACCCCATCCCCCAGCAACCACATGGGTGGGTCCAAATGCAAATGTGCTCATGCACCCCGCATTGATATGGGTAACTCACATAGCAAATTTGGTTGAATTCTGCTGCACCGTTTCGGAGGAGATGCGCTACAATCAATGCATATGTGCTAAAATTTGACCTTTTGACCTCTCCCCGCCACCTGTGGGCGGAGCAAATGTAATGCACCTCTGATACTCCGCAATCATATGGGTAACGCACATATTAAATTTGGTTGAATTCCGGCTAACGGTTTCGGAGGCCTTTGGGTTCCAAGTGATTTGACCTGTTGACCCCTGCGCCGCACCGCTCGGGTGGAGACAAATGTTCGCAATACCCTCTTCCTGTTACAGCAATGTTTTACAACCATGAATATGCATACACGAGGAGGTCGTGTCTATGCAGGGAGATTATAGTGGGTTGCCAGAGAGCGCATGATTGAAGGGCCTGTCTGTTCAGAATATGGCAATCTAGGATCGGTAGCTTGGTATGGACGAACGTGTTTGTTCTCTAACGCTTGTAACAGTTTATAACTTGTTTGTACATTTTAAATATTTGTCAAAGTATATAATGTGCATGTCATGGTATCAGTCTCCACTACTACTTTCGAAGATATTGATGCAAATTCGATGTAGGGGTTAAAACGAGAACTGACGGAGTGAAATTAAAAAAATTAAATATGGTGTTTCGGACCGATTTAAAGGGTAGCAGGTTCTGCAGTTCATGAAAGTATCGAACTCCTTGTCAATGGTGAACATGCAAGAGAGTTATAGGTGAATATTCACAACAGGATGTCTCGTAATAAAATTGTTAAAATTGTATACTTGTTGAGGCTTAAATTGCTTGACTATATGTAACGAAACGAAATCATTCTTAGCAAATGATGATTTCAGTTCATATTAATTAATTTAATTTATTAAGTTGAGTACCTAATTCAAATTTACAACTATAAAAATCATATTAATTCGATTGAACTTATATGTTAAGATTTATTTAGTTACATTACATCTAGACAAAATTTAAGCCTCTAAAAGTATAAAATTGTAACAATTTCAACATATTTTATTGCGAATATGCACCTTTAAATACAAAGGTATTACTTTTATTAACGCACGACACAAAACTTAATTTATGAGCAGATACATCGATATTGGATTTGGTGAATGAAGATGGAATATCTGGGTAAAGACTTAACAGCTAATGACGACGATAAGAAGCGCATCTGGAGGGCAGAAGCAAGGGCAACGCGGAGAATACGTGGCCGTAGATTCTTTAGCAGTGGACGTCGCCATTCTCATTGGACTCGTCTGGGAGGACTCACTCGTTATGCCTTGGAGTGGCAGAGGGATGCAAACTTGTCCACGTCACCAGAACACGAAAGGGTGTCTCTTAGGCATGCTGTTCATTTGGGCATTGGAAATGAGAATGTACATCGAATTCAAACAATACGATTCAAACAATTCAGTTACTGTTAAGTACCAATTTAGAAGTACGTAATACACACACCAAGGATGGGTTAATTTTATGAAGTGCATCAGAAGCGGCGACAGGTAATTGAGAGGAAATTGCAATTCGTGATTTCGCCGAAGTATCTTGTGGGGGTTCTCGGATACGCTCTGTTCCAACTCGACATATATGGAGACGCTTAGGATAACTGACGCACATGATTCAATACATTTTTGGGTTTCGAAAATGATTTGGAACAGGGGTTACGGACTTCCTTTAACAGAGCTGATTTGGAGAATTTAGACGGCATTGCTTTCCAAGGAAGGATTGCAAAGGCGTTCGATTTCTGGCGAGATTATTTGCAAATGGCCCTGTTGTTCTTGAAATTGCTGAACACGGCTAAATTGCCATTTAACTCTCAACCTCAAAATTAATAATAATAATAATAATAATAATAATAATAATAATAATAATAATAATAATAATAATAAGTCTGCATTGACCGATCCCGAGTTTGTAGAAGAAGCAATTTCAATTCTACTGACCATTACTAGCGTGGAAGAATTGTATTTACCTGCCTACGTTTCAAGCCGATAAACGATTTCCAAAAACAGGAAAGGCAAGAAAATATTAATTTTAGAATTAAGAAATCTAAATTTGCATTTATTCAAAAGAAGATTTAAATGTGAGGGATATTAATGATTTCTTTTTTTTAAATTGTATCTCAAAACGTATATCGCCATGCCATAATTTTCGAGTCACTAAGCAATTTCTAGAATTTAGTTGGGAATTTTGTGACGTCAGAGTACACCGTTTTCAGTTTGCTGTAGTTACGTTTGGTTATCCTCGGCCCCCATATATATTCAGGAAAATGACAGTTGGCAATCTTATTATTCTGCCCCTTGATATATTTAATGTACTATATGTGTACGTAAGTGAGAGACGCGCTCATAAGACATGTCATATTGTGCTCCCACATAGACTAAAAATAAACTGTGTTTAAACCAAATCGGAACGGAGAAGGTAAACGATCTTTGAATTTTATTGACGATGGACAGCAACGTATAATTTAAATCAGGATACATCTGATTATGCGCATATCAGAAACGACATTATCAGCGCGGCGAGGTGTATTACTCACCCAGACCACTCTTCATGGTTATCTATTAAGCAAGTAATTTCATGGGGTGGGTGCATTATTAATATAATAGAGTAAAACTTGTGTGTATGCCAACTGTGAGAGTTTTGAGTGTGATTGAGGATAATCTGGAGATTTAAAATAAAAGATGAGTGTGATAAACATTTGATTCCTATAGACGGGCAAATACTTGTTATGCAAGTAGCTGTGGATACGGCTGTTCGATTATTGACTAAGAATGTATACCACACGGAGTCGAGGGCCAGTAGGTTTGCCACGGTCCAGCTGAATGAAGCATCGGTCCAGCTGGATGAGGCATCGTTAAGCGAATTGCCATTTTGGGCACATAACTTTGACAACATCAATAATTAATGTGTGAGACCGGAAAGGCCAAGTTTGTGCCAAGTAATTTTCGCTGATGCTCTGGTCAAACTTAACCAGGTAAGCTGTAATGCAAAGCCGGTTAGATCAAATTGTGAAAGTGAGATTGAAATCGCGGGCACTTGTGGGCACTTTCTTGTTTACAAGATTGTCACTTAAGGTGGTACACAGATAATCAAAATGTCACTCGATTAGTTGATATTGGTAGTACAGTTTTGGAACCTCAAGAGATAGCCCTATTTATATTTCGCTCATGCACATACAGAAACGTAAGGTTACATATGGAATAATTCAATGGATATGAAAATGTAGAGGCTGGTGTGATTAGAATGCATGTAGATTTTGAAGACTGGTTCATATCAGTTGGTTTACTTCACTATGGGGTCCACAATCCGGCTACCGCTTTGCGTCAGCAAATAAAGCTAGATTAGTAAGATTTAAGTGGGATTCCTTGGTTAAAGGCAATGAACCGGTGGATGCGTTATCCCAGAAATGGGAAAATGAAAACAATTGGTTAGACCCCCACCTCCCCACACACCCCCCCCCCACCCCGCCTCAAAGAGTGGCTGAATGTGCTCGCAAATTATATGGCGAACGAGCATGTTGTATCCTAGTGGTTTCATTACGCCATTCTGCAAATTATCGGCCGCTTTTGTGCAATAACGGAGTTCATTTTCGTTGCTATGTCATCGACTTGCGCGTGGCAAACTTACTATCAATGTGCTGTCAGACAGATGAAAACCTACACGGTCAGCCGGAGACTGTTTCCTTGAGAAAGCCTGCCCTGTACAGACAATAGACTTAATGAATATGCTGTCCAATAGGTACAGAGAATATGGAGTCAGGGCATTACATGCAGGGTAAATTGCACAGACATCAGCAGGCATCTCATATCTCGTGCAAATATGTATATGTTTAATGGGACACGGAGATGAGCGAAGTAATGTTTAACTATATAAACACATCTATCACACAGACAAAGAACGTGTTAAGACTAAATTTATACAGTAATCCAAACACGCATAGTTAATCATACATTTGGTGCTATTAATCTTACCTTTGCCACGTGGTTCACTGGTTGTAGAATTTTCTGGAAGTCTCTTCACAACTGGCGACTTACTGGTTGAGGGGAGCCTCTTTTATAGGAATAGTTATCATTTATAATGCGCATATCGTATTCCACGTAGGCAGTTTATTGATCTTTTCTTGATCACGAGGTGTGACCTCAGAGAAGTAGATGTCAGGGGTGGAGGCTGTAACAGCCTTAGTAGAAGCGCGTTTCCATATACACATATAGTCATGAGTTAGCTTCCATTAACGCAACGATTGCTTTAGCACACCCGTAGCTGCGTTTAATCGGATATTGACATTAGTCATAATGAGCTAGTGGACCTTGCCAATATTAGATTCTCCAAGCCCTTTTGAATAGCTACTTGCCCGTCCTTGACAAATATGGCAATGTTCTGTAGTCTTTAAACATTACGTTAAGTCATCGTGTGCTATTCAATTCAATTTTGTAAGAAAATTAGTAAGATTGTTGGGATTATTTAAAAAGTATATCTTTGAATATTATTGTTCCATTAGCAGATATTTACTCTGGCATGGTACGGAGAAGAAGGTATTGCGATCGGATGCGAGCGTGCATCCGTGCGTGCGTGAGTGCGCGGGTGCCTGCTTGGGTGGTGGGTAGTTGTGTGGGTTCGTGGGTTCGTTCGTTCGTTCGTTCGTGAGTGAGTGAGTGAGTGAGTGAGTGAGTGAGTGAGTGAGTGAGTGAGTGAGTGAGTGAGTGAGTGAGTGAGTGAGTGAGTGAGTGAGTGAGTGAGTGAGTGAGTGAGTGAGTGAGTGAGTGAGTGAGTGAGTGAGTGAGTGAGTGAGTGAGTGAGTGAGTGAGTGAGTGAGTGAGTGAGTGAGTGAGTGAGTGAGTGAGTGAGTGAGTGAGTGAGTGAGTGAGTGAGTGAGTGAGTGAGTGAGTGAGTGAGTGAGTGAGTGAGTGAGTGAGTGAGTGAGTGAGTGAGTGAGTGAGTGAGTGAGTGAGTGAGTGAGTGAGTGAGTGAGTGAGTGAGTGAGTGAGTGAGTGAGTGAGTGAGTGAGTGAGTGAGTGAGTGAGTGAGTGAGTGAGTGAGTGAGTGAGTGAGTGAGTGAGTGAGTGAGTGAGTGAGTGAGTGAGTGAGTGAGTGAGTGAGTGAGTGAGTGAGTGAGTGAGTGAGTGAGTGAGTGAGTGAGTGAGTGAGTGAGTGAGTGAGTGAGTGAGTGAGTGAGTGAGTGAGTGAGTGAGTGCGTGCGTGAGCGAGCGAGCGAGCGAGCGTGCGAGTGAGTGAGTGAGTGAGTGAGTGAGTGAGTGAGTGAGTGAGTGAGTGTGTGAGTGAATGAGTGGGTGGGTGGGTGGGTGAGTGAATGAGTGAGTGAAGGAGGGATGGAGGGTGGGAGGGAGGAACGGAGTGAGTGAGTGATTACTAATCCGATTTATCTCACATTTTAACACAACGAAGGAGGATTTCCAGACTTCGACCATGATCCCTACAAAAGAAGCGGGACCAGGATCGGGTACAATTCTGGATCTGTAGATATCACGGAAAACTCTCGTGCCATTTTGCTCAAAATTTAACACAGTAAATGTGCGACCATAAACTAGATCCCCAGAATGTTGTGCGTGATCTGACAAAATCCCGGCAATCCGAACAAATTATGAGAATTTGAAAAACCATCCGGCAAATCCGAAAACTGCATTCTGATCAATATTTTGAAACTATTTAGATTGAGCATGGTTTTTTGGCATAAATCTCAAAGACCCATTAGTTTCAAGATATTCGTCCAGCCTTCGGGTATAGCTATGTTTGAAATGATATTAGAGTACTTCAAGCATTCACAAGCATTTAAACTCCGCATAGCGTCCACAGTGTTCAGACTCTGCAAAGGGGTCGGCGCGGTTATGCACTCATAAGGTGTATATCGAATTACCGGCTATGCAACTGCTGCTGGTGCGTTGGTAGACGACATAAATGGTGTTGTTGTTGCTACTGGTGCTGCTGTTATTGGTGATGCTGCCGCTGTTGCTGTTGCTATCGTCGTCGTCGTTCTTGTTGTTGTTGTTGCGTTTGTGTAGAAATGAAGAAATCGTCACTATACTTAATTCACTTAATCCTGCGAAAAGTGCCGGCGTAGATGGTTTAAATGGAGCATATTTAAACACTGCATATTTGATTTACTAACGCCACTCAACCATATCTGCAATCAATCACTAGTACAAGGCATATTTCCATCAAAACTAAAATCTGCACGTGTCGCTCCAGTATATAAAGCATAAGACTCGTCTAACTTCTCAAATTACAGGCCTGTCTCAATACGTCCACTTTTCTCTAAATTAATGGAGCGATTAATGTATAATAGATTACTCAATTATCTAGAAAAAAGGAAATTGTATATGCTTCACAGTATGGATTCCGCCAGAAACACTCAACAATGCTCGCACTAGTTGAAAGGACAGACAGAATAATTGAATCAATTGAAAAGAAAGAACATACACTGGGCATCTTTTTGGAGCTTTCAAAAGCTTTTGATACTATCAATCACAATATATTATTAGGAAAACTTGCCTATTACGGAATCCGAGGATGTGCACTTGCCTTGTTTCAGAGGTATTTAACTGATAGAACACAATGCGTGCTATTTAATGCAACCTGTTCTGAAAACAGGACATTAACCTGTGGTGTTCCTCGGGGGTCAATTCTTGGCCCTCTGCTGTTTTTATTCTATATGAATGACTTGCCCAAAATTTACCACAATTTGTCACTAATACTGTTTGCCGATGACACCAATGCCTTTTGCTCCGCCAAAAACTTAGATATATTATGCGAAAGAGTAAATAAAGAAATGGAAGAAGTTATTAACTGGTTCAAAGTCAACAAGCTATCATTAAATGTTGATAAAACACACTACATGCTATTTTCAAAGTCTAGAAATCGAGAAACACTAGTATTCCAAAAATCTATATTAATAAAAAAGAAATTTAAGAAGCTTCTTTTGCTACATTCTTAGGAGTTTATTTAGACAAGAACCTGACCTGGGGCAAACAAATTGAGGTAGTCACAGCTAAAGTAGCAAGAGGCACGGGGGTCATTCAAAGACTAAAGTCATACCTAACACAAGCTACCATCAAAACCCTGTATTCCGCATTGATCCTTCCACACCTAACATACTGCAATGCCATCTGGACTAACACAAAAAAACAAAATTAACAAAATTGCGAAGCATGCAGAAAAAATGCATTAAAATGTTTTCAAAAACAGCAAAGGGTCAAAACATCTTCAAAACACAAAAACTTCTTAAACTCACAGACATAGGCAAGTCACATTTCCAGAGCCTTTCATCACAAAATCCTACCTAAATCTATAACCCACAGCTTTGCAAACAACATCGAAATCCACACATATAACACTAAGAACAAACATGATCTCCACATTAGATACACACGAACAGACACAGGGACACTTAGATTTGCAGTTGGTGTCGTCAAAGCATGGAATAGTATAGATAAACACACACGCGAAAGAATACTAACACTAAAATCATACGAAGACATAATTAAAATTAGCATACTCAATACATACTAGATCTGGAAAACACAATGCCATGATAACTAAGATCACACACTCCTGTATCATTCCCATAGCGACTATCATAACAACCACCCACTACTACTACTACTACTACTACTACTACTACTACTATTACTACACCATGATGCACTATTACAGCTATCGTGACTACTGCTTCCTTCTATCTGACGCACTTCAACATGTGCTACTACTAAATGGCAACCTATGGGTTGAGCTGGGGGTAATTAACATGAATGACCCCCACCCCCCCCCCTCCCCCCCTCCAAATATAAATCTCTATTCTCAATAACTAAAAGGAAAACCATTGATGTATTGTATCGTTTGCTCCTTTTTTATGTCTACTTAGCTCAGTACCGTACCTGTGCATTCACACGTATGTCTCACATTCTATGCTAAGATGTGTGTATAATTGTATATGTATGTTTAATGTTAGGTGTCCGCCACCACTATAGGCAATGCCTTCGACGGACAACCTGTATTGAAAGTATGTACATTGGTATTCAAGAAGCAAATACATACTATTGAATCTTGAATCTTGAATCGTGTGGGCAGGCTAGATTGGGATACTTTAATAGCGACAAAAGAAACTCAGACTCAGACATTTTAAAAGAAAGTTTTGATTTAATACATGTAAAGCAGACAATTAAGCGAAGCTAATTAATTAAGCGAGTACATTGTATACACTTTGCGTAGGACTCGATTGAGCCATGCACCTTTACATTTCTTGACACAAATGGTCAGCATTTAGATACATGCATTCGTTATAATATAACGTGCAGAGAAATTCCTCTTTATAGACTTATTATAATGCCTGCACGTAATATAATGTGACATTATCGGCACGTCTTAGAAAATAGTCTATGCCCGAGCACGAATGTTCTTTTTGAGATAGTCGATGAAGTTGCGGACTGTAGCTGTTTGTTTTCACTAGATAACCTATAGCATCGTTCAAGGCTATAGCGAACATCTTTATAACCTCACTGTGACCATTCGAATCGTTATCGTTAAAAATCTCACTGTAGTCAGTAAACAGTAAACGAATGGATGGGGTGGGGGTGTCTGCGCGCGATCAGTAATGGGTGCACTCGTTAGATTGCTCTCGAAAATGACACTATATATATATATATATATATATATATATATATATATATATATATATATATATAGAGAGAGAGAGAGAGAGAGAGAGAGAGAGAGAGAGAGAGAGAGAGAGAGAGAGAGAGAGAGAAAGAGAGAGAGAGAGAGAGAGAGAGAGAGAAAATTGAGTTTACACTATTAGCCCTGCGGTCAAATGGGGTTCTTGGGAGCAAAAGAAGGTTCATTGGTACCAAATGAAAGGTCCATAACTCCTCTTTCAGAAAATATATGTTGGCCATGGGATTGAGTGGTTAACCGAAACGATATGAAGCATTGAAATAGGTGACCAGACAAACGAAATTCTCGTCTGCAAATGAGAAATGTATAATGACTTAATTGAAGCGCTATATCCAACTAACATAACGAAAACATAACTTGGAAGTTATAATGACAATAATTCAAGAGCATATCTTTTTCAGAACTATTATGCTGAATAAATTGGTTTGTTCGCCCTATTTTACGATTGGAAACAGGTGTGTTATACATGTATGTATGCTAATTTATGTTTGCGTGCTAAAATCCGCATGTCATGGCATCTGAGTTTTTTCTGGTTGATGTGCCCTTCACATATCCAAATAAACACATATACAATTGCAGAAATGAAACAGATGTGTGGCTTTGAATTCAATCCACAATTTACATTATTTATCAAGTTCATAATCATCATCATCAATGTCGCCACTCTCTGGATCCTGCATGCTCTGGTGTCCACACTTGTCAAACACACAAGCAGGGCTGCACCCAAGTTTGGCACACTTACAATGATGGGAAGAACCATCCAAGTTCCACCCATTTTCAGTTGAAGATGGTATATGAGGTATTGGTTTCAATGCAGGTTTCCAAATAGTACCTTGCTAATTAGTCTGGTGAAGATGTTGAATTAGACTGTCATACCACGGAGAAAGGCGTTCAATCTGCTTTGCGGGTCTTGCAGACCATCTTGTCTGGCAAAATGTTGATATGTACTACATGTACATCTGGTTTGGGTTGGTAAATTCTACAACCAACTCAGTGTATATGTCTTTTACCTCATCCGGGCGATTAAACGTGTCTCACAATTGTGCGATACCCTGACACTCCTCTGGAACAGCAGTGAAAATTTTCCAACCAGTTTTCTTTCCCAGGCCCTTGAAATAAATTGTCCGGTCGCATCTAGTCAAGGGACCAAGCCTTTCACAGACGCTGTTAATGGAAATAAATCTAGGAGCTGTTCTGTTTCGAGTTTTAAACCACATCATTCCTAGGATAAACTCATTGAAATAAATCCCCTCACTAGCTTTGATTGATTTTTTACATCATACGTATCAGCTATGGCATGCACAATATCGCCCTCTTTAAGGGTACTTTTGACAAACTCTTCTACGCCATCAAGTAAGTCGCCAACAGTCTTGATTCCAGCATGCGGTGATAACTTATGAATCTTGGAATAGTTGATAAACTTCAGGTGACGTTTCTGGTAGGATTTTCGTTTCATCAGGATATACCAGGCCCCATCTTGAGTAATTATGATGGTGATATGCCATCAATATACTGGTTCCACATATTGTATGTTAGAAATTCGTTATCTTCAATCTCTTGGAATTAAAGATAGATTGGTTCCCATCTCGCCAGGAGCAATGCCTTTACAGTTAATTGACCATCTTCATGAAGCCCTTCACATTCAAACAGATGCTGCATCTCATCTTGTAATGTCTGGCAAAGTCCTTCTTATGTTTCGCCAGCTTAGCTTCCTGATCTGCCCACACAAGAAAGGCTTCAATCTGCAAACGACTCATAGCTTTAAACATTAGTTTGTGAGCGAATGCACTTCTCTTGTAATTCTTACCTTTCATGACCATGTCCATGGCATGCAGACCAAAAGCACCTCCTTCAACTAACACATCCTGAAAGCCACTTTCCACATAGCGCTTGCCCATGTTCTTCAAGTACAACTCCAAGACGTGAAAGCCTCCTAATCTGAGGATATGATGGTGGAACTCATCCCAATTGCGGAGACAGGCATCTTGAGCAACAATGTGGAGTAAGAGATCTAACGTGGTGACAGGATGTACATGACATAAATATAACATCTGATCTTCCAGAGAGTTCAAGCCTGTGCCAATTGTATTCATATCTGTTGGCAAGCCAGGTACACTATGATTATACCCATTAAGAGTTCTTGCAGTATTCTCATTATAACGTATCTCCAAAATAGTATGGAATCCACCCCAGCTCGGAATGGATTGGCGCTGCACATTTTTCAATGGCTCAGTGTTGACAGTAAACATTTTCCTAGGGTTTAATCGAACAAATGTCCATAACTTTTCCAGTGAAAACACATGCTTCTCTGTTATGAACCACTCTGCCACGTCTATCTCACATAAAAGATGGCTTATTTTTTGTGAAACTGGTTTGGACATTGAGATAATTCTACGCATCTGAGATCACTTACAGCTTTGGCTATCAAGATTTTTTCTGGGTCCATAAGCAATTGTGTGTGTACCTTATTCCTGATATATCAAAGGGCCAAGAAAATGAATTGTACTCTTGCCATCTCGTGTGTCCTCATTAATGTCAATGTTGTCGACTGCAGCATGTCCAAATCATCCTGACATGATATTTGAGGAATATATCTTCATCTGTAAGTTGCACACTGTGTCCTTGTGATTGTAGCATATCAAATAATGTTCTTTTTCCTGTAAGGTATTGGACAGAAAGATCTAAGCTAATATGTTCGAGAGTTGTGTACCGTGTATATGAGGCATTATAGATACTGTTTTTTGCTACAGCTAGAACACTTTTATTAGCTTGTGAGTCTGTTCTTACTTCCTCTTCTTGTTTACCAAACATCAGTAGTCCTATAAAAAGTAAAAGCTCATCAGGTACCATTGTTTCAACTCTATGTTAGCATATGCCTCTCAAATCAATGCATAGATTTGCTGCTAGACTGTGGCATTTACGCACTGAACTACGCAGAGCGAGAGCAGCTTGAAATAGGACTACGTTTGCTGAATCACCTCGTGGAATGACAAGCTCCGCTGCTGTTGCTTCTTCAATGGCGATCTTTTAGTGAAAGCTATTTTATTGATTGCTGACTTAATGTCAACGTGTATACTGTACAGAAGTTGAGACTTGTTGGCAGATGATTAAGACTAACATATCACTGTTTGCCTATAGTGTTTTATAAGCTGGTTCTTCAGCTGTTCAGCACGATACTGTTGGTAATCTTCATAACCACACGTTTCTAGATGACATCGATAAACGTGTAATAATGAACATATATCATATGCCATACCATTTTTTCGATGTTTTTCTTGAACATCAGTAAGAAGCAGCTCAAATGCTTTTGAAAATATATCTTAGTTTTATGCTGTGGCATCAGCAGCTATACCGCTTATGTGTTCTGCGTTAATGAGTAAATGTGACAAGCAGTTTCTGTGATATTTTCCATCTAATACTACACTATTATGAGCAGAGACCATTGCAACAAGTGTTCTGTCACCAATTTCTTCGGCAACTGTGCGTATATTGTCTTGTAATGGGAGATTAAGACCATCGACCAAGTGGGAATTACCACGTTTCTTTGCAGAGTTTCAGATGAAACATCTATTCTTCTCAAACGGTGTTGCATCAGACCTGGTAGTACTATGATGATTACTAGGACCTGTATTGCTTAAAGGTGTAGGAAGCCCATCGTGTATAGTTTTGGTAGCATACACGTTGATAACTGATAGGAACACATACTCCTGTCTCAGTGATTGTTCCATACTCCTGTGCAACTTTATATAATTCGTCCCTGTTCCCCGTCATGCAAGTGTACAATGTGTGCAAGCCATGTTGTATAGAAGAAACTAGATTGGCAGTACCTCTCTTTAAACACCCAATGGTTGTGGCATCTAACTCTGTTAAATGTTTTTGCTTTACAAGTCAAGGGACAATATTTATTTTATACATGGTCTGGGGTCCATTTTTTCAGCAAAATGTCATCCTCCCCCACCTATTACGAATATTTCTGACAATTGTCTTTGAATGGGTCTATTCAGTAATAAATGGGACTTAAGTATATGTAGTGTATTAATGCATATAAAATATTTGGCTAGTAGCTCGCCACGTAATTATCAACATGTCGTCTGCTTTAAATTCATTTACATTGTCAGAAACAATAGATTACACTCCAAGTTGAAATGCATTTTATTTTTACATTGAATGACACTTTTCGAATTTATCCCGGAACAAATGTGCTTGAACAAACACATACTCTGTGTATGTGCAAACGTATTATCCTTCGTGTATTAATTCATTTAGTATGCAAGGGCCTACATCATAGAATAGTCTTGTACCTAACGATACACAGAAATCATGCATAGTGACACCATTTTAACAAATCTAAATACGTACTGTGGCGTTGCAATGGTTTAGTATTAAAGCAACATTAACCGCCGAATATATGTTGCATCACTCAAATACTGTAATTAAAATAAATTATAAGTGTATTATGTGTCAATTATTAAATATTGTGGGAATTCTTAAAATAATAATTAGTATTTCTATGTGATTATATTGTGTTTAACTTGCTGGTTGGTAGACGTAATCAAGGCTCTGTATCCTTTTAGTTAACCAGACACCCATGTGTCCAACAAATATTTTCGGAAAGAGGAGATGAAGACTTTTCGTGTGTTACCAATGAACCTTCTCTTACAGAGGGGTGCAACGGAAACCATAAGTGGGCTCAGTCTGGAGAATGGCCGCAAGACTATATATATCATCAACCCCAACTGATATAGTCTCGAGATCCGCCACATCCTGGGCCTCCAGGAGTCTGAAAGCTTATGATTCTTCGTCTTCTTCTCCATGTAATTCGCATTCTGATGTTAGCGGTTAGATCTAACACTGGAAAATATTTTACCAATGTATTGTCGGGAAATCACTGTAGCGTAAGTAGAGGTTGGGGTAGCAGGTCTAAGACATGATTTTCTGATTCGCTAGACCCGTCGAGAACAGGAAACTGTGTTAGACCCAATACTGTTCCATAGCTGTTCATAAAAGCATACACTCTTACCTCTTCGTCGACCCTCGCATAGCTTGCTCAGTGATTATCTTTACCGCTTCGATGTTAAGGGTAACGTACAGAGCGTCAGAGATTACCTTGCCAGTAATGTGTTCTCGATTACGTAACCTCATAGCTATTTCACAGCAAACGTCTTCATCCAACACTATTCTTAGGTGTATTTCGCGGCACTGTTGAGTTAGGGAATAAGTCTATCTGACAAATATCTACATAAAAAGATCATCGTTAGCCATTAACCTTAAGCTTAGCAACACGACCACTGTTCTGGAGCTATCATAACCTCCACCATCTTGATTGTCTATTTATGGGTTGCGGGTGGTTAAATTAAGATAGAGTTCGCTAAGACGCACTTGATATCAGAGATGATGGCCTTCAGAAAATGCACAGCGTTGACGAAGAGTGTAACGTTGCTAAATGTAGATGCCATCTCACTGCTTCGTGGAGGCGTAAAGTACCAACCTACAGTACTGTACAAAAGGCCACCCTAGAATTGTTGTTGAAATGTAATTTCTAGGCAGTAGATATTAAAATTGCTTGTAAATTAGTATGTAATAATCAAAATGAAACGTTAATTTTAAAATAATACAAGCTGTTAAAAGATTTCAGAAATAAATATATGTTTTGCTTGCTCCCTTAGAATGCATTGCAGCATTAAATGCTATTTTTCATTTTGTTTTGCTAAACCACCCTGTAATACATTTTCTACCTGTAAGCTGTTTTGTAGTCCCCGGTAACGAGTGGCCTCATTTGCATATCAATAGAGCTAGTCTATATGCAGTTTTAACACCACTGTTGAGTGCATTCTAGTTAGAACGTAGTCATACTTAGCACCAAATGGGCAGTGATATGGATGAGTGAATATTAGTGTTATATAGGGAATAACCAGTATTAGATAAAGTGAAAGAAGCTCAATTCTGTTATAATGGCAAAACTGACACAATATGACCGGCATAAAATTGTAATTTTGCATGAAGAAGTTAATTCACAGAGAGCTATATCCCGCCAAACTGGATTTTCTCGATGTGCTATTCAAGGTGGTATTAAGAAATTCAAAGCATCTCGATCGGTTGTAGACAAAAAACGCAGTTGAAGACCGAGGAAACTCTCTGTAGCTGATGAACATTATTTGAAAGTCACTTCCTTGAGGGACAGAAGGAAATCTAGCCAGGCACTTGCTCAAGATCTGGCAGAGTCGAGTAACACCAAAGTACATGCTTCGACTGTGAGACGAAGTCTGATCAAAAATGGTCTTGTTGAGCGTGTTGCTGCAAAGAAGCCATACTTAAGGACTGGGAACAAGCAAAAGAGACTACAGTATGCTAAAAGACATGCCAATTGGACAGCAGACCAGTGGCGGAATGTCCTGTGGAGTGATGAATCAGAATTCGAAATGTTCGGTTCAAATGGACGCCAGTATGTCAGGAGAAGGGTTAGTGAAAAGTACATTGATGCGTGTCTACAACCTTCTGTAAAACACGGATGTGGCTATGTGATGGATTGGGGATGCATGTCAGCAGATGGAGCAGGAGATCTGGTGAAAATTGATGGAATTATGAATGCTGAGAGATATAGACAGGTTCTGTTACATCATGCTGTGCCATCCGGAAAGTGACTTATTGGTAGGAACTTAACATTTCAACATGATAACGATCCCAAACATACTGCCAACATTATTGAAAGATACTTGGAGCAAAAAACAGCAGACGGTACTCTGACAGTTTTAGAATGGCCACCCCAGAGCCCTGATCTTAATATAATTGAAGCAGCATGGGAACATTTAGACAGAGAAAAGAACAAGAAGCAACCAAATTCCAAAGAAGAGCTCTGGAACGTTCTACAAGACGCATGGAATAACATGCCACAGGATTACTTGAGAAAATTGCAGGAAAGTCTACCAAAGCGAGTTGCAGCAGTTAAGCGTGTCAATGGAGACCACATACAATACTGATATATGTCTTTAATTATGATTGCCTAGCTATTATTTGTTATATTATTTGTTAAAGACGTTGTTATATCATGTGTTAATGAATTAGAAAATGAAATTATACTTTTCCTATGAAATATAAATACTAGCTGATCAGAAAAATGTATTGAATTAACATTTTTCTGGGTGGCCTAAGCCTTTTGCACAGTACTGTATGTTGATGTAATGTGGTTTAGTACTGATATCAATTTTAGCTGAGGTTCAAGCCCATAGACGTAAAATATGTTCCCTCCTCTATTGCCATGCATAGCTGTACAGACATTTTCCTCGAATATAGGCATCATCTCAGTACACTTTCAAAATGTATTGTAGTGCATACACACTTCACGCCTGGTAGGGCTGGTGCTACTGACACTAAATTCTCACAACTACAGGTTCATCATTAAGTTTCATAATTTTTACATACACATTGTCGCCGAGATCTACAGACCATTCTTAGGCTACAAAGTGCACTGCCTTCATCGTGACTAGTATAGAAACTTTCTAAAATCATGACTTTCCCAAACCTATACACCTAGTACACCAATGGTGGTGGTGGAGGGGTCTCGTGAGCTACTCGAAAATACATGTCTGACCACGTTATAGCTCTACAAATCCATCGCAAGGATATGGGCGTCGATGCCGGCTAGTCTAGAGAATACAGACGTCACCAATATTTGAATTAGGCCACGCCATCCACACCTTAGTCCACGTCTCTTTCACTGGTCAGTATGTCGACAACACATCAGCTGGCATCCAATAATCTGATCCAACCGCGGATGATGGTATTGACTCCTTGACCAGTGCAACAATATGGGGTCACCATTAGGATATGCCCATACCATAGGCCATGCCCCTTTCACTGGCCATTAAGCTGACAATGCGCTAGCTGGCGGCCCATAGTCTGACCAAACCCAGGGCGACGGTATGGACTCTCTTAGAAGTATGACGATATTGGCTCTGATAGACCCGCCCCCCCCCCCCCCCCCGACACCCCCACCCAACCCCCATATCACATTAGGCTATGCCCCTTTTTCACAGGCCATTATGCCCAGTAATGAGCATAGATGGCGTCATGTGATCCCGCCGGGGGTGACGATATGGGGCGTTTATGTTGATTGGCCTATAGCTGTCACGTGACCTCGGCCACGTCCGCTAACGACTTCAAAACGCGTTACAGCAGTCAATCTTCGCCACGTGCCCACACATTTAAATCACCTAATCAGCGTATTAGAGCACGCCCATTTTGCCCACACAAAATACTTGAATCCGATTCGTCACGATAGAGCAAAGGACCTTCTCAATTGTGTACATTTTCACAATTGTGTAAAATGCCATTGGAATCAGTATGGCCATTAATGAGTTACAAGACAAGCTAAAAACGTTAACCAAAGGAAACATGGACACTATTCAAAGTCCAAAACTGTGAAAGATGTGGGCAAAATTCCCTAAATCGAATTATGCAGATGGCACCCTGTATGGTCTATTACAATTGTGTGAAAGTTAATTGAAATTGGAATTGCCATTGATGAGTTACGAGGCAAACTAAAAACCTAAACAAAAAAAGCATGAGCAATATTCAAGGTCCAAAACCCTGAAAAAAGTAGGTAAATTCACCAGAATCGAATTAGTAATGATGCAGATTGCATCCCTGCATGAGGTAGAACAGGTGTGTAAAGGTGCACAGTTTCATTGAAATCGGAATGGCCATTGCTGAGTTACAAGTCAAACTAAAATCTTTAGCCAAGAAAAGAATAGAAAAAATTCAAAATCCAAAACAGTAAGAAAAGGAAACAAAATGATGTCGGTTGTCATGTAGATTGTATTCCTGTATAGAATGCCACACTTCTGTAAAGCTTCATTGTCATCGAATGCGCCATTGTTCAAGAAACAAGGTACTATATAAACGCTGACAATAGGAACAAATACGTAAAATACATGAACCAATTCTAAATCCAAAACTGTGAAGAAAATAGTTAAACTGAAATCTTTGTTCATGCAAATTGCGCCCCTGTATAGTACAGAACACTTCTGTAAAGTTTCCTTGATATCGGATGAGCCATTGTTAAACAATATGCTATTTAAAAACCTCAACCAAAGGTGCAAATACAGACGCCGGCGATGACGACGCTATCGGAAATAGTAATCTGTCTTGCTTCTGCCTCGCAGGCGAGCGAAAATTTCGAGTTAACTCATAAATGGCGGTTATATTGTAATACATTTTTTAATAATTTGCATACTTTATTGTCGAGGTCCAAACAACGAACTTAAACAACATCTTCTTCTGGAGGAATTAGAAAACGATTGCGTCGATATTTCTTTCCTTCAAGAGAGCAACATTCGAAAACCTGAAGTGTATGAATCTCTGAAAGATATTTGAAATGGGAAGATTTTTTATTCCTTACCACAAGACAATAACAGGGCCGGCGTGACCATTCTTATCTTGTGCCGCTGTCTAAACAACGTTTACGTTTTATCCTGGTCATCAGATACACATGGGTGATGGATTTGTGTATCAATTGATGTACTAAATACACGTTTAAACTTGACGTGCCTCTCATTAATTGCTTTTGAATATCTAAACGATGATTCTACAATAATCCAAGAGAGAACTCCTAAAAAACTAATTGTGGACGAAGACTTTAATTGCATATGAGATGAGACTAAAGACAGAAACACTAGGTCTAATCTAAATGGCACAACTCATACTATTTTAAAACACATTTGCGAACATAAAAGTGTGTTAGACGCTTATCGGTTTGAAAATCCTGAGGACAGGGAATATACTTGGTTTTCAACCGATGGTAAGTTAACTTCTAGTGTAGACATGATCTATGTAAAAGGCTCATTGAAAGGTTACATGAGTAAAACTAACACAAGAAGTATCAGAAGATACCAAATATATCACCTTCTTATGTTGCCGCAGGACCCGGTCTGCCCTGGATTGAATATTCTGTGAAAAAATAATGTCCAAGCCATGTGCATATACACAACAAAGGCTATATCAGAAGATAACAAATAGCGTACCTGTATATTAATTGTACATCACAGAAGATGATGGACCACCGGATAGTCTCAGTTTGGCATTTGACACTCCACTTGTCGATTAAAACCCCATGGTATGACCCAACGAGCAAGCATAGCTTCGTAATAATAATAATAATAATAATAATAATAATAATAATAATAATAACTAGAAAGTACAGTTGCAAGTAACTGTAAGTCTGCGTGCTGAATCTGTTTTGACAAGAGTAGCATATGAAACGCTCTCCCTACCTCCTCTCTGTATGATTTTGTCACCTTAATGTCAATAGGATGCCAAATTGGGGAAGGGGTCTAAATATCCTGAATTACTTTGAATGTTATGGGAAACAGAATACCACAGATGGTCCTAGGATACGAAATCTTCTCTAACCTCTTGGGGTAGGAGTGAATTAAGCCCAAATATCGTTGATAACTTTGAGAATGTGTAATATGTGCCATCACCCTGTAATGAATGGTATTGGAAACATAATTTCATGGATAGATCTGGAATGTGGACAAAATCCAAGATGCCCGCTGGCCAAATTGGGCGATTGGCTTGGTTTGAACAAAGCTGGATCTCTATGCAATAATGGTGCTTCCTGCCATTGTCTATAAGTAGAATCAAAATACTTTTGAAAAACCTAAAAATTGTTGCCCAGAATTGTACAATAATGACAGCGGCCACGTTTCATTATAAGTATCAACCTCCCTTGAATAAACCTTATTGGCTCTTATTCCCTAACCATATCTCCCAATCCATTCAGCGGTTCTGGAGAAATCATTCTCCCAAAAACTAAGTCATCCAAGATGGCCGCAAAAGCCTTTGGCCAATCCACTTCCCTTGAAAAAGCTTGGTTCAGCTTCTGCCTAGATGAAATATCATGAATTTTGAGTCAATTCACCCATTGGTATAGGGGAAATCTTTTAAAGACATCTCTAAGAATTGGACAAAATCCAAGATGGCCGCTGGCCAAATTGGACGATTGGCTTTGTTTGAACAAAGCTGGATCTCTATGCACTAATGGTGCTTCCTGCCAAATATAATTGAAATCAGCCCAAAAGTTCATGACATTTTTTATTTCCAATTGCTTTGGTATGGAAGTTTCAGCGGGAAAATGATCCAAGATGGCCGCCAAATCGTTTATCCAACAGTTTGAAAAGTGGTACATTTGAAATCAGCATACCCAAAAACCTTATAAATCCAGTTTCTGCATCAAAATGCATCACAAAAAAACAATGGCCGCCAAACACGCAACATTTTGATTGGTTCACGCCAGCCATAATTTTCCAGCTATTAACCTCTCCTGGACAAACTATAATGATGCTTACTCCCTAATCATATTTCCCAAATGTCAGCCTGATCCCTTTAGCGGTTCTTGAGGTTGCGTTCGCTAAAACGAGGTCACCCAATATTGTCGCTAAACCATTTGGTCAATCAAGTTCTCCTGAACAAACTTGGCTTAGTTCTTGGCCTAGATGATGTTTCATGAGTTCTGAATCGATTCCCACCGCGGTTTTGGAGAACCATTTTAAGAAGTTTATCAAAGTCGGATAACATCCAAGATGGCTGTCGGGTCAATTGGCTGATCGGACAAATCAAACTAGTCAAATTAGTTTTAAAATATTCAATAGCTTTCCTGTAAAGTTACCTTGATTTTGAGATTCTTAAAATGCATGGTTCAAGTTATATACATCGATTCGAACACACGCACGCACACACGCACGCACGCACGCACGCACGCACGCACACACGCACGCACGCACGCACGCACGCACGCACACACGCACGTACGCACGCACGTACGCACGCACGCACGCACGCACGCACGCACGCACGCACGCACGCACACACGCACGCGCACACACACACACAGCGTGGGCAGAGCTTACCTAAAATGTGTGGGACATAGCTAGAAATGGATCCCTCTATTGTGGATGGTTATCATGGAATAGATAATCAGCTGTTAGAAATTCATGGAAGAGAGGCTCAAGCACACCATCTATTATATATAATTTACGCATCATTGTCGTGGATAAATTCCAAACAAGAGGCCCGCCGGGCCTGTATCACTCACGTGGAATGCTTCATCACTGGCACAATTGTACAAAACAAGATGATCACTGGAAAAATGTACCAATATAATTTAAATTTGGTTAAGCCAAGTTTTAATAAAGTTGGCCCAGTGGTTAATAAGTAGTCTTTTTATGAGTTTCTCAAAAATGTGTTGAAATTACAAGATGTCTGCCAAATATGCTACATTTTGCTAGATTAATGCCGGACATGTCTTTCTATGTATTTGTTTTTAATGGGAAAATGATCCAAGATGGATGCCAAATCATTTATCTGAAATGGCAAATTTGACATCAGAATACCCGAAAACATCAAATACAAAATCTAATATGGCCGATAAACATGCTACATTTTGATTGGTCCACGGTGACGATTTTCTTTATCAATCAACTTCCATTGAACACATTTCTATTGCCCTAAGTCCCTAATTATATCTGCCAAATTTCGGCCCGATCCGTTCAGCACTTCTGGAGGTCGTTTTCGCGAAAACTAGGTCATCCAAGATGGTCGCCTGACTATTTGGCCAATCAAGTTCCCTTGAAAAAACTTGGTTCAGCTCTTTCCATAAATCAATAAAAAATAAATGTCATTAGTTTTGAATGGATGCCCCGAGCGGTTCCGGAGATATTTTTAAAAAGTTGCTAAAATCCAAGATGGACGATCGGCTTCGTTTCAACAAGCTTGAATCACTATGCTCTAAGGATTGTTCCTGCCAAATATAGTTGAAATCGGCCCAACAGTTCTCGAAAAGACATTTTAAGTTTCCCATTCCTTTAGTATGGGAGCTTTTGGCATTAAAATGATCCAAGATGCCCCCCCCCCCCCAAGCAGTTTATCCGACAGTTTCAAAAATAGAAAATTTGAAATCGGAATACCCAAAACACCTATATCAAACGAATTTTGACCCCAAAATCCATCAAATTCAATAATCCAATATGGCCGGCAAACATGCCACATTAATCACTAATCATACCTCCCAAATGTCAACCAATCCGCTCAGCCGTTCTGCAGAAGTCGTTTTGCAAAATCTAGGTCGTCCTAGGTGGCCGTCGAACTATTTGGCCAATCAACTTCCCTTGGATAAATTTGGTTCACCTCTTCCCCTTGATGATATTTCATGAGTTTTGAATTGATCCCCAAAGGCGTTTAGGAGAAGATTTTTAAAGGCATTTCTAAAAAGCATCCAAAATCCAAGATGGCCGCACGCCAAATCGGCTTCGTTTGAACAAACTTGAATCTGTATAGCTTAGGGATGCTTCTTGCCAAATATTATTGAAATCGGCCAAGTGGTTCTTGAGAAGTCATTTAAAGGAAAAGTTGACAGACAACGGACGGTCGCGATGGCATTAAGCTCACTTGGCACTTAAGGCCAGGTTAGCTAATGACCTGTTTAATTGGTTGGGTTTGGAAGTACATGTAGTATACCATCTTAACCATTTACTGGTCAAAACTGTCGCCTAACGAATGTCAATTTGTCAGCCAAGAAGGTTGTTTTGAAATTTACTATGGGAATGACTGACCTACATGTATGTACATGTATCTAACCATAACCAGTGGAAATCTATAAAAGATAAATCATCTTGACCTGCTAATACATTTCACAATGTGAGGCCAAGAGGTAATTCACTTAAATCCTTGAAATATAAGACAGAAATCGCTAAAGGCTAACATTTAAATATAATAATTTAGAAATTTCCATTGAGCAAAATCCATCTCACCGTGTCTTGGCAAATCAGACTAAGTAGCTATAGTCAATTGCATATATAATCTGTGATGGTCAGAAATGGCAGCTGCTACATAGGTTTAACCAGAAAAGGGGTTGCACAGTAACTATGAAGCTTGACTTTACGACTTTGCAATTAACCGTTGAAGCTTGCCTTCAATCATAACAAAAATATAGAAGGCCTGTAGCCCTAACCTGGAACATTAGGAATTGAACCATTTGCATGTAAATACGGGTACATATGATGGATAGTTTAAAAAAATCCAAGATGGCCATCAAAGAAAATCCAGGGGTAGCATTTTAAATGGTTCTGGAAAGTTTTCAAAAAATCCAAATGGCTGACAAAAATTAACCAACCAAAATTCTAAATATGAGTTCTAGAGCCTACCTCTACCATGCCTATAGAATCCGTCCAGGCAAATGTGGGTAAAATCCACCTAGCGGTTATGGAGAAGATGCATTTTGACAATTGCAAGTAAATTCTTCATAAAATTACTGACTTTCACCAACAAAATTGACACATTCAAGTTCTGAATATGTTCTGGAGCCTACCATGATAGGGGCTGTCTAGCCAACTACAATGTAGGGTTGAAATCTTGATGAGCAGCTTTAACACAATTTCCAGTTAATTTTTCATAAAATCCAAGGTTTTCTCCAAATAACTTGACCAATCAATATTATGTATATAAGTTCTGAGGCATATCCGCATAAGCTCCTTCCAGCCAAAGTAAGTTGAAATCTGCCAAGCGATTAAGGAGGATTGACAAGTTCCAATTATTTTTTCATAACATCTAAGGGTTTCACCAAAAATCTTGACCAGTCAAAATTGAGTATATAACCTCTGAAGCAAGGTTATTCCAGCCAAAGTAAGGTGACATCTGCCAAGCGGTTAATAAGGAGTAGAGTTTTGATAATTTCCGGTAAATTTGTCTTAAAATCAAAGATTTTCACACAAATAAATTGACCAATCAAAATTATGTATACATGTTCTGAGACACAACGCATCAGGCTCCTTCTAGCTAAATTAGGTTGACATCCACCAAGCGGTTAATAAGGAGTAGCATTTTAAAACAAAGGTTGACGGATGAGACAGTCGCCATGCATATCCGTGAGCTTGACCTTTTGACCAAAACATCATTTTATGATGCCGTGTTATTATAAGGAGGCATATGTCCACGTTTTGTATACAAGAAAGCTGTTGCATATTATGAAACTAAATTGACTGAAACCATTAACAGATCCCATGGGAATAGGTTTCAAAATAGTCGACAGAATATTTCATACATCAAAAAGAATTTGTTTTTGGTCTGTATCCTTGACCACTGGCAAAACAGAACAACATTTACTAATCTAGTTTGTGTGAAGCTTTAGCCAAGTTTTTTTTTTAATTGGGCCAGTGATTAATTTTAATAAGCCTTTCAAATGATTTTCTCAGAAACTTTCAGAAAATTAAACATGGCTGCCAGACACGTTATATTTTGATTGATCCATGGCGGCCATGTTTATTCATGTATCAACATCCATTGACCGCACTTTATTGACCCTTAGTGCCTAATCATGTCTTCCAAATTTCCGTCCGATCCATTTAGTGACATGTTAGTAGTTCTGGAGAACTCATTTTTTTTTAATGTAGGTCGTCCAAGGTGGCCTCCAAAGCATTTGGCAAATCTAAGGGTAGTGGGTTTCCACAATAACGGAAAACAAACAGAATACGCTGTATTGGTAATTTGAAATGGAAAGAGAATTTTGAAATGGAAATCAACGGAAAATGGTATTTTTCTGCAACATCTCGGCAAATTGAAACGGAAACATGCTATTCACACGAAAATTAACGGATAAATGCATTTTCCTCAAGAAAGTGGAATATAAAGTCGTCATTTAAAATTTTAAATTATTAGATACCGATATATTCTCGACTTTGACTTCATACTTTCTGACCATACTAATAACACAATGCATAACACCAATTTGAAGCTAATATGATATAGTTTACAAAACGGAAATGAAACGGAATCTGCAATTTGGTGAAACGGAAAATGGCAAATTCTGAAACGGAAAACCACTGTCCTTAGGCCAATCAATCTCACTTGAACAAATCTGGTCCAGCTGTTTCCCTAAATAATATTTCATGAATTTGTCTTCGGAGGCCATTTGTAAAGACGTTTCCAAAATTATGTTAAAATCCAAGATGACCACTGGTTAAATTCGCTGATCGGCTTCGTTTGACAAAAGTTTAATCTATGATGCCATAAAGATACATTCTGCCAAATGCAATTCAAACAGGCTCTATGGTTCAAGTTCAAGCTAAATATTATTTATTTCACCATTTATGTACATGTAAACAGATACCGCATGCAGTCCATCCAATGCAATGCCTATACAGTGATGGACCCATACAAATATACATCACACTACATTACAAACAAGAGACACACAAAGAGGATAAAAAGCATTCACCTAACTTACAATACATGAAAATACATATGAAGAAATTAACATGTACTGTTTGCGTTAAAGCATGTTCGGGTGGCGATGGAGGGGAAAGGGGCGGGGTTGACTATAATACATATCATACCACATTTATGTATCATCATTAATGCTTAGGCCAGACCAATTTTATGTTTCGCCCTATGAATATTCCCAGCCATAAGACCCGAGCGGAGATGGGAAATTTAGCTTTTTTTAAATAATGCACAAGTTCAGGCTCAGATGTTTTAAAGCTATTATTAATCCTTTCCTCATGTTAGTTGTCATGATTAATCAAGAAAATTAAACACTGTTTTCTCAGTGAACATCCATTTGCAGGAATTCCAGTGCTAAATCTTCGAAAATAGTCTTCTGTTGGCGTGCAAATGTACTTTTCCCATAACTATTGCAAACCATATTGACAGACTTGGCCATTAAACGGTTAACACAGCTAGAGAGAAGGAAGAGTTAGAGAAAATTCTGAAGAATTCCGAGTCTAGATCTGGACAAATTAAAATAGGAGGGGTTTTTGTACAGCAGAAAAACAAATTGGTATGGCCTACTATAAGTAACAATAGTATTATTGTGATCATCAACATACTCATTAACATAATTAATTACATTTATTAATTAATAACACTGTTGTTGTTGTTGTTGTTGTCGTCGTCGTCGTCGTCGTCGTCGTCGTCGCTATTAGTATTATTATTATTATTATTATTATTATTGTTGTTGTTGTTGTTGTTGTTGTTGTTGTTGTTGTTGTTGTTGTTGTTGTTGTTAACATCATCATGTTAATTATAGTCAGCTGTCCTTAATTATTATCATAGACATAATTATATATATCAGGAACATCCTTAATTTAATTTGTGTTTTGACTGAATACATCTGCCCTGTTACAGCCATGGTTAGCAGAAAAACAATTGGTATGGTCTTATGCTATAAGTAACAATAGTATTATTGTGATCATCAAAATAATCATTAACATAATTAATTAAATTAATTAATTAATAACACTGTTGTTGTTGTCGTCGTCGTGGTCGTCGTCGTCGTCGTAGTTGTCGTCGTCGTCATCGTCGTCGTCGTCGTCGTCGTCGTCGTCGTCGTCGTTATTATTATTATTATTATTATTATTATTATTATTATTATTATTGTTGTTGTTGTTGTTGTTGTTGTTGTTGTTGTTGTTGTTGTTGTTAACAGCATCATGTTAATTATAGTCAGCTGTCCCTAATTAGTATCATAGATATAATTATATACATCAGGAACATCATTAATTTAATTTGTGTTTTGACCGGATACATCTGCCCTGTTACAGCCATGGTTCTCGAGAAGATATTTTACATTTCAAACTGTTTATCCGACAGTTTCCAAAGCGGCGAATTTGAAATCAGCATACACAAAAAACTATATACATGTACAAGTAAAACAAATTTCGGCTTCAAAATCAATCAAATAAAAAATATCCAATATGGCCAACAAACACGCAACATTGTTTAGTGGTCTGTGGCAGTCATGGTTTTTTTTAATAGAACTAATTCCCTTGAACACATTTGAATGCCCGTTATTGTCTAATCATAGCTCCCAAATTTATGCCTAATAAGTTCATGATTCTGGAGAAGCCGTTTTCGTGAAGACTAGGCCATCCAAAAATGGCCAATGAAGCAGTTGGCCAATCAAGTTTCTTTGAGAAATCTTGGCTCAGCTCTTGCCCTAGATGATATTTCATATACTTTAAATCGATCCCCAAAATGGTTTCAGAGATTTTTTAAAACGTTTCTAAAAATCGCCCAAAAGCCAAGATAGACGCCGGCCAACTTGGACGATTGGCTTCCTTTGACTAAACATGGATCGCTATGCCCTACCGAAGTTTCCTATCAGGTTTTGTTGAAATCAGCTCAGTAGTTCTTGAGAAAAGGGTTTTAAAAAAGTTGGCGGACGGATGGTCGCCATGGCATAAGCTCACTTGGTCACTCACAATAAATGCCAATGTGCGGGCGAAGATAAAAGAATTGTTTAATTTAATGATAGAATGACTAGCTGGATTATCAGTTGTTCAAGTGGGAAGATTTAAACAAGAGGCCCAAGGGCATGTGATGCTCACATAGACCATTAACATTTGAACCATTTGCATTTAAATGGATATGGATAATTTTCGGAAAATTCAAGATGACCACCAAAAATACACCAATTAGGATTCTCATTTGAGAATTTTACGCCTACCATCATAGAATCATTCGATCCAAGGTTTGTTGAAATCGGACTATTGATTAAGGAGTACCATTTTTAAATGGTTCCGGATGATTTTCAGAAAATCAAAGATGGCCACCAAAACATTGACCTATCAGAATTCGGAACATAATTCCTGGAGGCTACCACTATAGGATCCTTCCAGCTAAATTTAGTTTAAATTGTACAAGGAGTTAATGAGTGATAACGTCCTAAACGAATTCCCATTTTCCGGAAAGGCCACTATGGCTACCAAAAATAATCAAGCAGTCAAAAGTCTGTATACAAATTCTGACTAGGATCCGTACAGCTGGGTTTGGTTGAAATCGGCCAAGCGGTTAATGAGGAGTAGTGTTTTGAATGATTTCCAACACATTTCGGTAAATCCAAGATGACCACTGGAAAAATTACCCAATCAAAATTATGCATACATATTCTGAATCATACCGATACATGGTCCTTCCAGCAAAGGCTCATTTAATCGACCAAGCAATTAATGAGGAATAGCCTTTTAAATGATGTTCAGAAAATTTAAGAGGGCACCGAACAAATAGACCAATCCAAATTCTGCATAGAAGCTCTGAAGCACACACAGCTAGGGTTTTCCACTTGCAAACGTTCAATCGGTTAATGTAGTAGTCGTATAACTGATTTCCCGAAACTGGCCGCTGAAAAATTAACCAATCAAAATTCTGTATACAAGTTCTGAAATCTACCAGCCTATAAAAATCCCATATTCCTGCATTTTGTTTTAGGGATGATCGAGTGAGGATCCAAGTGTTATCCTACTGGAATACCAATCATATCCCACCGGGATCTCAGCGCTTTGTTGACCGGGATTCCACTCATATCCCACTTGGATCACAGATATATCCTACTGAGCCACTGGGATCCCAGTAGGAGTTCAACTGGGATCCCAGGAACCTTTGTTGTCGGGATCTCAATGGGATCCTCGTTGGATTATGCTGGGATGTCACCTTAATTGATGAGGCGTAGCATTTTAAACCAGTTCTCACCATCTTTCAGAAAATTCAAGATGACCACGAAGGAAATTGTCCTATCAAAATTACGTAAACAAATTCTGAAGCATACTACTCTAGGGTCCTTCCCATTGAGTTTGATTGAAATCGGCATATGCTTTTAACTGATTTCCAGAAAATCCAAGATGGCCACCGGAAAATTGGCCAAGCAAAATTATGTATACAAGTTCTGAAACGTCCCACCCTAGTATCCTTCCAGCCAAGCCCAGCTGACATTACCCAAGATGTTAATAAGGAGTACCGTTTTAAACAATTTCACGTGAAAATTCAAGATGGCCGTGGAGAAAATTGACCAATCAAAATTCTGTATACAAGTTCTGAAACTTATTAGCCTAGTATCCTTGCCACCAAATCTGGTTGAAATTGCCGAAGCAATTAATGAAGAGTAGCGTTTTAAACGATTTTCAGCACTTTTTCGGGGAAAAATCCGAGAAAGTTGACGAAACAAAATCCTGTATACAAGTTCTGAAGCATACCAATCATCAGCTGCTAGCACCATAGGTGTTCTAAAAAACAACAGAACTAGGTATACTGACGACCCTCTCGTAGTAAAACTGTCAGCAGAACAGAAAGCGTTATGTCTGCACATATATCAAAGTGGCCAAAGTGAAGATCGCACCAAACTATGCCAGGAACGCAATAACATTCTGCGCCACATTAGGGAACCCTGAAAAGATCTTGCTATCCAACAAGTAGCCGCCCTAGCAGATGAAATCACTGCCCCGGATGACTGCCACAAAATGTTTCGGGCCGCCCGAACACCGAGAGTTGCTGACTACACACCACCACTAATTGTACACAGCTGTGAAGGGCACTTTATCGGGACTGACCAGGGCAAAGCTGAGGCAATTCGAGAATGGTTCAAGGAACAGTTCACTGACCACGATGATGAGCGCTTTCACCCATTCTCAGGAGACCCCAGGCCATTACTAACACCAATTAATACAGCAGAGATTGAGAAAGCACTTAACACCCTGAAAAATGGACGTGCATCTGGACCTGATGGCATGAGCAATGAACTATTCAAATATGCAAGTGACATTAGCTCAAAACCGATTACGCACATAATCAATTCAGCTTTTATGTACCACCGTCCCATCGACGCTGTAAGCCAAGGCATCCTTATCACGCTACCAAAGCCCAAGAAGCTACCTGGTCCTCAGCCAATCTGCGCCCATTGTGCTACTTAACAGCATACGGAACATCCTATCTAATGTTACTCCATGCCGCATCCGAGACAAGATCGACGACTTCACCGGATCATGTCAAAGTGGCTTCAAACGTGGACGCAGCTGCGCAGACATTGTATGGGCTCAACGCATGCTTTTGTCGGTAGTCATGTCCAAACACTGGGATTGCCACTAAATGAGCATTGGCATGTCACGAGCCTTCGACACAATTAAACGCTCAAAGATCCTAGATGCACTATGCCAGGCCAGTTGCAATGAAGATGAGCTAGGACTAGTAAGACTACTGCTTGCAGACACCACGCTGAGAGTACGAGTCAAGTCAGTGAATTATGTAGAGTTTGAGACATCAATCGACTCCCCACAGGGAGGTGGTCTATCCCCTGTGTTCTTCACCTGTTACCGGGCTGCTGAATTGAAATCCATGCGGGAAAACTCCATAAGACCAATACACACACCTACCCCGGTGTCAATACTGGGTATGCCGCTAGAGATGGAATATACCGACGATGTGGACTTTATAGATGAGGAAAAGAAACCCCATTGACGAACTTCTCCCAAGAGCTGCAAGCAAACTAAAAATTGAGAATCTCTTTATGAATGAATCCAAAACAGAGTATACATATCTGCAAAGGATGGAATTAAAGAAAATGACGATCCATTCCGTGGCAGTGAACCATGGATGAAAAGTAAAATCCTGGGATCACTGCTTTGCAGTACTGCTGACATGGCTGCACGCTGCATCATGGAGAACACAGCTTTCCAGTCATTCTGGAAGCTATGGATTCGTAGATCAAAGATGCCCTTGGTAAAAAGACTGCATGTATACAATGCAACCTGCGCATCCTTGATGCTGTATAACTGTAACAGCTGGGCAGCTCCAAAGGCGGCTCTAGACAAAATTAACGGCTGCCACCGCAAACACCTACGCACCATCACTGGACACCGATTGCCAGAGAGCATAATTTCCAACGATGCACTATACAAGATGTGTAATACACCGCCGGTGTCCGTAAAAGGCACCCAGCAAAGATGGTCCATGTTTGGCCATGTGCTAAGGATGTCAGAAGATACACAAGCACGGAGAGCCTTGGAATTCGCCATACTCGGAGCTAGCAAATACAAAGCCATGAGAGGACGTCATTGCATACACCTGATAAGCATGCTACGAGGTGACCTCAAGAAAGCAGGACTAGGTACACTCAAGTCAAGAATGGACCTGAGGAAGCTAAGGATTTTGGCTGAGGGCATGACACAGTGGGCAAAAGCGAAGAAGGACTAATTGCAGCTGTAGGATGTTTCTACTACTACAGCCGCAGAATAAAGTAAGTATACATATACATCCATACCAGTCTAGGGCCCTTCCAGCCAAGTTTGCTTGACATCGGCCAGGAATTTAATGAGGTGTAACCTTTTATCTTATTTCCCGAAATTTTCAGAAAATCAAAAATGGCTGCCGGAAAAATTGATCAATCAAAATTCTTTATGCAAGTTCTGAAACCGTCCACCCTAGTATCCATCCAACCAAGTCCGGCTGAAAGGAAGTTAATGAGGAGTAGCGTTTTGAATAATTTCCTGCCAATTTTGGGAAAATTCAAGATGGCTCCTGAAAAATTGTCCAATCAAAATTCTGTATACAAACCCTGAAGCATACCACTTTAGATTCCTTTCAGCCGAGTGTGGTTGAACTCGTTCAAGCGGTTAATGAGGAGTTTAACGGCTGTTTAACTGATTTCCCGCCATTTTCCAGAAATCCAAGATGGCCACTGAAAAGATTGACCAATTCAGTATACAAGATCTGAAGCATACCACGCTAGGGCTTTTTCATCCAAGTTTGATAGAAATCGGCCAAGTGGCTATCGAGGAGTAGGCTTTTAAGCGATTTCCAGAAAATCCCAGATGGCCGGAAAAATTGACCAATCAAAATTCTGTGTACATGTTCTGAAACATACATGCATACTATCCTGCCAGCTAATCCTGGTTAAAATTGCGCCAGCAGTTAATCAGGAATAGCGTTTTAAACAATTTCTGGCCATTTTTTGGAAAATTTCCCATGGTCACCGAAAGAATTGACCAATCAAAAGTATGTATACAAATTCTGAAGCCTACCATCTAAGGGACATTCCAACACAATTAGGTTGAACTCGGCCAACCGGTTAATGAGGCATAGCGTTTTTAAGCGAAGGTTGATGGACGGATGGACGGATGATGGACGGTTGCCATGCCATAAGTTCATCTGGCCAAGTGAGCTAAAAATGTCCACCTGACCTGCAAATGTACATGACCAGTTTCTTGACCAGTCACGTCCTCCATCGGGAATGGCAGGTGTTTCGATTTACATTATTGCTCACCACCTATCGGGCCCGGGATCCATCAATGCCCCTAGAAACACAGTTTTGGAACTTTAATAGCATCATAAGATCTCTGAATAGCCACAAAATGTCACAGAATCCATCTCAATTAAATCAGTTAATTACTGTTCAGAGCACCCAGTAGGATTTTAATTTTGGCTCACTTATTTGATTTGGCATGTTTCGGCATGACATTTTAACTCACAGACAATGGGTAATCAAAAGTACTATGGCCATTAACCATTTAACTATTGAAATGCCAGTATCTAAACTTCAAGAATACTATACAGGAATTATGTTGAATATTTTGAAACTAATTTCGACTGGAATATGTCGGTGTCATAGGGAGCAAACGCTCCCAATGAAATTGGTTCTAAAATATTCAACAGAATATTGAATATGTCAAAAAGAATTCGCTTATTTGTTCTGTATGGGTTAAACGGATGGTTAACCATTGTACTACTCCGATGTAAATATTAAATATTGTCAAATTAATTTAGAATATGAACTGGTGTTCATTTTTCATCAAATTTGATGAAGATGTTGGTGTCGCAAACATCAACATTTTCCACCAGAATGGTTGAACAGGAGGGCCAACATCTTGCTCAGGAAATTATTAGACTGTAAATTATAATATTCTTTATTTTAAATTGCAATAAAATGTTGTTTAAAAAAACAGTGTGTGTGTCTAAATCACAAACAGTCTACACCGGTTTGAAGTGAGTGCCACTAAGTAGCTAATGAAGGAACACTAGTTTGTATACGAGGAGTCATAACCAGTTATTATTGAACAGTTTAATTTAGTAATCTGCTGGGCCTACAGACCAGCATCGCACTAACATACGCCCACTTACATCGCCCCGCCGTTCGAGGCCATACTTGATGGCCACCAACCCGTTAATCAACAGTTTTGAAAATGCCACATTTGAAATCAAAACACCCCCCAGATAAATACATAAAACCAATTCTGCTTCAAAATCCATCAAATAAAAAAATCAAATATGGCCGCCAAATATACTACATTTTGATTCGCTCATGGGCCACGGCAGCCATGTTTTCGGAGGGAACAAGTTCCCTTGAACAAACTTTAATGGCTCTTAGTCCCTTATCATACCTCCCAATTTTCAACCCATTCCATTTAGCATGTCTGGGGAAGTCGTATTCGCGAAAACCACGTCATCCAAGATGGCCGACAAACTATTAGGCCGATCAAGTTTACTTGAACAAACTTGGTTCAAGTCTTGCCCTTGATGATATTTCCTAAGTTTTGAATCAATCACAAAAGACGCTTCTAAAACTCTGGCAAAAAACAAGATGGCCATCCGCCAAATTGGCCGATTAGCGCCAGTTGTATAATCTTGAATCTCTATACCCTAATGATGCCTCCTGCCAAATTTAATTATTTATTTAAAGGAAAGGTTGACGTACGGATGGTCGCCATGGCATAAACTCACGTAGCCTTTCAGGCCAGGTAAGCTAAATATGTACACCAGTTTCTTTGTTATTCTTTTTTGTCCAGGAAAGCTATTATTATATTTTTGAAATGAATTAGACTGGAACCTATTCCTGCCATACATATATATATATATATATATATATATATATATATATATATATATATATATATATATATATATATATATATATATATATATATATATATATATATATATATATATATATATATATATATATATATATATATATATATATATATATATATATATATATATATATATATATATATATATACCATAATCAGCATCAGCTCCCAGCCAAATTGGGTTAAAAATATTGAATATAGTATTCTATACGTCAAACATAATTTGTCGTATTTGGCCGGGAAAGGTTAAAGAGTTAACACAAAGTCTAAGACACACCTGGTCAGACTAGTCTGTGATACAGAGTGGTAACCCGTTAACACTCAACCTTAGTAAAACGTCTTCTGCAGTGGTCTTGGGAAATGTTTATTTGTAAACCAAGAGAAGACTATTTTTTTTTAATTTACCACTGGAATTACTTGCCATTGAACTGAACCAGTCATTCCAGCTGTAAAATTTTAAAAATAATCTCAGTCTGCAAATGGGTTTTTTTTCTATAAGAAAATCCAAATTTTCCCAAACAAATTTGACTGCTAAAGGGTGAAATACTCAAATTAGCACGATGCCCAAGGAGTCTGGTCGCTCACCAGGCAACTGAACAAATCGTTTACTCAGTTTTACATCAATCAGTGCCGCTTGCAATGACTTTCAGTCAAATGGTTTAGTTTTCGAGATATTGACAACAATCTGTGGATTGCTTTAGTAGCACTATACACATGCGTACTATATTCACATACTCCTTCAAATTTAATTAATTCATCATTAACTGTCTGACTGCTGCAAGCCATCAGACAATAATTTCAATGGGCAATAACTCTGGAGCTGCTGACTATTTTGAAACCAATTTGACTAAACGTTGTTGGTTCGCTATGCTAGTCAAATTCTTTCCAAAATAGTCAGCATATATCCCAAGTTAAGCCTCATGGAAAATGTAGGCTACAGAAATTCAGCAGCCAGACAGTTAAGTCAATTTATCTAGCAATACATTTAGCTCAGTGTTGCGGTATTAACAAATTGTATTAGATGGTGGTGCATGTGGTACTCTGAATGTGGTCATTTTGAAAATGGTAGTGGAGATATTTGTTACTGTCAAATACAGCAACAGTTTTCTGCAAATGATAAATTGTTACAAAGCCAGTATTAGAAATAAAAGGCTTGTATACAGTTTACAAACATTTTGCTGAAGGCTGTTGCTGCCTAACAGCTTACACCACCCTTAGTTCCAGTTATAGGTGGCAATAAGACCCCACTTCTTATTAACTATGTACTATGTCACACCAAGTAGTTTTAAATGAAAAATAATAGCAAACTTCCAATATTCCAGGCGTATTTAGCGTATTTTTATGTAATCTAATGGAATATAAAATGATTTCCCCTGTTGAGCGCATTATCATTGAAATTGAATTGTGCATACAAACTATGCAACGTGGATGAGTTTTATTTAAAATGTGTGGGTTGTGCCTCGTGAAATCGTGGGATAGCCATTCAATTAGACGAAGGGCTTTCTCCGTCGCAATCCATGTCACAACGCGTAACAAATCTCTCATGACAGCGACGAGTTTGTGAATGTTACGCTACATATGTTTTCTTCCCCAACTATCGTGTTCTCGTGTATCAACTTGTTGGTGACACTTGACATTGGATCATATGAAGATATTTGTCCGCTAGAATAAGACAATTCAACAGTATTTACGCGATTGGAAGCGGAAAACAGTATCGTCAAGGGGCATTCGCCCCAGGGCCAATTCGCCATATGTACCGGTGTTGTTGTTGTTATTATGGTGCACGTGTAATATGCTGGCGCCTTGTTTTAAAGTCCAGGTGATTTCCGCGATGTTACGTGATAGTGTACACACCTACGCCAGTTCCATAGCCCTATTCTATGCATTGGGCATACGAAAATGTAGGATATAGGTCGACTATTCACGTTTTGCTTGTAGAATAGGCCTACGCATACCCGAGTCTTACATATTCATTCGTCGTTAATTCAGTCATCCACACAGTCAGTTGGTCGATCGGTCAGTGGGTGGATGGTTCGGTCTGAAAGTATGTCTGTCTGTCCGCCACTCATAAAGTCAGCTGACCTATCACTCATGCAGTCGGTCAGGCTGTCACTCATGCGCTCAACCGACCTGCCACCCATGCAGTCTAGACTGTCAGTCTCTTTTCCTCATGCAGGCATCCGATCGGTCACTCATGTAGTCATGCGATCTGTCACTCACGTAGTCGTCCTATCTGTCAGTCATGCAGTCGGTCGGTTGGTCACTCGGTTGGTCAGTCAATGGGTTGATCAGTCTGTGGGTGGGTGGTTTGGTCCGTAAGTCCGTCACTTATGCAGTCATCCGAGCTGTCACCCATGCAGTCTATGAGTCTCTCACTCATTCAGCCATCCGAGATGCCACTTAGCAGCTTTAAAGTAATGCGTGTATGTATTATTACTGCATGTTCTCTCCCCACATATGAAGTGGGATAATATGTGTCCTGCTATCAGCTGTTTACACTCATAAATCATTTAGAGCACATTCTCTCTCCCTCCCCACCCACGCTCCCCCCACCCCCTAATATGATATCGCAGCTTTAGCTCCGCGCAATAAATTCAAATTTTATTCGGCACTCGTGTTTATGTGAGTTAATTCTCTTTTAAATGAATATTTTCCAACAATTTTCTTCGAGATGACAGTCACAGTGCTATACAAAGAATGTATTGTGCAAATATCTAAGAAATCTGTAAAGGTTTGATACCGTATTTTTTTTAATATGCTCCCTAGATGTGAAATGTGTTTAGATTGTGATAGATGTGACACCAGCGCCATTTGGATGGGAGGACCCTATTAGATAGAGACTTTTTTACAGAATGTTGATTGTAAATTGTTTTGGTGAAAATCTTATATTTTATGAGAAATTTACCGGGATTGTCAGAACACTCTTGATTAACCGCTTGCTAGATTTCAGCCCTAGTTGGTTGGATTGACCCTATTGGGGTTGGGCTCCATAACTTATATTCAGAATTTTGATTGCTGGATTTTCTGGGTGAACATCTTAGATACTATGACAAATGTACTGTCAAAACACTTCTCCTTAGCTGCTTAACAGATATCAATACAATGAGGCTAGAATGACCCTATCATTCTAGACTCCATAACCTCTTTTCAGGATTTTGTTTGGTCAGGTTTTGTGGTAAAAATCATGGATTTTATGAAGAATTAACCGGACATTTTCAAAATACATCTCCTCTTTAACCGCTTGGTGGATTTTATCCAAATTTGGCTCGAAATATTTTATAATGGTGGGTTCTAGAACATATATTCAAATTTGAGTTTGTCGTTTCTTTGAATCATGATTTTTTTTTCAATTGTACGCAACAATTTACAACGCTACTGCATAAATAATATCCCGATTTCAACGAACCCTGTGTGGAAGGACCCTATCATGGTAGGCTTCAACATACCAAACGAGAAATTAGATTGATCAATTTCTTACGAGGCCACTTTTGAATTTTTCAAAAATGACCCATGTTTATTTAAACATGAATGGTCTAAATGCTAATAGTCCAATTGAGAGCCACAGGCCCGTGAGCCTCTTGCTGTAAAATGCGGTGATATGGTTTGTTGTGGGTTGAATTGCCAATAACAGTAGTACCACCGATATCGATGCAGCACCACTATTGCGACCACCAGCATCACCAACAACAACAGCAACATCAAGAGCAACAACTACAACAACTACAGAAACAACCGTACACGCCCCACCCCCTACCACCGCCATAGGTCGTGTCTTTACACCTACCACTGCTTCCACTATGACTGTCACCACTAGAACACTAGCGCTAACAGCAGTACCACTACTACTACTACTACTACTACTACTACTACTACTACTACTACTACTACTACTACTACGACTACTACTACTACTACTTCCTTTTTTTTTTAAATCCGACGCTGACGCAGTCGGACACACCTCACGGAGGAACTCCTTTAAAAAATGTTTGCAAACCCCCATAAGAAATCGGGTGAAATAACAGGCTTTATTACTAGTATATGAATAACAATACAAACTTAACATACCAAAACAGTGCAAGCTAAAATACTCTATTACCATATACCACACCCATAGCATAACTACATAGAATAAAACCTTAATAAAGAGCTGATAACATAATATAATTCAACAAAGCTATTACTATTTGCACACCGTGTAGTTTTTTTAACCGTATCCGTTTTTAGTAATGCCTCAAGAATTTCCTTAAATATGGGATGGTGTTATGGCCAGGTAGCTTCATCCAATTTGTTGTAGTGCTTAGCGTTACTCAGCTGTCTCAGAGCTTCCTGTATATAATTATCTTTCGTCATTATTACTGTAGCCGAGCCCTTATCTGCTGGTCTGATGATGATATTATTATTGCTGCATAAACTGTTTAGTGCCTGGAATTCACGTGCAGATAAATTGTGCTTATCTGATGTGGCTACTAGCCCACCTATTCAATCTTTTGTGATTGTTACACTGTCACTGACAGCTGAGTAAACAAGTTCCAGTTTCGGTTCCCAGCCCGTTTTGTCTACAAAAGGGAGATAATCACGTGTCTTATTGCAAAAAAGTTTAGTTTGGCGCTTAAATGCCTCAATTTCCCATGTACCATTATCCAGTTTTAGGATTAGGTGTTGGAACAAAGGTTAGTTTGTAATATAGAAATGATCTTTCTGATTCACTAAATGGCGAACCAGTGATGTTAATACAATTAGTACCTAGTCCAGTGTCTGTGTGATTATGACCTAGACCCGAACTTAGTTTAAATCTATGCAACGCAGCAAGTGGATGTATATTTTGTTTGCTGTTTCCTCTGTCATGTTAATATTATCAGAGCCAATGCTGAATTGGGCTGCAGAGATTGCTGGTATCGTTTTGATACCTAGAAGATAAGGCTGCCGAGTGTATCTCTCTGATGGTTGTTTGCTGTGCAGCGGCTAGCTTGGTTGAATAATTTAGGAGGACAAAGAAAATGTGTGCTTTTGAGAATTTCAGGCGGATGTCGCTGAACAAAAGTTGAAAATCGTGATTTCGCGATGTTGAGATTTGCATCCTTATCATTAATCTACATGTTAATGATGATTTTCTCAGGCTGATATGTGCCTTTATAGCGCCTGATTATTCACCTAGCATGATTCAAATTTGCACCTGGGAAACAGGCAACATCCATCACAGGGTGGGGAGTCAGATTTATCCTATTAAAATGGGATGCTCCAAAGTGTAGAACTTTATTGATATTGTAGGAAGACACCAATCAGTTTTGACTATTGTTTCAACTCGGAATTTCCAGAAAGTGGTCTTATCCGATGCTACAGGTGTGTTGTTCTGAACCTGTAGGTGTGGTCGATTGCTAGGTTGGGCTGCTGCGGGTGTGAAACTGCTGGGTTAGAATAGAGGAAGGAGGCAGCAAGTTGATGTTGTGCCGGCTGCCATTTCTCTTGGACCGAGTGACGGAAATTCGGTACATGATGATGTACAGCTGACAAATTGAGTGCTATTATGTGCACTCCATGATGGCGGTGTATCATCAGGCAGTGGGATAGAAGAAGTAGATAGAGAGGCGAATCTGTTAGCGTTACTGCCAATAGAGCTACATGTAGATGGGCCACCAACTATTGCTATTTGGGGATGGACCATTTCCTATCCCCACGTTTCAGCGTGGTGAGATTTCTGCTGGTAATCTAGGACCTGTGTTCTGTCGTGGCAGTGTAGTTGGCTCAACAGTATGCGGAATTCGGTGTCGGGTGGTCCTAAGACCTTTGGACATTTGATTTCCTGTCTACTGGTTTGATGAATTCGAAAAATGCAGTAATAGCATATTCTTCTAATTTGTGTAGATAATTGTTTTTAGCCCAAAATACAGCTAGATTGTGGGCAAGTTTAAGGTCAATTAACACCTGGCAATTGTTGTGCTGAAGCGAGTTCGGTGCTCAAAGTCCCTAGCTAGAATGCATAGTGGTGCATCAAGGTTGTTATAATGGATATATCCCATTCGAGATTGACCTTAGCCAGTAGTAGTAGTAGTAGTAGTAGTAGTAGTAGTAGTAGTAGTAGTAGTAGTAGTAGTAGGAGTAGTAGTAGTAGTAGTAGTAGTAGTAGTAGTAGTAGTAGTAGTAGCAGTGGTAGTAGTAGTAGTAGTAGTAGTAGTAGCAGCAGCAATATTAGTAGTAGTAGTAGTAGTAGTAGCAGCAGCAGCAGCAGCAGCAGCAGCAGTAGTAGTAGTAGTAGTAGTAGTAGTAGTAGTAGTAGTAGTAGTAGTAGTAGTAGCAGCAGTAGTAGTAATAGTAGTAGTAGTAGTAGTAGTAGTAGTAGTAGTAGTAGTAGTAGTAGTAGTAGTAGTAGTAGTAGTGCAGCAGCAGCAGCAACAGTAGCAGCCGCAGCAGCAGTAGTAGTGTGCTGCAATGTTCATTCACCACATATTCCTGATAGAGCCAGAGTATTTGTTCGGCGATTACTCCATAGAAGGATATTGGTGGGCTCTCTCCTTAAGAAAGTAGGAATTACTGAGAGTGGCAAGGGTTTATTGTGTTCAATGGCAGAGGAAACACGCGAGTAGTAAGGCCGAGCGGTAGACGTCCAATCTGATTGGTTGAGAGCTCTGTGACGTCACACATCATTTGCCACGCCCACTTCCATATATGGGCATGGCAAATTCTTTTTTTTTTCTTAAGTTTAAATACTGGTTAGTATTTTTGGGGGTAGGGGCAGCCATTCTGTATCTACCCCCACCCCTCCCGACCATATGCCTCACACCCCTCCCGACCATATGCCTCCCACCACTAAGAATTGATGGTTTTTGGTAACTACAGCTTACTGATATTCTGGGTAAAGGTTCCATTCGTAAAATCAAATCGATGGCTGAAAAAAATAACTGAAAGATAAAACCATGTAATAGAATGTAAGATGATATGATTAAGACTTTATTCAGTAAAAGATGTATAGTGAAATTATGTGAAGTAGAATCCTGGTTGAAGCGATATTCAGTAGTGAGCTGTTATATCTCTAAGCCATGACGTGTTCACTCCGAGCTCTGATGACCGAATGATTTGAAAAAGTAAAGTCGTCCTTATATACTAGGCTGAGCTGTCAATCAAAAACCATGCTTGAATTTGATTGGACGAGCGGTAGACATCCCTATGATTGGCTAAGGAGAAATGAGCTACATTCATGCTTGAATTTGATTGGACGAGCGGTAGACCTCCCTAACGATTGGCTAAGGAGAAATGAGGGGAAAAGTATGATTAATGATCCAGTGTAAATACACTAAGAAACCTCAGTTGTGCTTAAAAGTACACTTGTACTCATGAGTACAGAAATGAGCGGGAAAGCTATGAGTAATGACCCAGAATCATGATTGAATTTGAATGGATGAGCGGTAGACGTCCCTAACGATAGGTTAAGGAGAAATGACCTACATTCAGAGAAATGATGTACATTCATGATTGAATTTGATTGGATAAGCGATAGACGTCTCTAATGATTGGCTAAGGAGAAATGACCTACATTCATGCTTGAATTTGATTGGATGAGCAGTAGACTTCCCTAACGATTGGCTAAGGAGAATTGAGGGGGAAAAGTGTGATTAATGATCCAGTGTAAATATATTAAGAACACTCAGTTGTACTTAAAAGTACACTTGAACTAATGAGTACAGAAATGAGCGGGAAAGCTATGATTAATGACCCAGAATCATGCTTGAATTTGATTGGATGAGTGGTAGACGTCCCTATCGATTGGCTAAGGATAAACGACCTACATTCAGAGAAATGACCTACATTCATGCTTGAATTTGATTGGATGAGTGGTAGACGCCCCTAACGATTGGCTAAGGAGAAAAGAGGGGGAAAAGTATGATTAATGATCTGGTGTAGATGTACTAAGAAACCTCAGTTGTACTTAAAAGTACACTTGTACTCATTAGTACAGAAATGAGTGGGAAAAGTATGATTAATGACCCAGAAAACTATAAAAAGTGGGAAAATTTTTGACACAACACCTAATTCTACCTCAAAATATCTCAAAGTATTTCGAAGATAATTCAATTTAGTAACTTTTCAATGGACACTTCTTATTTCGCTGGTTGTTCTAATCCTATTGATCTTGGTCGTGCGAGATATAGTCGTGTTATAAAAGTACATGGAGAAAATGTGGTTGATATCAGACAGTTTAGCGGCATACAAGGTTATCCGACGAAACGTGGATTATATTTAAATGCAGTGTTTTAAAAAGTTTTCTAATAAGATTTTTACATTTGAAGAAATTGTTCGTCAAGCATGTAGCAAAGACGGTGTAGAAGAGACTCACTACACCTACGAACTTGGACCTGGCTGTAAAGTCAGCATCTCCTCAAAATATCTCTGTGTCGATATAAGATGATTTTTTCATCTGCCTACGTCACATGTTGAAAAACCTGCTGGACGTGGAATATATTTAACAGATCACGAGTGGGATATTCTTAAGAATAATATTTGGGTGATAGAGTCAGAACTTGAACACCATAATTGAAAACAATGGCACAAAATACCCTTGACTTACATGAGAACCTTTAATCTGTTAGATCGCTACCGACACATGGAAATGCAGAACCAGGTATAGCCATATATGCACATGAGAATGTAATGAGGAATCGCCTTCAACCTAGAATAATGATGGATTTAAACCAGTGGAACTCTGTGGTTGACATTCTCCGAGAAGGAAAAATGGTTAATTGTCTTTTCATCGAGAATGATTTTCATTTAACTTTAACTGAGACTGAACTTAAAATCACAACAATACCACTTGTGAAAAAACTAAATAAGACTTTTGAGCATACATTCGCACGTAAGTTATTGAATAGCGTTTTAGGAATTAGAATGTCAGTGGATCTTAATGAGCCTGATGAGGCTGGTGAACAAATACAGGAAGAAATAACGATTCATGATACAATACTTTCTATGGATTGTGGGAGTGTAAGTAATACGTCTGACAAGGTTAATACGCTATTTACTGAGAATGGTAGTGTACAACAGTCTGACTCTGTTATAACAGACCGTAATTCGGTGAATAGTGTGGGTGATGAACAACCCAACCCATTAAATACGGATTTATATACCAAGTGCCCTTTATGTAAGGGGAGTGCTCTTTTCGAAAATGGTGAGGGCAATGTGTGCTGGCATTATTGCTCTAGCAAAGAGGAGAAGGAGATTATTGTACGATCCTTTGCAATTATTCTTTCTAACGAGACTTCAGTTCAGATCCGCAAGAACTGTTATGGTTGCACATATGAGAGACCTAGTCAGCGTTAACATACATGCTCTGGGATAACCTATAACTTCAGACCAATCGATTTCATTGAGGAGTATAGTGATATGGCAATAGAAAATGTATCATCAGATGTATTTCACATCTCATTTCATTTTAAATCCAGACTTGCTTAGACAGAAAGATGAGCTCTTTAAACAGTGCAAGAGTGATTGGTAGAGTGAAGTTATCGAAGAGACATATAAAATTCGTGCGAGTACCTTATACTGTCACCATCTTGATTGTTATATTAATTATTTTATTTTATTAATTATTATATTAATTATTATATTAATTATTACACTGATTATTATTTTCATTTCGCATTGCTAATTGTCTCCCTTTTTTGTCATATTACTGATTATATATATATATATATATATATATATATATATATATATATATATATATATATATATATATATATATATATATATATATATATATATATATATATATACACCTGTGCAAAAGTTAAGCACCACCATATTTGTTCGCACATGCGAGGGTATATTCATGTGCTATGAAGAAAGCAATAGCATAAACATTTATGTACCCATCCATCTTAGTGCAAGAGGTAATAATGCAACTAGAGGAATGCTGATTATGATGGTGGGGAAACACTGTATGTTTTTGTTTGAACTTGAACACGAGGCCTGAATATGGTTACGTTGACACAACTGACAACTATTGCCCTACAGTTGACACACGTGGCTAGATTGTCATTAATGGTGTCTGAAAACGAAGTTTAACATCTGTGCACGAGTTTGAGACTGTCATTATTAATACCGGGTATACCCACCTTGTGCCTGGATGACGGCCTGGACACGACGTCTCATGCTGGTCACCAACCGACTGATACGCCATTATGGTATTCGTTGCAATTCAAGATGGAGTGCATCTGTTAATTCCTGTAGGTTCTGCACAGGATGATCCCTCCTTCTCACCATGTTTCCGAGAATGTCCCAGATATGCTCAATAGGGTTCATGTCAGGGCTCCTTGCTGGCCATGGTAGGGTTTCGATGGCATTCTGGCGGAGGTATTCATGCACAGCTCTAGCACGATGTGGTCGGGCGTTGTCATCCATGAATATAGGGTGGGTTCCAGGTGCATGATTTACAAAATGAGGGACCACAACTCTATCCAGTATGGAATCTTGATATCTGTGTCCATTTAGTGTTCCAGGTACAGTCAACAGATCCAGCTTACAATCAAATGAGATGCACCCCCATATCACAACGGAACCTCCACCAAATGGAACTTCTTCCATGATGTTACGTTGGTCGTACGCCGTGCGTCTGGACCTCCATACACGAGTTCGACCATCTGTGGCATGAAGCAGGAACCGACTTTCATCGGACCAGTGTACCCGTCTCCAGGATCTCATGTTCCAGTGTCTTCTTTCGTTGCACCACCTCAGACGCTCCTCTTTGTGGTGTGCAGTGAGGAGAGGACGTCTGACAGGTCTCCTAGCTTTCATTCCAGCAGCATACAGTCTCCTTTTGACGGTAGACATTGACACTCTATTGCGCGTTTCCCATTGCTGGCTGAGCACTCTGCTGTTGGTGAATGGAGATCTCCTAACAAGGCGTACTAGGGCTCGATCATCACGGGCAGTAGTCTTCTTCGGTCTTCCAGATCTAGGCCTGTCGTTCACCTCGTTAGTTTGCCCATGTTTTGCAATCAAACGACTGATTACAGTATGGTTAATGTTCAGCTGTCTGCCAATCTCTCTGCATGACATACCAGTGGTATGCATGCCTATGATTTGCCATTTCACACGATCACTTAACCTTCGTCTTGCCATAGCGGTTCACAATCAAGAGCTAATTCTCTCTGTACAAATACACCACGGTCATGAACACAAAATTCCTAATCTTGTCGCCTAAATCTGTATGTAATGTTCTACACCTCAAACTGGACTTTTACATAACTGAACACGTGTGCTGTTTCCCGCCACGCACGACATCAAGCGGCGTGAAGTCATGCATGCATGTGCATTTCATACTTGGAATTATGTCAGCTAACGCGGGGACAAAAAGTATGGCAGCCTAGTTGTACCACCATGTTTCTACGTTCTATTGTTTTTGCTGGTGCTTAACTTTTGCACAGGTGTATATATAATTGCAGCATTAAGCAGACAGTGTCTAAAAACAGCATTAAGCAGACAATTTTGTATATCTTTATTTATGGCAGATATATTAAGTCAAACAGCAAATTCAAAGTACAAATTGTATTCAGCCTAACGTATGAATCCAGTTAATCAACGAAATCAATAATATAAAATATACACGATTTGGTGTCTACTTAAAATCCATATGCATAAAACCAGCATTAAGGAGACAAATGTATATATGTACAAACCAGCATTAAGCAGACAGTGATAAAAGCCAGCATTAAGCAGACAGAAATGTATATAAGTAAATATAAATCATGAAATCCGCATTAGGCAGACAAATGCATATACAAATCATGAAACCAGTATTAGGTAGACAAATGTATATATGTATACACCAGCATTAGGTAGACAGTGGTAAAAACCTGTATTAAGCAGACAGAAATGTATATAATTATATATACATGTACACCATGAAACCAGGATTAAGCAGACAAATGTATATATGTATAAACCAACAATAAGCAGACAGTGTTAAAAACCAGCATTAAGCAGATAGTGTTAAAACCAGCATTAAGCAGACAGAAATGTATATACGTGTATATAAACCACGAAACCAGGATTAAGCAGACAAATGTATATATGTATAAACCAACAATAAGCAGACAGTGTTAAAAACCAGCATTAAGCAGACAGTGTTAAAACCAGCATTAAGCAGACAGAAATGTATATACGTGTATATAAACCACGAAACCAGGATTGAGCGGACAAATGTATATATGTATAAACCAACAATAAGCAGACAGTGTTAAAAACCAGCATTAAGCAGACAGAAATGTATATACGTGTATATAAACCACGAAACCAGGATTAAGCAGACAAATGCATATATGTATAAACCAACATTAAGCAGACAGTGTTAAAAACAGCACTAAGCAGACAGAAATGTATATACGTGTATGTAAACCATGAGATCAGAATTAAGCAGACAAATGTATATATGTATAAACGATCATTATGCTACGGTGTTCCATAATTGCCATTGCTACCGCGTCGCTTCCCCACTCCCACCCCTGGACGCGCGATGCGAATACCACGTCGCCCGTAGATAGGCCAGAACTTAATGTACTTTTAGGTTTGAGTTCCCGGAACAGTAGAATACTTAGTGTCGGAATTACGTTGTGAATGTATATTCTCGATACCGTGAAAACACGCTGGATTCAAATAAGGGGCAAAAGTAATTATATTCCCAACACTTTTATTTAACGACCAATTCCCTTAACATTTTCAAAGTTACCTAGTATCAATAGGAATTCGTCGGACTATCGTGGAAAACCTATAGTGTTCTATCGAGATTTCGAGGGAACCCCATCGGAAATACATCTCAAAATTGCGCAAAATACAAGTTAATATAATATTCTATCAGAGCTTCGAATATTTATATTTGACACCGCTATGAATTATTGCCCGCTGCGGTTATCCACATGCTTTAGACCACGCCTACAATTGGTATATGGTCCCTGTTCCGACATGCAATTGGTAAATGGCCCTGCGCTTTGACCAACATACTCGCCAATATACACTTGATACATGGATCAGGTCGGTTAGCAACGTATCCGAATGGTTATTGGGGCGGTACACATACACGCGTGTTTAAAAAGCTCATTTGAATTTGGTGATATTTTCATGATTGATTTCTGTACTGGTCGAATTGCTTTATTCATCAATATTATGATTGGTTAAAATTAAACGCATTTGCCATTTGACTCCCCCACCCCCCTCCCCCAATAAGATTATGAGCGGGATATCGATGCTTATAAATCCACTGCGTAAATAAGGAATTGGTTTATTTAATTTCGCAAAAATTCAAATATTCTTATTGGTTAAATGATTTGTATTTATCATCCAGTAAATAGCTAGAAACAAGTGTTCAAATATTGAGATTTAGTACAATTTGCAAAATATACTATCTGATAATGACTAATCTCACAATAGCATTCAATCAACGTCAGCAACCGATTTTTATGATTTTGTCAGAATTTTTGTTAGTGTCTAATTGATTGTTTAGCCGACTGAATGGCTGATTGATTCATTATCTGATCGATCGCTTGATTGATTATCTGATCATCTGATCGATTGTTTGATTGATTGACTGACGGATTCATTCATTCATTCATTCATTCATTCATTCATTCATTCATTCATTCCATGATTGATTGAATCTATTCGATTCGAATCGATCGATCGATCGATCAATCTACCTACTCACCTCTTACGAGCTATCATATCCGAGTAGGTAGACAGCCATGTACAGTCCTTCATATTTACATGAGTATGTATGTGTGTATTTGCATGCTTACATGAATGTACGTCTGCATGTGCACATATCTTTGCACCTGCGCATGCGTATTATGTTCGGCCGGCCGTGCGTGCGTTAGTACATCCGTGTGTGTGTGTGTGTGTATATGTGTGTTTACATGCGAGTTTGCGTACATTAAATGGTGTATATACATGCCGTATCTGTGTGCATGCGTGCGCCTGTATGCGAGCCTGTGTGTGCGTGCGTGTGTGTAAGCATGTGTGTGCGTGTGAGCGGGTGCGTGTATGTGTGCGTGTGTGTGCGTGCGTGCGTGCGTGTGTGAGCGTGTGTGTATGTACGTGCATGTGTGCGTGCGCATATGTATGTGCACGCGCGCGTGCGCGTGCGCGCGTGTGTGTGTGTGGGGGGGGGGGGGGTCAATCCATTGTTTTTAGATTAGACAATTCTTCGCTTCTGGGTTTTCACATCATCGAGTTGTCCTTAACAGGCGAGTTAGCCGGTTATTTCTGTCTGTACGCACATGGTAATCCAGTTCTGACATTACCGTCATAACAGCTGATCCAGACGTGTTATACTGTTCTATAGGCCTATGCAGAGACACGTTGTTGACTAACTAGTATTTACCCGTTGGGTGTGACGCGTCCGGCGTACACAGCTTCTCCGACAGCAACGATGTATCAAACCCACATTTTCAGTACTGATTTTGTCCGGGTGAGAGTATGTCCGGGATTCGATGGTTAGAATGATGGATGGGTAGAATGAAGGATGGACGGTGAGTGTGTAGAATAATGGATGGATGGTAGATGGCCCCACCCACCCATCCCACTACCACTCATCCATCCATTCTCACTCGCAAATACCCCATCCATCCACCACTACATCTTTCCACCACCCTATCTAAACTAATCTACCACTCTATCCATCCATCCATCTAAACTTACGTCCATTCCATCCATCCATCCATCTATCCACCCATCCATCCACCAAACATATGCGTTCCCACTCTAAATGGTAGTAATGTACATCGCTGTGCGCCTGAGTGGGTCTGAGTGGTCTCTTTTTATGTAATATTTACTGCATAATAGTAGAGACTCATGCTCCAAGAAGCATACTATTATGTAGTATTAGTATATATATATTACATAATAGTAGTAGTCTCAAACACGAGACACATACGTCAGAACAAGTTCTACCTAATGCTTTTCTCTTCTGCTTTTCACATCCGCCATCTTTACAAAGTTGAGTTATTAAGTCATACGCACGAGTTTCGAATATAAAATATTTCTCTTTTCATAAAATAATTGTGTGTGTGCGTTATTCTTTAGATTACAATACACAAATTATAGTTGATTATAATTATTATGTTATAGTAATTTCAGATAAACTTAAATGATATGAATGACTGTAATCCGTTTATTTTTTAGGAAATCACTTTTGGAACAGGAGACATGCCTCCAACAAAGTACACCTCATTAGCCCCGGCTGTAGACAGTGAGCAGAAATCAAATATCCTTTCAAGAGGCATATTGTCTGTTTGACTGTGATTGCCACGAGATGTGCTTGCCAATCTTTTTTGCGACTGCGAATAGTATAAGTATGTTTGTCGGTCTGTCTGTCGGAATTTAGGACAAATCAGACAAAGCTGCCTACGTTGCGATTAAGCGCCTTCACACTTGTTTTAATGCCATCTTTAGGTCGGAAAATGAATGGGAATTTAAATTTTTCCAGTTGGGCATTTGTCTAAACTACAGGCATAAAGCATATCATTTTAAACCTTATGATTTCTACGTTACAAATAACACATGTTTGGTGTATGTCCAGAGAACGTGTATAGATTCAATATACAGACAATGTTCATGCTAAACCCCCTCATAATGTAGTCTAACTGTCATATATGATAGACACGTATGCCTATTCTTCGACATAGTGCTGAGAGATTACCTTGAATGACCCAATAAAATGTCTAAATGAAAAAAAAGTAAAATGGTCACCTCAGACAAGTTTAATGAGACTCTAAAGGTGACATTTAAAAAGAAAATAATTTGGCAAACAAATCTCATAGGAGACTATTTTGTGACATGGCCAACCAGACTGTATTCGTTTCTGGTGTAGCTGAACCATTTACATCCATTTAAAGGGAGAATTTATCAATATTGTGACCATGTTGTTTACGAAGAGTCCAGTACTTTTGACACCTCTTTCGTATATTCTGAAGGCTATATCGTATAATTTATTTACAGGTAAACCTGTCTATGAAGGCTACCCTGGGGTGGGTGGGTGGGTGTGTGAGTGAGTGAGTGAGTGTGTTATGCCTTTTTGTTTATTCCGAACGGGTGAATCGTTTTGAGTTCTTTGATCCAGTAGTGTTCTCTGTTTAATCTTAGTTTTTTGTTATCTGTAAAAATTCTTTCAATTGGTCTTATCGTGATGTCTTTCATAGAATGTCTTGGTTGGTTGAAATGCCATGAGATTCTCGTGTCTGTTTGGTGTCGGATTGCATGGATATGTTGTGTGAGTCGTTTGCTGAGTGTTTGACTTGTTTCTCCCATGTATTGAGAGCTGCATTGTTTGCATTCTATGAGGTAAATAATGTTGGTGGTATTGCAGTTCATTTGTGTGTTGATTTTGTAGTCTTTACCAGTGACGTAACTAGTGAATTTGTCAGCAGTGCTCATGTATTGTTTGCATGTGATGCAATTGTTGTTGGTGCATTGTTGGAGTGTCCCTA
>CM067365.1:57773503-57827545 GCA_034401795.1 Chaetoderma sp. LZ-2023a
ATCCGCAGCAACAGCACCCAGTCAAATTAGTTTCAAAAAGATGTAACATCTTACCTGTAGTTTTCTGGAAATTGATAGTCAACGATCGACCGAGCGATCCCAACATTAGGGAGACGTAGGCTGGGCTTAACTAAATGTGGGCGGGCATAGGTAAAGCTGGACAGGTCCATTCTGATTCATTTCTCCAATCAACTGATGGTGCTACGATTCACACCAAATCGCCACTTCAATCCTATAGGTACCATATTGTTTATCACCCAGCATACTATAACATTGCCCCTATCTGTAAGCTTAGACAACAACTGCACAGCTTCCAATCAAATTGGTTTCACAATATTCAACATGATATTTATTACAACTTAGGGAATGTATGGTGGCATATTTCTGCCGCTGTTACCGACTTATATATGTCTACTTAATGGGGGTGTATAAGTCGTCATATCGAGTTAAGTTTGTCGACATAACGCAATACTTTATGTCGAAGTACTAAGTGGTAACTCACCAAGACGTATGCTACTCCCCACCTCTGACGTCGACTTGTTAAGATAATTATGTCAACATCACAGTACGTAGTATGTCGCCAAAAGGCGCGCGACTACTACCTATATTGTGTTACTCTCACATGCATTACGTCGACATACTCGTTGTATTATGTCGATATCTTGATTATTATGCCGACATAGATAACTGAATAAGTAGATGGCAAAGGTGAGAAGAAGCGTGTTTCTTGGCGAGTTACTACTTCTGTCGACAAAGCTTTGCGTTATATCGCCATAATTAACTCGATATGATGACTTAAACACATCATTATGTCGACATGTTCCCTATTATGTCGACATCAGTAAGCCGGTAACTGGGTGCAGAAATATACCACCATAGTACTGTGCTATACACTCACATGCATGGCATACAATAAAACGGCGGCGCCCATGACACATTATCACGATGTTAGAAATCAAATTATCGTGATAAAGATATGTGACCTCATCCGAAAGTGAATACTATTGAGTCCTTACGCCACAATCTATATAGAAAAAAGCGAACATTGAGATAAATGTAATATTACTTTAAAGTTGTTAGAATATTTGAGAATTGGTTTGGCAATTGCTGAATTTGATAGCTATTTTCTCGGTTTATCAGTATGCATTATTTAGTGATTTGTCTCGCCTGCGAAGCAGAAAGCGAGACATATGCGCCACCTTTCTGACGGCGAAGATGGCGGCGGCGTCAACAATGTTATGCGTTTGTGTTTAGCAAAACATTTCCGCTTTATTTCAGGATTGGTTAATCCTATTGGAACTAAATTTGGATACATTGTTACCTATAATGTTAAGAAGCAGCATGTTGATACTAATGTCACAAGGTCAAAGATCAAGGTTACTGTGACCTTCACACACAACTATGTTTTTCAATTTTAACCATTTGCGTTTAGCTAAACTTCTTGGGTTATCTTTCAGGATTTGTTAATCTTATTGAAACCACAATTAGATGCATTGTTACCTATAATGTTAGGACGCAGCATGTTCCGCAGCTGGTCTCCGCAGGTTGCCTCCGCAAGCTGACTCCTCCAGGCAGGGAAGATTTTTCACCCCTTTTATACTCGCAGTGACGTCAGGGCTGGGCGCCTCAACCAATCAGCGGCCGAGCGCCACCCAATCAGCGCGCTGCTATGCTAGTAACGTATCGACCATGTGTACACCGATCTTTATATTTATTTTAATATATACACGCGGCAACGAGGCTATAGCAATATTCCGAGTATAATTTAGCGGGGAGCTTCGATAACTCAGCCATTTCTAGGCCGATTTTTAAATAGTTTCCAGTTTTAGAAAGCTCGAAAAACTAGAACGGATAGGTTATAAGCATTTACTAGTACCTACTCGCTACACCATATGTAAGCACTCGCTTCTAATTCCGAGACATGTTGTCATGGAAGCTCTGACGCACGCACATGCGCACCATGCGTTCTATCGGCCGATTTTTAACAAGACACCTTTCGCATAGGGCTTGCATACACTTATTATTCTACCCAAGGGGGTGCGCCTTAGAACGAATCCGGCATGGCCGGTCCGTACCCAGCCTTGCTGGGACGGCCGCTACCCGTCCCTTTGATCCGTGCTACACCGTCAATGTTGCTGCAAGCTGTTGCCTTCTAGGACAACACCATCTTTTAACAACGTTGGTGGCAAAATGTACCCAAGCATTTCTTTCCTTTAAGATAAATTGGCGATCTAACACCTCAGTGACGCGTGAACGCTATGTTAGCCTTCTCGAAGTCTTCAACTCCAAATGGTGTCCTACTCCGAGTAGTGAAATCGATTACCGTAAACTAGTAAAATATAATGTCAGTTGTCAATCAAATCTGCATTGATATTCGTTATTAAATTCCATGATACCGAAATAGGGTATTTTTCTACAGTGACAGTATCTCTGCTAACTTTGATACAGTTGTACTAATGCAACGACAACGCTGAGATGGTTCCGTAGTGGATAATTGCTACAACGAAACAACGTAGATGATTTAAGATAACTATTTTCAGGAGTTTTTATCAGCAAAACCTCCCGTTTCCGTGGCGGAATAAGCATACGTGGAAGGTTATTCTCCAAAATAAGATGCACGGATGGCTTTCCGTATGCAAATACAGATAAATGGATTTGATACTGATTGACTACATAGCGACAATTAAGCGCAGCTGTAATTAGATAACGAACTTTTTCATGGATGATGCTAAAACGGAATGATATAGTTTTTACTATAAATGCTATAGTTCGGTTATAACTAGGGCGGGAATAATGTATGCAGTAGGTAATACTGAACTTTTGTCCCATCATCTCACCATGCATTGATACACACATAGCTATATAGTCTATAAGGTGGTCCAATAAGACAGGTTTTGCAGTCTATTATGTAAGTGGCTGTTGTCTATAAGGTAATAAGACAAGAAGATTTTAATGTCTGATGACAAAGAGGCTGGTGTCTGTAAGGTGGTCTAATAAGACAGCTTTTACAGTCTATTCTGTCTGACCTAAGGTGGTCCAATAAGACAGGTTTTGCTATCTATGGTAACAATGTGTATGTGATCTATAAGGTGGTCCAATAATATAGGCCTTCCAGTCGATAGCGTCTCATATAAGGTGGTCCAATAATACAGGTTTTACTGTCTATGGTGTACACGTGTATCTGTGTTATTAGGTGGTCTACAAAAGATAGGTTTTATAGTCTATGGTTTCTAAGTGTATGTTATCTGTAAGGTGGTCTACTAATACAGGCTTTTCCTGTCTATAGTGTCAAGTCTAAGATGATCCAATAATACAGCTTTACTGTCTGTGGTGACTAAGTGTATGCGGTATAATGTGGTCTAATAAGACAGGTTTTACGGTCTATGGTGACTAAGTGTATGTGATCTATAAAGTGGTCTAATAAGACAGGCTGTTCCTGCCTATAGTGTCAAGTCTAAAGTGATCCAATAATACAGATTTACTGTCTATGGTGAATAAGTGTAGGTGGTCTATAAATAAGGTAATCGATTTCGACAGAGTTGACCTCTTTGGGGTGATGACAGATTTCAATCCTCGCTGGCTGGACAGACCCTATCCCGGTAGGCTACAGGAAATTTCTGGTAAAAATCACAAATTTGACAAATTTAGGGGGAAAGTGTCAAAACGCATCGTCTCCATAACCGCTTGGTGGATTTTATCAAAATTTGGCATGAAGAATTCTACAGTGGTGGGCTCGGGAACATCTATTCAGCATTTTGTTTGGTCGATTTTTTGGTGGCCATCTTGGATTTTTTGAAAAATGTGTAATCATGTCTACCGGTAATTAAATGCAAATGGCTCAAATGCTAATGGTCCGGGTTAGCGTTACAGGCCCTGGGTCTCTTGTTGATAAAGGTACTGGTCAGCCTTCTATATGTATTTTACATAGGAAGTCAAGCTTCATAGTTCATTGCGAAGTCTTAAAGTTGGCCTTCATGGTTGCATTGCAACCGCATTCCTGTTTATGAAATGTATTATTCCTCCAAAATTCGTTAATAATTTTAAAATATAATACAAGATCTAAGAGCGCGGCGCACCTTTGGTTACTCTACGCCTCGCTGTGGTGGATCATCGCTGGTACGGGGCTTGTATGAGGTATTTTACTTCGACAGATGATATTGCGATGGTTGTTGGTAAGTCAATGTTTTCATCCAGATCCGGTGATGGCATATGTTGATTCCTTTTTGAAGCTGTACTGGTGTCCGGGTGAGCAACATGTATGGAAGGTGTCTAGATGCACTGTCAGCCGAACCGCGATGCACAGGTCAATGACATCTAGATGGCCACTAAGAAAGCACCATATCCGAGGCTAGCAAGTATGCATATGACTCTTACGAAGCTGTCACAGCTTCCGACACGATGCTAGTATTCTTTAACTAGTTCTGTGCTATCACAATTTCTGTGCCGTTCCCTGGTATGTCCAGGGCTGTAACCAGACCAGCTACTGGCTCAGAAGATTCTGGGTTATCATCAACTTACAAAATTGTGACATCATCGGCCAGGCAGAATTCCGGCTCCAGCATCTCCGTTAATTGGCTACCTAGCAAGACAGACATTAAGTCATTGTGCTCCAGATTTTTGATCCAAATGCAAATACAAATCTTTTAAATGATCCAAATGCAAATGCAGATACAAATAGGTGTGATATATTTTCATTTAAATACGAAATGCTAATATTTGTGAACTATTCAAATACAAATGCGTTTACGCACGCGTACGATGACGCGCTCGCCCATGCACGCATGCGCGCGGACATGCATGCAAGCACGCAATTTGGAGAGGTAGCCTTTTTCAAATTCACCGTTCCAGAGTACCCCTCCATTATCTTACCTCCTATGATCTCATAATCCGCTCAGCGCGTGTATGATGACGTCACAAGCATTACGTCACAGAGGGTTCCATATAGACCGTCATCAAATCTCAAACAGCCCGACACGTTGTATAAATTGTATGTCTGTAATTCTTTACTATTTAATAAACATGCTGTTGCATATTTTGAAACTAATTTGACTGGGCGCTGTTGGTGCCTTAGGCAGCAACAACACCCAGCCAAATTAGTTTCAAAATATTCAACAGCTTACCTGTGTAGTTTTTTGGAAATTCATGGGCAGGGTGTTCAGAGATCGACCGATCCAAACACGAGCGAGGTGTGGCTGGAGCTTAGCTAGAGATGGGCGGGGCATAGCTAACACCGGAAAGGTCCATTAGACTATTGTTCTGGCAATTATGCCACATTAGAATAGATGAAATGAAACTAAATTTCGTGCACATTTGAGCAATATTTATCAACCGCTTACCGGAGTAGAGAAAAATACATAAGCAGTTTCCATTCTTAAGACACCGTTATAAATGGCGGGCGTGTATTGATTGTATGATCAGTGAGAAAGCCTAAATACTTTTCTGAAACGGAATAACTCGAAATAGAATATATCTGGTAAGTCGCTGATCAATGTTACTAAAATCTGGAAGATATTTATCTGTTCATTTTTTCTCATGTGACCATATTTCAGAACAACGGGATAAGTGTAGGAAATCCAGCATTCACAAGTGTAATGTACAAGTGGATTCGAGACAGACGGTAGTTAATGTACATTTTCTCAACTCGTGTTCCAAACAATTCACTTGCGCATTGCAGACAGCTCTAGTGCATGTTGGCCGTGACTGTGGATATTAATGCAAGGGCTTAACACATAGGAGTGTGTACTATTTGCATTGTCGGAAAACTTCTGATATTCTGTTTATCACTATATTTCCGTTTTAGACAATTATTGATTTTATCAATCATAGTGTTAACACTTCATTGTGAAACCGACCCGCACCGGTCTTGATGAATGTCCATTTGCAGATCAATTTAAAACTATTTTTGAAAATTGACCACTGGAATGACTGGCTCGGTAACCGAGCCAGTAATTCCAATAGCAAACTAAACAAATAATAGGACTCCGGGCGTACAAATGGACAGTTAATAACCATATTTTTGGACGAGATTTAGCCATTCCAGGGTTAAGAAGCTGAGCACATTATTGAATCAATATAACTTATCTGATAATGGTGTCCTGTGTGATATCCTTGCGAGATCAAACACATGGGATATTTATGAATAGTACACACAATGTCACATATACCTACACATTATTCTCTGGATGGCGTCACATACACCTACACATTATACACTGGATGACAAAGCTGTTTAGAAATAATATTTGATAGATGCATAGCAGCCTCAAATTATGCCTATGCCATGAGTTAGGGAACCATTAATATAAAAGCTCATGCTAGGGTTGGGCGATATTGCTCAAGGCATGACGATATCGGTATCTAATTAAAATATCGCGGTATCACGATATATCGTCATTTGGTGGGGTGTGGAGTTAGGGTGTACACATAGAATAACATGTATTTCAAATTGATGGTGTCTGCAAGTTATTTTCATTATATTTGTTGCATTGAAAACGTAAATTGAGATCGCCATGATTGCCATTTCCGCATATTTAATACGCGAAATTCCACCCTTCAATATACAGTATAAGCAACGGATGTAATGCAACTAACCGTATTCATCACAAATAAGAAAAATAAAGGCTTTTCTTCTGTTCTTGTGTTGTATTTTGTGTTATCTTTACCTCACGACAACTGTCAAAAGATTGAGCAATGAATACGCATTAACTTCATTGCTCGGAAAGGAATTCCTCAGAGCGAAATCTGATTGGCCGCCGTATCATACTTGAGCCAATCAGAATTCACACTGCGGAATTCCGACAGGTGTTATCACGCCCGCCGCTATCGTAGACGATGCACATTAATACAATAACACTGCATGATTTTGAACGAGAACCAGCGTGAAGACTGGAAACAATTATATCAGATTGTATTTGGTCTGTAATATTTATTATAATTTGCCGCATTTTAGACCGATTCAAAATCGCTCACTACTTAGCGGGTTTAACCATTGATCTCAAGGCATAGCCGGGATGTGTGAAATTAACCCATTTAACTCTGCAGCCAAGACTGCCACAACAGGTAGAAGACTGGACATAATTAGGCCTACATTCTTTATTTTAAGGACGTTTCTCACTTAGAATAAATCCGTAGTGTTATATGTGGAATGAATTTTGATCTGATTCGTATAAAAATGCTAAATATATTGTTTAAAGTTACATAAAAACGTATAACGGTAAAGCAAGCGATTAACTTCCCCCTCACCCACCGTTCCAAGCTGTGGTATTGATAAGGGATTAAGTGTGTGTGGTTTCCTATCGACCTCAAAAGTTTTAAAGTTTAAATCTTTCACGGTCAGAAGAATTGTTAACCATACAGCTTGACCTGTAGTAATAACGTCATCAGAATGGAATGTGGGTAGTCCAAACGGTATTACCCACTAACTAATGCTCAGAATGAGGCAAGAAAAAACATGGCGTCGTCTATTTATGTAATTATGAACAATGAACAACAAAGGAGTATTTTGTACTTTAAATCATTTTATTAGCGCAAACAAACCATGAATTAAATGAACACAGATTATTTTGGAGTTTATACAGTTTTTATTACCTTAGACAAAGATTGGATTATTACTTAAAGACTATTACTGGACCGAATAGAGGTAAGAGTATGACATTTCTAACTTAGTTATTTATATTATGCTCACGGTTAAAAGTGCAATATCGTCCTGTCGGTATTGACGATATTTACGATTTTTCGAAATTATGACGATTTCGGTATCGGTATTCGGTATATCGCGATATTGACGATAATATCGAAAAATCGCCCAAGCCTAGCTCATGCACAGCACGGGATCATGTGTAGAAGTCATTGACTAGGAACTTTGAGTGGTGTGCATATCTCTGCTTAAACTGCGGTTCAATTCTGATTCGTTGTACGATGTGTGCAATCATTGACGCCAGTGGGCTGATTCTTTAAAGATCAGCGGGCGTAGTAGCATTTGGGTAGCATAACATATGTAGTCAGTAGGAAAATTACAGAAAAATAGATGGAAATAGATGGCGCTCTTGTTTACATTTTTTGATTTACTTTGTTGTAAGGTTTTGTAAATTACCCGGGAACAAATAACCCTATAAATCCCTGTACAAGTTTCTAAAATTAGCCGGCACGATTTTATAGTTCAATGGCAACTTACTTTATCGATTGATTATTAAATTACCCCAGTCTGTTTATTTGTTAACATGAATTATTAAACATAACAATATCAAAGTGCAGACCAAAATGAATTACAGGACACAGATTAATTAAAAGACACAGATAAATCAGCTGTAGTAATTAAACGATTTAAGCTAGTGAGGGCTCATTTATTTGTACATTTCCCAACTCTATTGAAACTATGTTTGTTTTGCACCATATGTCCTTGAATACGTTTTCTTTACCATGGTGCTTTTTTCTAAAACATTCGCAAGGACTATGATTCAGCAGCAATGAACGAAATATTGCCTTTATTGCTCTATTGTGATTGCCCATATATGGATTTTTCGTCTGTGCACACTGATGTTTCCAAATGGCCCACACACCTATGGTTGGCATTGTTATTAAAATAGACCTTTCAGACTTTATGATATTTACCCTGCTTGATCCAAATTCTCTAAATAAGACTACATGCGTTTCTAGAACAATGTGCTTAGCTCCAAATTGTGCCAAGGTTTGGCTGATATAGTCCCAAAATTGTGACGATATTGAACATTCCGCAAATAAATGCTCGATTGTTTCCTCGTCTGTTTGACATAAGTAACACCTATCAAAGTCGTAATATTGCACTTGTATGTCAAGTGTCCCACCCATAGCCGTCGATGTAGTAATCGCCACAATAAATCACGAGCCATATTTGGTATGTACGGAAAATGTAAGATGTTCCATACATTTTTCCAACTGGATGGTTTATAGCTTGAGTCCTCCCATATCCTAATTGCTATGGGAGGTGTTACTTGTTTTCGTCTCATAATGTGGCACCATTCTTGGGATCTCATCTTGTATTTTAACATCTCATCATCAAGAACTAATGCAGGTTGTGGAGTCAAACTATTATTATTTACATTTGCCAGACGAAACCATTCAATTGGTACAGCATGTTTTATTTTATTTAGCAACTGCTGGACATCTATATGCCTCATATGTGTTTTTCTGGCTACTTCTTGCATTGAAATCCATCTACGTGTTTGAGGGTGTATCATATCAGACAAATGTTGAATGCCATATTTAGCAAAGGACGGTAGATAAAGTACTGCATTGTTATAACATATATTACTATTGCCCTCAATTGCTGTTCTAGTACTTCCTTCCAACACGTAGGTGGGGGCATGTATCTGTCAAATATTTCTAACTCCTTAACTTGATCTTTAAACACATCTGGTATCATTTGGCTATTCGGATGTGGCTTCTTTGAGGTAGAAACCTGCTCCGCCAGAAATGGTTCTACAATTATCTCCATGAGAGCTCGTGAAACACATGCCCATGTCTCATCTGATGTAATAAGATCATTAAAAAATGTTAACCTTAAAGAAACACATTTCACTTTAATATCAATTAAATCAAGTCCTCCTTCTAACATAGCATTATTGAGAACACGTTGAGAAACTAAATGATTCTGTTCTTCCCATATGAATGACAATATCAACTCATTAACCTCCTTGTCTACATGTTTTGGCATGTGTACAACAGATGATGTACACCATCGCCCAGATAATACCAAGTTGTTGACAACAAACACTCTACCAAAAATTGAAAGACGACAAGGCTTCCAATTTGCTAATATTCTCTTAAGCTTAGATACTCGTTCATTCCAATTTTGTATTGTATTTGGTTTCCTGCTAAAATAGATGCAAAAAATCTTAATGCTATCATTAGACCAATTGATCTCAAGTGGCTGGTCATTCTGCTCTTTCCATGGCCTCAAAAATCATCCTTTGGATTTTCCTTTATTGATGTTCAAACCAGATGCATTTTGGAACTTTTTTGGTACGTGGTTTACAATTGCAAAATCATTATTTGAACTAGCAATCACAGTTGTGTCATCAGCATATTCTGACAGCGTATGTGGTCTTTCTATGCCACGAATACATTTGCCTTGAAAGTTATTATTTTGCCTCAATGCTATGCCAAGGGATTCCATCACAATAACAAATAATACTAGCGATAGGGAACACCCCTGTCTAACACCACGTTCTAAGAGAATTTCTCTGAATAATTGATTGTTCACTAAATAGCTACTCTTGATATCCGTATATAAAATCTTAACCCATTTAATAAAGTTTGAGCCTAACCCAAACGATTGCAAAGGATTAAAAAGAAAATCCCATTCCACACGGTCAAATGCTTTTTCGTTGTCCACGGCAATCACAGCTGAAGGGATGCTATCCTTCTCAACCAATTGTATAAGTTCTCTTATTAACATGGTATTGGTTAAAATTGTCCTCCTAGGTACAGCACATGTCTGCTCTGTTCCAATGATTTCTCCTAAAACACTACCTAGTTTCGATGTTAGTGCTCTGGATATTATTTTGTAGTCTACACATAGTAGAGAAATTGGTCTGTAGTTCTGAATTAGATGTGTGTCATTTCGTTTATATATTAGCCTTACGTATGCCCTAGCCATAGTTGGTGGTAAATGGCCTTTCTAAACAATTTCAGTGGCTAATTCTTCTATTATTGGACCTACAAGGTGCCAACAGTTTGGTAAAATTCAACTGGAAGGCAATCACACCCCGGTGATTTTTCTAGTTTCATACCTTTAAGGGATTTAGGTAAATCTTCTAGTGTTACGGGTTGATCACAAAATTCACTGCCTGTGTCTGACACCTTTTTGTCTATATTTGCTAACAAATCCAATTTTGCATCTTCCTCAATTCCCTCTGACTTGTACAATGACTCATAGTAATTGCATACAATAGTACTCATTTCATTGTTGGTAAAGACGGTTGAACCGTCTGGCATGTTTAATGAGCACATCACCTTATCTATTACCAGTGCTTTTTCTAATGTGCAAAAATATCGGGTTGGCTTTTCACCTTCTGCGTGCATCTGTGCTCTTGCTCTAATTTGTGCACCCTCAAACTCATATTGTTCTATATCTCTTATTTTACTTTTAATTTTAACCAGTAATTCATAATAATTATCTTCCCCATTATTTACTTTAGCATTAATTTTCATCAGTGATCGATGAAGTGTTTTCTTGCGTTTGCGTATTTCCCGTGCTTTTCTAATAGCATACTTTCGGGAAACATTATTTAAATCCAGTTTTGCATCCTCCCACCATTGCAATGTGCTCTTATATGATGCTATCCTATTAATCCAATATTGCCAACAACTCTCTATATTATTCTTATAAAATTCTTCTCCCAACAGTGTTGTGTTTAATGTCCAAATCACAACCCCTTTTGTTACCCAATCAGCATTGGCAAAGGTTACACAAACCATGTTATGATTTGAGAATGCGACTGGCTTAATATTAACATCTCTCCAGTACCCACTCAACAAACTATTCACATAAATTCTGTCGATCCATGAACCAACGTTACCATCTGCCGAAAACCATGTAGATCATTACCATGAGGTTTTGATATTCTATAGGTGTCAACTAAATTTTCATTATCACATATTTCTTTTAAGAGTGTATGTGATGTATCAGTATAAGTTGAAGTTGCATTCCTGTCATTTTCTTTGTCTACGACACAATTAAAGTCACCACCTTTTAGTAAGTGTTCAGTGATGTTGTAGACATCTCATTAACAAGATTACGACGTAGTTGATGAGATGCAGGTGCAAATACACAGCAACGTGAAACGTGTGTGTTGTATATCTAGCGTGACTCTCACCCAGCGACCATTTGCACCTGGTACTGAAGAAATTATATTTACATAGGCTGAACAACGAGGGAGTATAACAATTGCTACGTCTGCACTATTATCTTGAGATGACGTATAGAATATTCTGGATCCAGAAATCTTTTCCAAATTATCGTATGATTCTGACTTCTGAATTTTTGTTTCCTGTATCAAAGCAATGTCAATCTGCTCATTTTTCAGAGTCTCTAGTAAGTGACGTTGCTTTATGTCACTATTTAAGCCTCTACAATTGAGTGTGCAAATTAGCATAACAAGTAATAAAATGATGTGTATAACCGCAATTATTAAGCTAACTAGATTTTGTTTTTTTCGACCCCCTCTTAGACCAATTGCCTATTCTCCTCGCAAACGCTGCACTACTTAGCTCAACTGTTTCCAAATGCGTATATTTTAATATATCTGAATCATGACGCAGATGCCTATATTTAACCCCCTTTGCCGTCACATATGGAACTAACACCTCTCCTGCCTCTGACCTGTACGTGACCATTTCATCGGGTGATTTAGAACTCTGTGTTTGAATGGATATATCGGATTCAGCGACTTACATATTATCGTCTTCTATATCACTTTCCTCTATTTCTGATTCAGAACTCTCTCCATATTTCTGTCGCTTTGCTCCACGCAATCGATCCGAGACACCTATTACTTTCTCCATATTATTTAAATCGTCTAGATTGAGTGTACTCAGTCGAAAATCAAAGTTAGTTTCAGTATCTTGCGACCTGAATTTTACTTGTCCTAAATTAAAACTCTCATCCAGAGGGTATTGGTCATCATCTTCAACTTGTGTGGAATTAGCCTCTCTGACATCAGACTTGGATTGACTTGTTACTGGAGTAAGACTTAGCCCGCATCTGGAACCTCTATTTCATCGCCTGCAACTACAGCGGTTTGGTTTCTTAGTTTTTTTAACATGCCTCTCATTAACATGGACTTCAGCTACATTCTCAGCAACTACTGGTTCGATGACATTTTCTTTAGCAACGTGCTTCCCATTAACATGGATTTCAGCTACAATCTCAGCAGCCACCGGTTCTATGACATTCTCTTTAGAGACAACTTGCTCTGCACCTTTTTCAGCACCCTTTTTGACATATTTGTTCTGCGGGCATCGCCACTTAAAATGATCAGATGATCCACAATCTAGACATTTGTTTATGTTAGGGCAATCTGTTGCAAGCTGTTCTGTGCTTAAGCATATTCTACACACTTTGATTTGCCACCTGTACCATAATGGCAAGATAAATCGACCATCTATCGTGACCTTACTTGGGAGAGGTTGTTCTACCTTTTCGAACCAAATTTTTCTGATGCCATTTTCTAAGGTTCGATCAAATGGATAGGTCTCGTGTTCTACTTTGTCCACTTTGCCATACTTGATCAATTCATTGATAACCCGTTCATCTGGGATCTCTAATGGAACCTTCATCTTGACTAATAGACGATCAGAATCTATTTACTCCACATTACACACCCCACCCTTCACGACAAGGACCTCGTCGAGCAACTTTTCCTTCACACTTTCATTAACTACGGTGACATTCCATACAGATTTGGAAACGTCAATGAGACCTTGAAGGACCCGTGGCCCTGCCCCAACTACATCCTTCAACCCATGATACACCTCAATTGCCGAAACACCTCAAGCCTTTGTCGTGATTTTAAGACTCAGGGTACGCTTATAGTAGGCTGCCATCGTGTTTTAATAAAAGAGGAAACCCATACTACTACAATATATAAGGGATAATACAAATATATAATACCAAGACGTCAGGGAAAGAGCTGAACACTAAATAAATAGGGTCCCCTTTTGAAACCCTGACACCTACCAACAAATATACGAATATATAGTACAGTCGTATATTTGTTAGTTTGAACCACCTTCTAAGTGGTTCACTAACACATAAACAATTAAAGTGGTTTCATAATGCGTACTAACATATTACAGTCATCTATTTGTTAGTCTGTTCGAGTTGACCGGGGACAGCCAACTGACTCTAAAGATTTATATAATCAAAGTACTAGGCTTGCGCTTACAAATGACAACGGAATAAAATCAACTCACTCAGGCGATCTTGCCAAAATATAATGCGCTAGCCAACGAACTATAGAAATAGCATACTGGCGCTGGAAGAAATGTATTGCATTGACCACAGTAAGAGGCGTCCTATTAAATGGCTGCATCCGCCAGCTAAGAGGAGTGCCTTTAGAAACTGGAGACACAAAATGCGCTCCTACCAAGACAAGAATTTACAAATTAAACATAAAGTTTGAAAGGAAATACTAATACGAAATATATGTATAAAATGTATCTACAAAATCGCGTTAGAAACTAGCAAATTCGGGCAGCAATTGCAGAGCTAAATACACGCGTGCGTTCACTTCGACTACTACTACTACAACTACTACTACTACTACTACTACTACTACTACTACTACTACTACTACTACTACTACTACTACTACTACTACTACTACTACTACTACTACTACTACTACTACTACTACTACTACTACTACCACTACTACTACTACTACTACTACTACTACTACTACTACTACTACTACTACTACTACTACTTCTACTACTACTACTACTACTACTACTACTACTACTACTACTACTACCACTACCACTAATACTACTACTACTACTACTACTACTACTACTACTACTACTACTACTACTACTACTACTAGTCTTTTTTCTCAATGCTGTACAAAGAGACACCCTTACCAAGGCTTTTTGGATCCGCAATTCCTGTTAGTCCCTTAAGATTATTCGTCCCATACATTAAACTATTGCCAAGTTTCTTCATTATTCATTGCTCAATGTTTAACAGGCCCATTATTATACGAATATAGGTACCAGTAAAACCGTTTAAAATCCTGATAGATTTTCAAAACTCGTAATTTTTATATTTCTTGGAGAATTAGCGTCTACCTGAAATAAATTATCTTATCGTATGTGAGGTCTATCCTATTAAACTTACGTTTTAAAGACGGTAGCTGTCTGGTGTGATGTCATAGCATAGCGATTGAGGTGTCATTTAGTCTCGATATTGGGTTGTCTAAAATACTTTCTTTCACTCCAAAGTGGCGTTAGTGCATTTAAACAGTGCACTAGCTCATACAATCCATTGAAGTTCGTTGCCGACCTCATGTCCTCACAACACCTTTAAGTAAAGAATTATTTAAAACAGTCGGCGTGTGTGGGTAGGTAGGGGTAGATATGGCTACATATACCTAGCTATGCGTAGCTATGCCTAAGCTCTATGACTATCTATATGTTGAACGGGAATGGGTTAATCATTAATCCGTGTCTTTTGTATGTTTAAAAGGGAGGGCGTGTATGTGATGTCCGCTAGGGAAGCCACCAAATAGTATAATTATTTAGCCTGATTAACTGTCTCATTGTTGTTGATATTTCCTCATTACACAGACGTACGGAATGGTTATATTCGCTCACTTACTTCACTAATAAATGGTAAAGACACACGATTCGTACACTTGACGGGTTATTCAATGTTCATGCTGGAGCTAGATATGTCATTCACTGTAGGTTTTGATTATGGCATAAGCCTACAATTGACGTACTTGATTGATTATGGCATCATATACTTGAGAGAGATACTGAGATAAATATATCTTATGAGATACATATACCTGCACATGCCCGTCCCGACGACTTTTAGCTGTATTAGAATACATCTTCTATCATTTATCTATGCGTATATTCTTGTATCAGACCGGCCACTCGGATCAGTCCTTTTGTTTTCCTTAGTAACGTCAAATGGCACGCCATTAATTACCTTTGGTATAGCTTCTTCTTCAACTTCAAAACCGACTGAAATTGATAAGATGATGACCGATTAATTGTAGCAGATATGGTTAATATCTACATTTAAAGTGTACTCTGTGGCTGTTAATGTCTCTACGTGTCAGCTTGGGGCCTGAGTGTTGGTCACCACTGGTTACCGTGTATACATGGGCGTTTTGGTAAAGAGTTTGGCCGTTCTACGGCCAGTCGCTGGAGTGTCAACGCGTTTTATTAGTCCAGTTCGTTCTATATGTTCTCGATATGTATTTTCTATACAATGGTCGTGGATTTAGATATGCTACTCACACACAGACTGTCCGATATAGGGCCTACATGATTAATTAGCTTGGAGTTAGATAGCAGTCCCAAACGTTCAACAATAAGCCATTAACAATTTACAGTAGTTGAAGCAGCTAGTGCTTAAACGAAAGATAAACTAGAGCAGTATATGTCCAATTTACAAGTTTCCAAGATTTTAGAATAAGGGTACCCGGTGTGGGCGTTTCGCTAAGAACACAGTGTTACAACAGGGCAGATATGGTCATTAAGCTGGTCAATCATCAACACAAATGCTTCGACTTGCTGATCAAGGTGACGCATGAACGTTGTGACTGAAGTCGACATGGATGGGGGAAACGTATCTTCAAGACGGACGCGTGTGCTACAAAGAGAGAGAGAGAGAGAGAGAGAGAGAGAGAGAGAGAGAGAGAGAGAGAGAGAGAGAGAGAGAGAGAGAGAGAGAGAGAAAGAGATATATAGAGAGAGAGAGAGAGAGAGAGAGGGCGGGAGGGGGGGGGAGCGAGAGATAGAGGGAGGGGGTGGGGGGAGCGATGGGAGAGAGAGAGCGCGATGGGAGAGAGAGAGAGAAAGCAATAATATGCATGCACACGCCGTAGATCTCATGTGTACGCCAAATAGCGAAGCTCCAGTTGTTCAAGTAAGAACGTTCTTATGAAAGTTCGAAAGAATCTATAGCTGTCACCTGTATACTTAATAATATAAGAGAGTGTTACAAGTTACAATTGTTAGGCCCACATATAACATGTCTTCTATAGACAAACCGGAATTTGTTTCTCCCAAGATTGAACAGTTTACTTGAAAAGGGGTGCCATGCACAAGTATCAACGGTACCAAATGTGGGTAATCCCTTGCAGGTGGCTACTAATAAGTGCGGAACGCAGCGTATAGATGAGATTGCAAAATGCTACATGTGTTTTTCAAAAAATATAAATTCAAAATCGTAGATATATCATTTGCTAAGCATTTGTTTGCCTGAGGCACTTTTACGTTCGAACGAAAATCAGCCTATCACCATGTGAAATTGTCTTTATTTCATTTTTCAGAACATACAACGTATTTGGGGTGGGGGTGGGGGGTGGGGCGGGCGGTAGTTGTACATGGTTGCAAGACAGTGAAATTGCGTATTACGTTTTCAATGTTACCATTTGGCATCGATATATTTACAAAACTATTTAGAGTTATTGTAACCTATTGACGCAGTCAAGGTTATTGTATCGCCAGAATGGTGTTAATACATTTACAGAGGCTGCGAGTAACGATATCAAATGCCGAATTTCAAAATGTGTTGGGGTTTTTTTTCATTGCTTACGAAAAATGTTAATGGTTACTTATCAACATAACGACATGGTTGGATCACGCAATAGAAAGAGGAAGGTCGAATCTATCTTAGTGTCGCTAATAGAGTGGGGAGTCTGTTATCGAGGATTAATTACCTATGAATGAAAATTACAGATGGTCGCATTTATCTTAATATATGTTTGGTGGCGCGCATTGTTGGAAAAACGTTTTCATGTAAACGGTCATTGGACAGCCTGCACGTTTCAAGACGATGTGTTTGTGCAATTGCCTCCAATCAATGTCAAATTGGGAAAGTCTGATACAGATAGACAGCGATGATTTAAACAAAACATGTTATCTGGTTCGAGAATACTCAATCTTTTAAGAAAAAAGCGTTGCTCGAATCAAGAGATGTTGAATTTTAATGCTACAGTAAGTGGGTTGGGTCATGGTGGATTGTTGTTGCTGAGAATGATGGATTTGATCTTATGAGTCTCTGGTCAGTTGACGACAGAGTATGGGCACCATTTAGAGAGAACTCGGGGAAGTCGGGAGAGTTCTGAATGCCAACAAAGCATGTTTGGATAACCAGTTGGTTCAGTGGTTACAGGTAACCACACTGATGTAACGATTGTGCAGGCTGGTAGCAAAGCGCCGCATTTGCACATGAAGGCGCTAGAGATTTCTGACAGCTGTCAACGACCCGGCATTGGGGTTTTCCTGTCTCGATACCTAGATGGTTGAATAATCGAGAGGATTATGTTGAGTAAATGTGGAGATTGTGACGACTTGAAAATGTTAGATGAAGCATTTGCTTTTGTGGACTTTGTGTTTGATCCACATACTACTGACAAGTTTGCAAGCGGCTATAATTGCAAGTGTATGCGGTTTAACTCTGTACCGGTCCTTTGAGGGAACTGAAGGTACTTGCACATTTGTGCAGTCCTAGGTCATTATTGGGTAGATCCTCCACCACATTTGGCCATTTTGTATTTTAAAAACTCCGAGCTGAATCAGCGTACGTGTCGCTGGTGGCACCAGAATGGAACTATGCCCCAAATGTGCCCATGTTATCTGGTAGTCGCACCTGATTTCACAAGGTCGTGAAAGGATGCATCGTTTAGAGATGCTAATGTTACATTATTAAAGGCAGATGTAACACATTTCGCTCCCTTTTTCCTTCCAGAATCCCAAGCATACGGTTCCTTGAATGTATGTTAACGTTATTATCTTTTTTTTGCAGGATCGAAGCTAACTAATTAGATAGAAGTCACCATAGGTGCGAATGACACTGACCTATATCGCATCGCAGACATTTTGCCACCAAGAACCGTTGGGTACATTTTGTGAGCGGCGGCAAATGGGAAAGTCTCCGATTATGGTTGGAAACGCCATAATAGGAGTTGCTGCGAAAGTACCTAATTGACTCGCTGGAAAGCAGGTTAGCGGTGAGTCAGAACCTGGCTTATGGATTAAATGTGTTTCACAGTTTATTTGTCTTAAGATACGCTCATATCTAAGAATGTTCGTGATGCTTTCTCGTGATCGCGCTCTTCCTAATATAACTATGCTGATTCATGATGTGACCTTATATCTATGTCTTTTGTGTGTCTGTGAGTGTGTATGTGCTTGCATTTTTTCGTACATGGCCATGGAGATTTTTTCCTTATTTTAACGAATGGGTTATTTACAAAATAAACGTCATAATTTTAGTTATTTAAAAATAACCGTCATGATCTTTGTGTTTGAATCTGAATCGATCTGAGAAGGAGTTTCTTAGAAGACGGTTTCCATTTCTTTATAATTTGTCTACGACGGCTGACTAGGTTAAGCAAAACAGTTGTTTTGTCATGTGTGCATATGCCTATAGGTTAGGAGAGACATATAATAGTTGACGTTTCGATAGTATAGTAATTAATTACCGTCTCTACGTTTCGGCTTGGGGCCTGAGGGAATGTCTCATGTGGACACCGGGTTGGTCATTATTGGTTACCGTGAATACACGGACGTTTTGGTAACGAGTTTGGCCATTCTACGATCAGTCACTGGAGTGTCAACAAGTTTTCTTTGTAATATTGTATTGTATCTAATATGTTTTGAGAATTTTAAGGGCAAATATTTGTATAAGTGATGTATCATGTGGTTTGGAATAATTTATGGGCAAAAAATATTTTGCTTTTATTTTTCAGGAAGGAGTCCTGACATCAGGATGGAGTCCGTCATCCTACTGAGGCACGTATAGGCTGTGTTAGACCTTCGTCGTCCAGTTAATGAACCTTTCCGCTTTTATCTATGCCCCGCCTACCTCTAGCTAAACGCCGCCCACACTTCGCCGTGTTAGGCTTGATTGGATTGACCGATGCCCGAATGTCCTAACTATTAATTTCCTGAAGACCATAGAGGTAAGTAAGCTGTTGAATATTTTGTAACTAATTTGACTGGGTGCTGTTGCTGCCTATGACAGCAATAGCGCCCAGTCACATTAATTTCAAAATATTCGACATAATATTTATTAAATAGTAAAGACATACAATTCGTACAACAACGCATAGTCCGTCTTCAAATATGCGTGCGTGACGTACTTATCTGCGGCATTTATGACATCATAATGATGTCATTCTTTATTATGTCATTATTCACGTCACGTAGTTGATTATGCCGGCATATAATGGATGAATACAGTAGAAAGGTCCATTAGTTGAACAGCCAACAGAGCATTTTATGATGAGTTTGACACTCAAATCAGGGACTGAGATGCACTTGGAAAATCACACGATTTTTCTTATTGAAAACATTTAGCACCAATTAGTACAAGAAAAGTAAACAACGTAATATGGTAAGAGGGCATGCCAATAGTGGTTGATTATGACGCCAGCATACACGTGCCTTAGTTAATCATGGCGTCACATGACGTCAGATTAATAGATATATACTCTGGAATGGTACATAACACGTTAACAGAAGAACTGCAACGTAATCTGGCAAGGGAGCATGACAACAGTGATTGCACATTGAAGGAAATGCGCGGTGCAATTAAAAAAAGAAGTACATATTTTAGAAGCAGGTGGAATATTTCCCTGTAAGTGTATGCAAAGCCATTAACTGCCTTGTTGTTATCACGTGAAATGAACGTTTGACGATGATTCGATAGGGAACAACATGCGCCATCTGTCTAAATAACCATCGAATCGCACACTGCAATTCCAAATATCGGAGGAGAGTATACAGTCGAAAACAGTACACACATATTCCATAATGTAGGTCAACCACAGGAAAATGACTAACTTGTCAGATTGCCTTACTTAAAATGTGTACCAGTTAATAGAAAGAAACACAATGTTGCTTTCAAATTTCCTGTATATTCCCAATTTTGCACCACGATGGGGTGCATCCATAGGCAAGGTCTTTGTTCATGTGGGCAGCCCAGTTCCAACTAAATCGTGTTTCTGATGTTGCTTTAAATAGCTTAGTTCTCCTGGTCTTATTGAATATGCTCTAATCATTCCATATTGATTCAAAACCAAATTCTATCTACATATTTTCATGTATTTATCCCACTTGGAAACCATGATAGCAGCTGTACATGTTGGTTTAATAAACATAGTTTCTGAGTCCAGCACACATAATCTTAACCTTGAAGTAGGAGATCGCACACTAAGGAATGATGCACGAATTCACCTCGAGCCACAGCATGTGTTGCTCTCCCGCTTACTCTGAGTAGGTATTTGCCAAAGATAATTGCAATTTTATAAGTTGGTATCTTGTCGCCTAACTGCATGATATTGCTTGCATTTCAGCCTTTCGAAAAAAAATTAGCGACTATTTCACTCCAGTAGGACAGTATTGACGAGATTAATTAATTGAATATAACTACAATCCAATCGTACAGTCTATACCATTGAGCCACGAAATACAACACGATACGTCTTGCAGAGATGCCCACTTCAGTTGAATATGATTATTTTACTTGTATCTAGCTTCACAGTGCTACACCGTTTGTTACAGTATGGATTCAATGTGTGCAATGCATTTTGCAACAAAGTAGAAGTTCCTGACGGCACAGCAAACTTGTCAAAAAACAGAACACAGCTATTGATGCTATCGTTTAAAATACAAATATTATCAAGTATTATTATTATTATTATTATTATTATTATTATTATTATCATTATTATTATTATTATTATTATTATTATTATTACTATTATTATTATTATCAAAATTATCAAATAAATACAGGTTAATCATCAAAGGGCTAGGTACACACCCCAGTTAAACACCAACAGGTGATGATAAGTATTTCCTGTAGTCATCTGTTACCTTGCCTCTATATTGCTCAACAGAGTATATATAACATTAAGAAGTTCCACCCCCATCCCTGCCAATACATTACCACATTTTGAGAGATGTCAAATGGCGATCTAAATTCAAAAAGTCTTCAGTGAAAGACTGCGGTCTGCAGTTTAGACATTTTTCTTGTAACCGTCCTGGTATTGAGGAACAAGCTTATTGGTATTTGCTAATTTCGATAACCTGTTTGCAGTATCCAACATACTAACTTAAACACGTTTCTTTCATGAGCAATTTTACTAGAGTTTTTCAGTTTGGAAAGGGGAAGATGCGAGAGATTGTGATGTACGCAGAAGAGGGGTAGGGTGTGGGGAGGGAGGATGGGGGTAGTCAAAGGATGGTTCCTGATCAAATCACTAATACAGAAGATGGGTCTCGTCAGCCAGAACACGTGCAATAAAAGGGTAGAGAGTAGAACAGCAATAATGGCCCTAAAGAATGACTGAGTGTGTGGGCCAGTTGGCATCAAGAACAGCGAGCATTTCCCACATACATTCTCAACCATGCATCTGAACATTATCCCCACTACGGATGCTGTGCTATGCGGGAGAACAAATACACATCGCACAGTCAACACCCAAGAAACAACACAGCCTTCTCTCCAAACTGATGCCAATTAGAAAAAACTCTGTCAACTCTCAACTTATCACGCATCAGAGATAATGTTGACATATTTTCTGGAAATTGGCAGACCAGCTTTCAAATATGACGTAATTGCGCCAAGATCGTATGGGTACACCATTCACTAACATCTATAGTTCTATCAAAACATGTTGAACTTGTACAAGATTGGAATCTACATGTCACGTATTGCTGATACTATGAAGTGATCACAGATTCTCTAATTCCCCCCTCTTGCTAAATGTATGTATGTATGTATTTTTATTTTATTGACGCACTGGCAACGTGCGGCTTCAATTTCCATGTGCTAACTTAGCCGACAGTGATGCACCCGTTAGTTTAATTTGTTGATCACCATCTCCCGGTCGGAGGATCGAACCGCCATTCTGCAACTCCGCATAGCATCAGCAACCAGGCATCTTTCCACTGGACCACCGCACCAAGACTGGAAGTCAAGGATTGGCCGACCAGCTTTCACATGTCTGATATACTGACACACTGACGATTCATATCGGACTATCTGTGGATGCATCTGTCACAATCAATCCTAGGCTTTTACGCCTATTGTACTCTGACTCCAGCACGGCTCTGGCAGTATATGTATTTTTATTTTATTGACGCACTGGCAACGTGCGGCTTCAATTTCCATGTGCTAACTTAGCCGACAGTGATGCACCCGTTAGTTTAATTTGTTGATCACCATCTCCCGGTCGGAGGATCGAACCGCCATTCTGCAACTCCGCATAGCATCAGCAACCAGGCATCTTTCCACTGGACCACCGCACCAAGACTGGAAGTCAAGGATTGGCCGACCAGCTTTCACATGTCTGATATACTGACACACTGACGATTCATATGGGACTATCTGTGGATGCATCTGTCACAATCAATCCTAGGCTTTTACGCCTATTTTACTCTGACTCCAGCACGGCTCTGGCTGTATATGTATTTTTATTTTATTGACGCACTGGCAACGTGCGGCTTCAATTTCCATGTGCTAACTTAGCCGACAGTGATGCACCCGTTAGTTTAATTTGTTGATCACCATCTCCCGGTCGGAGGATCGAACCGCCATTCTGCAACTCCGCATAGCATCAGCAACCAGGGATCTTTCCACTGGACCACCGCACCAAGACTGGAAGTCAAGGATTGGCCGACCAGCTTTCACATGTCTGATATACTGACACACTGACGATTCATATGGGACTATCTGTGGATGCATCTGTCACAATCAATCGTAGGCTTTTACGCCTATTGTACTCTGACTCCAGCACGGCTCTGGCAGTATATGTATTTTTATTTTATTGACGCACTGGCAACATGCGGCTTCAATTTCCATGTGCTAACTTAGCCGACAGTGATGCACCCGTTAGTTTAATTTGTTGATCACCATCTCCCGGTCGGAGGATCGAACCGCCATTCTGCAACTCCGCATAGCATCAGCAACCAGGCATCTTTCCACTGGACCACCGCATCAAGACTGGAAGTCAAGGATTGGCCGACCAGCTTTCACATGTCTGATATACTGACACACTGACGATTCATATGGGACTATCTGTGGATGCATCTGTCACAATCAATCCTAGGCGTTTACGCCTATTGTACTCTGACTCCAGCACGGCACTGGCAGTATATGTATTTTTATTTTATTGACGCACTGGCAACGTGCGGCTTCAATTTCCATGTGCTAACTTAGCCGACAGTGATGCACCCGTTAGTTTAATTTGTTGATCACCATCTCCCGGTCGGAGGATCGAACCGCCATTCTGCAACTCCGCATAGCATCAGCAACCAGGCATCTTTCCACTGGACCACCGCACCAAGACTGGAAGTCAAGGATTGGCCGACCAGCTTTCACATGTCTGATATACTGACACACTGACGATTCATATGGGACTATCTGTGGATGCATCTGTCACAATCAATCCTAGGCTTTTACGCCTATTGTACTCTGACTCCAGCACGGCTCTGGCAGTATATGTATTTTTATTTTATTGACGCACTGGCAACATGCGGCTTCAATTTCCATGTGCTAACTTAGCCGACAGTGATGCACCCGTTAGTTTAATTTGTTGATCACCATCTCCCGGTCGGAGGATCGAACCGCCATTCTGCAACTCCGCATAGCATCAGCAACCAGGCATCTTTCCACTGGACCACCGCATCAAGACTGGAAGTCAAGGATTGGCCGACCAGCTTTCACATGTCTGATATACTGACACACTGACGATTCATATGGGACTATCTGTGGATGCATCTGTCACAATCAATCCTAGGCGTTTACGCCTATTGTACTCTGACTCCAGCACGGCACTGGCAGTATATGTATTTTTATTTTATTGACGCACTGGCAACGTGCGGCTTCAATTTCCATGTGCTAACTTAGCCGACAGTGATGCACCCGTTAGTTTAATTTGTTGATCACCATCTCCCGGTCGGAGGATCGAACCGCCATTCTGCAACTCCGCATAGCATCAGCAACCAGGCATCTTTCCACTGGACCACGGCACCAAGACTGGAAGTCAAGGATTGGCCGACCAGCTTTCACATGTCTGATATACTGACACACTGACGATTCATATGGGACTATCTGTGGATGCATCTGTCACAATCAATCCTAGGCTTTTACGCCTATTGTACTCTGACTCCAGCACGGCTCTGGCAGTATATGTATTTTTATTTTATTGACGCACTGGCAACATGCGGCTTCAATTTCCATGTGCTAACTTAGCCGACAGTGATGCACCCGTTAGTTTAATTTGTTGATCACCATCTCCCGGTCGGAGGATCGAACCGCCATTCTGCAACTCCGCATAGCATCAGCAACCAGGCATCTTTCCACTGGACCACCGCATCAAGACTGGAAGTCAAGGATTGGCCGACCAGCTTTCACATGTCTGATATACTGACACACTGACGATTCATATGGGACTATCTGTGGATGCATCTGTCACAATCAATCCTAGGCTTTTACGCCTATTGTACTCTGACTCCAGCACGGCTCTGGCAGTATATGTATTTTTATTTTATTGACGCACTGGCAACGTGCGGCTTCAATTTCCATGTGCTAACTTAGCCGACAGTGATGCACCCGTTAGTTTAATTTGTTGATCACCATCTCCCGGTCAGAGGATCGAACCGCCATTCTGCAACTCCGCATAGCATCAGCAACCAGGCATCTTTCCACTGGACCACCGCACCAAGACTGGAAGTCAATGATTGGCCGACCAGCTTTCACATGTCTGATATACTGACACACTGACGATTCATATGGGACTATCTGTGGATGCATCTGTCACAATCAATCCTAGGCTTTTACGCCTATTGTACTCTGACTCCAGCACAGCTCTGGCAGTATATGTATTTTTATTTTATTGACGCACTGGCAATGTGCGGCTTCAATTTCCATGTGCTAACTTAGCCGACAGTGCTGCACCCGTTAGTTTAATTTGTTGATCACCATCTCCCGGTCGGGGGATCGAACCGCCATTCTGCAACTCCGCATAGCATCAGCAACCAGGCATCTTTCCACTGGACCACCGCACCAAGACTAAAAAGTCAAGGATTGGCCGACCAATCGGAAAGGAAAGGAGGGAGGGAGGGAGGGAGGGAGGGAAGGAAGGAAGGAAGGAAGGAAGGAAGGAGGGAGGGAAGGAGGGGAGGAAGGAAGGAAGGAAGGAAGGAAGGAGGGGAGGGAGGGAAGGAAGGAGGGAAGGAAGGGGTGATGAGAAAGAATCAGGGGAAGGAAGGAGAGAAGAATGGAGAGAACGAAGGAACGAGGAAAGGATGGAAGAAAGGAAGGAGGGGGAGGAGGGAGGGGGTAGGAGGGAAGGGGTAGCGATGGAGTAGGGAGGCTAGGGCGGAATGGAGGAAGAATTCATCCATCCATTCATCCCTCCAACCATCCATCCAACTGTCAATCCACAAGGGCAAAATTTTGCGAAGACAGATAGTATTATTGGATGAGTGGAATGACAGATTTGCCCGACGGTATAGACAGGTGCACATAATTAGTGGGTTAGTAAGTCAATACAATAATTGAACTGGCAGTGGCTAGTAAGTAGTGATATGGTTAACGCGCTGGCTCAGAATTTTCAAAATAAATTGAAAATATTTTTAATCTATTTTATTGCCTGAGATTTGTTATTTTGGTTTTATTGAGGCGATATGGCCTTAAAAATATTGGACAACTTTAAGATGATGGTGGTTGTCCAGTTAATTTCGATTTCACTAAAATATTACGCAGATTTGGATTTTTCTTGAATGCTATTATTGGACGCAAGTTGAGAGGTTGTTTCAAATTATCCTGTAATTTATGATATTCATCTTTCAAAATTTCGGAAATTGCAACATTTTTTCGATTATATGTCAGGATGAATGGGATAATTTCACGTTGATCAGCGAGACCTGGGTCCACATTTATGCCCTTCGGCCATTTTGTGTCTAATTCTTTAATCCAAAATGATTCTCTAAGTTTTCTTTGTTTATCAGTTTCTTCAGCGGTACTAGAGAGAGGTGGTTGTTCAATGGGTATAATTTCAAAGTCTCTAGCGACTGAGTGACCAGGGAGGTTAAAGTGGTCGGCGACATGTGTGTCTTCTTCATGTCTAATATCGCAAAGGTGTCTAGTTGCTCGCCATCTTAAAGGATTTTTAGTTTCACCGACATACTGCTTTTGGCATAATTTACAAGATATTAGATATATGACGTTTCCGGAATCGCAGTCTAAATTGGATTGAATTTGAAATTTGTTTTTGTTCTGAAAGCTCATAAATGTTTTTTGATTTGGAAGAAGCATGTCTAATTTACACCTCTTCTTTCCACATTTCCGAGATTCGCCTGCGCCTGTAGTTGGACGATTGTGGCGAATTTTGGTAGGCATGAGATTTGCAGCATTATCAGGGATAGTTTCCAAATCTTGTAAAGTGTCAGACTTAATTTTACGCAAAAATCTAGATGAATAGCCTCTCGTTTTGAGGGCTTTGAATAAGAGTGAGCATGCAGATTCAAAGTTCTTTTTATCACTCGAATTTCTATGAAAACGGATGATTTGCGATTTTACAATTCCCTTAAATGTATGAGGCGGATGGAAAGATTTCTTATGCAACAACTGATGCGAATCTGTTGGTTTAAAATATACTTTGTAATCGAGGTGTCCAGTTGTGTCATACTTTACACCTTTGTATAGAGTTACATCTAAAAAGTCTACGGACATCTGCTCAATGTTGGCTTTTAGCTTGATATTCGGGTCATGATTGTTCAAAATTTCAAAAAATTCATCAAAATCTTCCTTTGTATGATCCCAAATAATGAAAATATCATCGAGGTAGCGGCGATAAAAAAGTGGCTGTTTCGGACATTTGCTAAGCGTATCCTCCTCCCACTCTGCTACATAGATGTTGGCAAAACTTGGGCTGAAACGCTTCCCCATGGCGCAGCCGCAAATCTGTTGGTATATTTCACCCACAAATTCAAAATCATTGCCCTTTAAGCTTAGCTCTAAGAGAGTTAATATTTCGCTGGTGGGCCTGTTGTTATCAGGGTATTTTTCAAATGCTCTACGGACAGAATTTAAACCCTTTTCGATGTCAATGTTTGTATACATAGCATCGATGTCGAGTGTAATCAAAAGTGAATTCGGGGGTATCGAGATCTCAGAGACCTGCGATAGAAAGTCTTCAGTATTTTTCAAGAAGCTGAAATGTCTATTCGCAATTGGTTGTAGGTGATAATCAATGATTTCGCTGATTCTATAGGATTCAGAACCACAATCCGATATTATAGGTCGTCCTGGTGGTATCAAAGGATCTGACCAAGAATCAACAGGCTTATGAATTTTGGGTAGCAGATAAAATGTGCGTGGTTTTGAGTCACGTTTTGCAGTTAGGTATTTAAACTGCTTTTGAGTTATACTCTTGTTGTCAACCATTTCTTTTAGAGTTTCATTAAAATGGTCGCAGTTGCTCTGCCAGAGTGGTTCATCTAGTTTTTGGTAATGCTTTGGATTACTGAGTTGATGGTGCGCTTCACGGATGTAGTTGTTTTTAAGCATAATTACAGTAGCAGACCCTTTGTCAGCAGGTTTAATGACAATGTCATTGTTTTTACGCAATCCAGTTAAGGCTTTACGCTCCTCGCATGACAAATTTTTATGATTTTTTGGAAATTCAACATTTTCAACACGTTCTTTGATAATTTTTATACTATCAGAGATCGCTGGGTCGACTAATTTAGACTCTGGTGCCCAACCAGTTTTTTCGACAAATGGCAGAATATTATTTTTCGAGTTTCGAAAAAAGTCAGCTAATTTGACACGGTGGGCGAATTCAAGAACTTCTATTGATCCATTATCTAAAAGTGCATCTAGACCGATTTTCGGCATCGGCGTTGGTACAAATGTTAGGCCACGACTGAGTAATAATTTCTCTGATTCAGATAAAGCCGAGCCAGTGAGATTAACAACATCACTACCCAGCCTGATACCTGGGTGGTTAGTACCTTGACCCTCAGTTAGTTTAAATTAAGAATGGTTAACCAGCTATAATACATGGTGTTAGCAGTCTTCTCGCTCCAGTGAATTTTATCTTGGACAACCTGAAATTCAGAAACGGGGAGGCTGGTGATGATGGAAACCTTCATTCTCATGTTTTCGACACAGGAGTTAATCGACTGGATGTTCCTCTTCTGGTGGGCTGAAAGACGCTGACAGTAGTTGAGCTTGGCGAAGTGGATCTTGGATTCGGGGAACTTGGACCTAAGTGTGCTAAAGAGAAGATGTGCACGTTGGGTCGATTGACCCATCGACTCATCCTTGTCATTTATTCCAAAATTGACTATTATCTGCTCAGGTTTGTAGGATTCATTATATTTATTAACAATGGTCCTATCATGTACTAATTTAGCGCCTGGAAAGCAGGCGATTTGCATATCAGGATGAGGTTCGACATTGATTCTACTCAAATTTGATGCACCAATGACCAAAATCTTCTTATTTAAAGTCGGGAGACGCCACTCATTTTTGTGCTCAACCTCATGTCGAAATTTCCAAAATTTGTTCTGTTCTAAAGGTGTTCTAGGGGGTTGAGACGTCACGCTAGTTCTACAAGGGGTGGGTGAAAATCGAGGTTGTGGCAATTTGGTCGCAGGGGTTCTATTGGTGTTGATTATGCGTCTTGTTTTACGGTCACCAGCTCTTTGTGGGAGCGGAGGAAATTCCTGTGGTGACAGAGGAGGTGGTGGAGGTAGTGTACCTGGCAGAGGAATTGTAGATGGATTCATAGGTGGCGGCAAATCTAGAAGAGGACCTTGAGGTGTATTCGTAGGGCTGTTAGACTCATTGGATGTACTCGGGGCAGAGACTAGAGGGAAAACTGGAGATAATTTGGTGTCTATTCTCTTCACTGGTGGGGGCTATCAGTTGGTGACCTAGTTCGTTTCTTTACCTGGGATGGTGGTACAATTACACAATCATCGGAAGCTGGGACCCTTGGTGGGCTGGCAATGGGCCTACTAGTTTGCTTATTTTTATGGAAATGTGGGTCAAATGGTCTTATGAACTGATAAAAGGCCTCTATTGATTTGACGTGGAGTTTTTGGCCATAATTTGCTTTAGCCCATTTGATAGCCGTTGATTTCGCCTTACCTAAATTAAGGTTAGGCGCGGCCTGGGCTACTAAGATTTCTGACATGACTGTTCCTAAGCTAAAATTATAATGGTCAATCATGGCTGTTATCAGGGAATTTGCCCAATCAAAATTAACCCTCCTGATGTCGTTAGCTATTTCTACATTTGGTAAAGCGGGTTTCACGAAGCGCATAGTTCATCTACCTTCCTGCTCAGGCCACTTGGCAAGGTGTTATCATTCAAATTACTGGTCAGCACACCAATGTGATGGAAGCATTGAATAATCATATAATAACACTTGACCAGTCGAGCCTGGGGTGGCGACGGAATGCTGTTCTCGTGCATGCCATTCCGTCGCTTACCCTTGCTCGTTCTGGCCATGGTGATAGTATACAACAACAAATGATCCAATTAACCAGCTAATTTAACAACAACCGAACAGGCCAACAAATCTAAACAAGGGAGGCAATCGAACTACAACCACGGATAGTTTTAAAGGGCTGTTCTAATAGCTAAAACCTGAACCATGGGAGATAATCAGACTCTAACCTATCGCTAATTGCCTAAGGTTAATGACTGGGAGGATCTAAAATCTAAATGTTGAAATGATGAATAATTAAATCTGCAAGCCTACAAAACTACAAGCTTAAACAATATAATCACAGCTGAAATTGAAGATTAGTAGCATTTAATATTTAAACATACAAGCAATACAAAAATAATAATTAATATATCTATAACTCACAATTTGTTACCGTCGTGCTTGGCTGACCGGTTTCGGTAAAGAATAACCTTCTTCAGAGCCTTTACAACAAATCTGTCCTTCCATCAAAATTTCTGTCTATTTATTAGTTTGGCTAACTCTTAGAGGCGTGTCTTTGATTGTTACTCAAATGTTTTGAAGTTGGAAAACTTGCTTTCATTGAGGATTAAGACAGCCATAAATTTTAGATTCAATTGTGTAAAGCCCTTTGCTACTGATTGAGCATTAGGGTTTGTGAGTGAGGTTTTGGCATCACTCACTAGTTTGAGAGGTCATCGATCAAAGGATCAAACATCGACCATTAATTCAGTGAATTGTTTTTCTATTCTTCAAAGGAGTCCAATAGGCTTGGTTTTCAAAGTTTGATTTATTCCTTTAGAATTTAAAATTCAAACAGAGAATTATTTAGGCAATTTGAATAAGAGATTCTTTCAATCTTAATTTACTGAAAGTTTCTTTTAAAGTATTTTGAGTTTTGTGTTGCTGAATGTATTTTGTTGTTGGTCACAGCAACAAAACATCTAGTAAATCTAATTTCAAAATTACTCTGTAAATCGAAGGAATTGGATAGATGGGTGGAAAGTGGGAGACTAAATAAATGGCTAAAATACAGTGGGGTGGGGCGACGGAGGGTGGGTGGGGGCGGGGGTGATGGAAAAATTGTAGAAAGGAAAAGCTGGAATGATGGAATGAGAAAAGGAGGGAGTGAGGGAAAGAAGAAAGGAATGATGGAAAGAAGGAAGGAGGCGATGAGAAAGAAAGAAGGAGTGAGAGAGGGGAGGAATTAGAGAAAGAAGAGATGAGAGGAAGAAAAGGAATGCGAGAAAGAAGGGATGAGAGAAAGAATGAGAAAAGTTAAGGAATGAATGAGGGAGGCAAGAATTAGAGAAGTGAAGGAAGGAATAAATGGGAAGGACGAAATGGAATAAATGAGAAGGAAGAAAGGAGTGAGAGACGGACGAAAGGAATGAGAGAAGGATGATAGGGATGAGAAAAGGAAGGAAGGAAATAAGGAATGAGAGAAAGAAGGAAGGAAGGACGGAGGGAGGAATGAAGGAAGGGAGGAAGGAAAGGAGGGAGGGAGGGAGGGAGGGAGGGAGGGAGGGAAGGAAGGAAGGAAGGAAGGAGGGAGGGAGGGAGGGAAGGAAGGAAGGACGGAGGGAGGAAGGAAGGAAGGGAGGAAGGAAGGGAGGAAGGAAAGGAGGGAGGGAGGGAGGGAAGGAAGGAAGGAAGGAAGGAAGGAGGGAGGGAAGGAGGGGAGGAAGGAAGGAAGGAAGGAAGGAAGGAAGGAAGGAGGGGAGGGAGGGAAGGAAGGAGGGAAGGAAGGGGTGATGAGAAAGAATCAGGGGAAGGAAGGAGAGAAGAATGGAGAGAACGAAGGAACGAGGAAAGGATGGAAGAAAGGAAGGAGGGCGAGGAGGGAGAGGGTAGGAGGGAAGGGGGTAGCGAGGGAGTAGGGAGGCTAGGGCGGAATGGAGGAAGAATTCATACATCCATTCATCCCTCCAACCATCCATCCAACTGTCAATCCACAAGGGCAAAATTTTGCGAAGACAGATAGTATTATTGGATGAGTGGAATGACAGATTTGCCCGACGGTATAGACAGGTGCACATAATTAGTGGGTTAGTAAGTCAATACAATAATTGAACTGGCAGTGGCTAGTAAGTAGTGATATGGTTAACGCGCTGGCTCAGAATTTTCAAAATAAATTGAAAATATTTTTAATCTATTTTATTGCCTGAGATTTGTTATTTTGGTTTTATCGAGGCGATATGGCCTTAAAAATATTGGACAACTTTAAGATGATGGTGGTTGTCCAGTTAATTTCGATTTCACTAAAATATTACGCAGATTTGGATTTTTCTTGAATGCTATTATTGGACGCAAGTTGAGAGGTTGTTTCAAATTATCCTGTAATTTATGATATTCATCTTTCAAAATTTCGGAAATTGCAACATTTTTTCGATTATATGTCAGGATGAATGGGATAATTTCACGTTGATCAGCGAGACCTGGGTCCACATTTATGCCCTTCGGCCATTTTGTGTCTAATTCTTTAATCCAAAATGATTCTCTAAGTTTTCTTTGTTTATCAGTTTCTTCAGCGGTACTAGAGAGAGGTGGTTGTTCAATGGGTATAATTTCAAAGTCTCTAGCGACTGAGTGACCAGGGAGGTTAAAGTGGTCGGCGACATGTGTGTCTTCTTCATGTCTAATATCGCAAAGGTGTCTAGTTGCTCGCCATCTTAAAGGATTTTTAGTTTCACCGACATACTGCTTTTGGCATAATTTACAAGATATTAGATATATGACGTTTCCGGAATCGCAGTCTAAATTGGATTGAATTTGAAATTTGTTTTTGTTCTGAAAGCTCATAAATGTTTTTTGATTTGGAAGAAGCATGTCTAATTTACACCTCTTCTTTCCACATTTCCGAGATTCGCCTGCGCCTGTAGTTGGACGATTGTGGCGAATTTTGGTAGGCATGAGATTTGAAGCATTATCAGGGATAGTTTCCAAATCTTGTAAAGTGTCAGACTTAATTTTACGCAAAAATCTAGATGAATAGCCTCTCGTTTTGAGGGCTTTGAATAAGAGTGAGCATGCAGATTCAAAGTTCTTTTTATCACTCGAATTTCTATGAAAACGGATGATTTGCGATTTTACAATTCCCTTAAATGTATGAGGCGGATGGAAAGATTTCTTATGCAGCAACTGATGCGAATCTGTTGGTTTAAAATATACTTTGTAATCGAGGTGTCCAGTTGTGTCATACTTTACACCTTTGTATAGAGTTTTCAATGTTACCATTTGGCATCGATATATTTACAACACTATTTAGAGTTATTGTAACCTATTGACGCAGTCAAGGTTATTGTATCGCCAGGATGGCGTTAATACATTTACAGAGGCTGCGAGTAACGATATCAAATGCCGAATTTCAAAATGTGTTGGGGTTTTTTTTCATTGCTTACGAAAAATGTTAATGGTTACTTATCAACATAACGACATGGTTGGATCACGCAATAGAAAGAGGAAGGTCGAATCTATGTTAGTGTCGCTAATAGAGTGGGCAGTCTGTTATCGAGGATTAATTACCTATGAATGAAAATTACAGATGGTCGCATTTATCTTAATATATGTTTGGTGGCGCGCATTGTTGGAAAAACGTTTTCATGTAAACGGTCATTGGACAGCCTGCACGTTTCAAGACGATGTGTTTGTGCAATTGCCTCCAATCAATGTCAAATTGGGAAAGTATGATACAGATAGACAGCGATGATTTAAACAAAACATGTTATCTGGTTCGAGAATACTCAATCTTTTAAGAAAAAAGCGTTGCTCGAATCAAGAGATGTTGAATTTTAATGCTACAGTAAGTGGGTTGGGTCATGGTGGTTTGTTGTTGTTGAGAATGATGGATTTGATCTTATGAGTCTCTGGTCAGTTGACGGACAGAGTATGGGCACCATTTAGAGAGAACTCGGGGAAGTCGCGAGAGTTCTGAATGCCAACAAAGCATGTTTGGATAACCAGTTGGTTCAGTGGTTACAGGTAACCACACTGATGTAACGATTGTGCAGGCTGGTAGCAAAGCACCGCATTTGCACATGAAGGCGCTAGAGATTTCTGACAGCTGTCAAAGACCCGGCATTGGGGTTTTCCTGTCTCGATACCTAGATGGTTGAATAATCGAGAGGATTATGTTGAGTAAATGTGGAGATTGTGACGACTTGAAAATGTTAGATGAAGCATTTGCTTTTGTGGACTTTGTGTTTGATCCACATACTACTGACAAGTTTGCAAGCGGCTATAATTGCAAGTGTATGCGGTTTAACTCTGTACCGGTCCTTTGAGGGAACTGAAGGTACTTGCACATTTGTGCAGTCCTAGATCATTATTGGGTAGATCCTACACCACATTTGGCCATTTTGTATTTAAAAAACTCCGAGCTGAATCAGCGTACGTGTCGCTGGTGGCACCAGAATGGAACTATGCCCCAAATGTGCCCATGTTATCTGGTAGTCGCACCTGATTTCACAAGGTCGTGAAAGGATGCATCGTTTAGAGATGCTAATGTTACAATTATTAAAGGCAGATGTAACACATTTCGCTCCCTTTTTCCTTCCAGAATCCCAAGCATACGGTTCCTTAAATGTATGTTAACGTTATTATCTTTTTTTTGCAGGATCGAAGCTAACTAATTAGATAGAAGTCACCATAGGTGCGAATGACACTGACCTATATCGCATCGCAGACATTTTGCCACCAAGAACCGTTGGGTACATTTTGTGAGCGGCGGCAAATGGGAAAGTCTCCGATTATGGTTGGAAACGCCATAATAGGAGTTGCTGCGAAAGTACCTAATTGATTCGCTGGAAAGCAGGTTAGCGGTGAGTCAGAACCTGGCTTATGGATTAAATGTGTTTCACAGTTTATTTGTCTTAAGATACGCTCATATCTAAGAATTTTCGTGATGCTTTCTCGTGATCGCGCTCTTCCTAATATAACTATGCTGATTCATGATGTGACCTTATATCTATGTCTTTTGTGTGTCTGTGAGTGTGTATGTGCTTGAATTTTGTCGTACATGGCCATGGAGATTTTTTCCTTATTTTAACGAATGGGTTATTTACAAAATAAACGTCATAATTTTAGTTATTTAAAAATAACCGTCATGATCTTTGTGTTTGAATCTGAATCGATCTGAGAAGGAGTTTCTTAGAAGACGGTTTCCATTTCTTTATAATTTGTCTACGGCGGCTGACTAGGTTAAGCAAAACAGTTGTTTTGTCATGTGTGCATATGCCTATAGGTTAGGAGAGACATATAATAGTTGACGTTTCGATAGTATAGTAATTAATTACCGTCTCTACGTTTCGGCTTGGGGCCTGAGGGAATGTCTCCTGTGGACACCGGGTTGGTCATTATTGGTTACCGTGAATACACGGACGTTTTGGTAAGGAGTTTGGCCATTCTACGATCAGTCACTGGAGTGTCAACAAGTTTTCTTTGTAATATTGTATTGTATCTAATATGTTTTGAGAATTGTAAGGGCAAATATTTGTATAAGTGATGTATCATGTGGTTTGGAATAATTTATGGGCAGAAAATATTTTGCTTTTATTTTTCAGGAAGGAGTCCTGACATCAGAATGGAGTCCGTCATCCTACCGAGGCACGTATAGGCTGTGTTAGACCTTCGTCGTCCAGTTAATGAACCTTTCCGCTTTTATCTATGCCCCGCCTACCTCTAGCTAAACGCCGCCCACACTTCGCCGTGTTAGGATTGATTGGATTGACCGATGCCCGAATGTCCTAACTATTAATTTCCTGAAGACCATAGAGGTAAGTAAGCTGTTGAATATTTTGTAACTAATTTGACTGGGTGCTGTTGCTGCCTATGACAGCAATAGCGCCCAGTCACATTAATTTCAAAATATTCGACATAATATTTATTAAATAGTAAAGACATACAATTCGTACAACAACGCATAGTCCGTCTTCAAATATGCGTGCGTGACGTACTTATCTGCGGCATTTATGACATCATAATGATGTCATTCTTTATTATGTCATTATTCACGTCACGTAGTTGATTATGCAGGCATATGATGGATGAATACAGTAGAAAGGTCCATTAGTTGAACAGCCAACAGAGCATTTTATGATGAGTTTGACACTCAAATCAGGGACTGAGATGCACTTGGAAAATCACACGATTTTTCTTATTGAAAACATTTAGCACCAATTAGTACAAGAAAAGTAAACAACGTAATATGGTAAGAGGGCATGCCAATAGTGGTTGATTATGACGCCAGCATACACGTGCCTTAGTTAATCATGGCGTCACATGACGTCAGATTAATAGATATATACTCTGGAATGGTACATAACACGTTAACAGAAGAACTGCAACGTAATCTGGCAAGGGAGCATGACAACAGTGATTGCACATTGAAGGAAATGCGCGGTGCAATTAAAAAAAGAAGTACATATTTTAGAAGCAGGTGGAATATTTCCCTGTAAGTGTATGCAAAGCCATTAACTGCCTTGTTGTTATCACGTGAAATGAACGTTTGACGATGATTCGATAGGGAACAACATGCGCCATCTGTCTAAATAACCATCGAGTCGCACACTGCAATTCCAAATATCGGAGGAGAGTATACAGTCGAAAACAGTACACACATATTCCATAATGTAGGTCAACCACAGGAAAATGACTAACTTGTCAGATTGCCTTACTTAAAATGTGTATCAGTTAATAGAAAGAAACACAATGTTGCTTTCAAATTTCCTGTATATTCCCAGTTTTGCATCACGATGGGGTGCATCCATAGGCAAGGTCTTTATTCATGTGGGCAGCCCAGTTCCAACTAAATCGTGTTTCTGATGTTGCTTTAAATAGCTTAGTTCTCCTGGTCTTATTGAATATGCTCTAATCATTCCATATTGATTCAAAACCAAATTCTATCTACATATTTTCATGTATTTATCCCACTTGGAAACCATGATAGCAGCTGTACATGTTGGTTTAATAAACATAGTTTCTGAGTCCAGCACACATAATCTTAACCTTGAAGTAGGAGATCGCACACTAAGGAATGCTGCACGAATTCACCTCGAGCCACAGCATGTGTTGCTCTCCCGCTTACTCTGAGTAGGTATTTGCCAAAGATAATTGCAATTTTATAAGCTGGTATCTTGTCGCCTAACTGCATGATATTGCTTGCATTTCAGCCTTTCGAAAAAAAATTAGCGACTATTTCACTCCAGTAGGACAGTATTGACGAGATTAATTAATTGAATATAACTACAATCCAATCGTACAGTCTATACCATTGAGCCACGAAATACAACACGATACGTCTTGCAGAGATGCCCACTTCAGTTGAATATGATTATTTTACTTGTATCTAGCTTCACAGTGCTACACCGTTTGTTACAGTATGGATTCAGTGCGTGCAATGCATTTTGCAACAAAGTAGAAGTTCCTGACGGCACAGCAAACTTGTCAAAAAACAGAACACAGCTATTGATGATATCGTTTAAAATACAAATATTATCAAGTATTATTATTATTATTATTATTATTATTATTATTATCATTATTATTATTATTATTATTATTATTATTATTATTATTATTATTATTATTATCAAAATTATCAAATAAATACAGGTTAATCATCAAAGGGCTAGGTACACACCCCAGTTAAACACCAACAGGTGATGATAAGTATTTCCTGTAGTCATCTGTTACCTTGCCTCTATATTGCTCAACAGAGTATATATAACATTAAGAAGTTCCACCCCCATCCCTGCCAATACATTACCACATTGTGAGAGATGTCAAATGTCGATCTAAATTCAAAAAGTCTTCAGTGAAAGACTGCGGTCTGCAGTTTAGACATTGTTCTTGTAACCGTCCTGGTATTGAGGAACAAGCTTATTGGTATTTGCTAATTTCGATAACCTGTTTGCAGTATCCAACATACTAACTTAAACACGTTTCTTTCATGAGCAATTTTACTAGAGTTTTTCAGTTTGGAAAGGGGAAGATGCGAGAGATTGTGATGTACGCAGAAGAGGGGTAGGGTGTGGAGAGGGAGGATGGGGGTAGTCAAAGGATGGTTCCTGATCAAATCACTAATACAGAAGATGGGTCTCGTCAGCCAGAACACGTGCAATAAAAGGGTAGAGAGTAGAACAGCAATAATGGCCCTAAAGAATGACTGAGTGTGTGGGCCAGTTGGCATCAAGAACAGCGAGCATTTCCCACATACATTCTCAACCATGCATCTGAACATTATCCCCACTACGGATGCTGTGCTATGCAGGAGAACAAATACACATCGCACAGTCAACACCCAAGAAACAACACAGCCTTCTCTCCAAACTGATGCCAATTAGAAAAAACTCTGTCAACTCTCACCTTATCACGCATCAGAGATAATGTTGACATATTTACTGGAAATTGGCAGACCAGCTTTCAAATATGACGTAATTGCGCCAAGATCGTATGGGTACACCATTCACTAACATCTATAGTTCTATCAAAACATGTTGAACTTGTACAAGATTGGAATCTACATGTCACGTATTGCTGATACTATGAAGTGATCACAGATTCTCTAATTCCCCCCTCTTGCTAAATGTATGTATGTATGTATGTATGTATGTATGTATTTTTATTTTTTTGACGCACTGGCAACGTGCGGCTTCAATTTCCATGTGCTAACCGGTCGGGGGATCGAACCGCCATCCTGCAACTCCGCATAGCATCAGCAACCAGGCATCTTTCCACTGGACCACCGCACCAAGACTTAAAGTCAAGGATTGGCCGACCAGCTTTCACATGTCTGATATACTGACACACTGACGATTCATATGGGACTATCTGTGGATGCATCTGTCACAATCAATCCTAGGCTTTTACGCCTTATTGTACTCTGACTCCAGCACGGCTCTGGCAGTATATGTATTTTTATTTTATTGACGCACTGGCAACGTGCGGCTTCAATTTCCATGTGCTAACTTAGCCGACAGTGCTGCACCCGTTAGTTTAATTTGTTGATCACCATCTCCCGGTCGGGGGATCGAACCGCCATCCTGCAACTCCGCATAGCATCAGCAACCAGGCATCTTTCCACTGGACCACCGCACCAAGACTTAAAGTCAAGGATTGGCCGACCAGCTTTCACATGTCTGATATACTGACACACTGACGATTCATATGGGACTATCTGTGGATGCATCTGTCACAATCAATCCTAGGCTTTTACGCCTATTGTACTCTGACTCCAGCACGGCTCTGGCAGCATATGTATTTTTATTTTATTGACGCACTGGCAACGTGCCGCTTCAATTTCCATGTGCTAACTTAGCCGACAGTGCTGCACCCGTTAGTTTAATTTGTTGATCACCATCTCCCGGTCGGGGGATCGAACCACGATCCTGCAACTCCGCATAGCATCAGCAACCAGGCATCTTTCCACTGGACCACCGCACCAAGACTTAAAGTCAAGGATTGGCCGACCAGCTTTCACATGTCTGATATACTGACACACTGACGATTCATATGGGACTATCTGTGGATGCATCTGTCACAATCAATCCTAGGCTTTTACGCCTTATTGTACTCTGACTCCAGCACGGCTCTGGCAGTATATGTATTTTTATTTTATTGACGCACTGGCAACGTGCGGCTTCAATTTCCATGTGCTAACTTAGCCGACAGTGCTGCACCCGTTAGTTTAATTTGTTGATCACCATCTCCCGGTCGGGGGATCGAACCGCCATCCTGCAACTCCGCATAGCATCAGCAACCAGGCATCTTTCCACTGGACCACCGCACCAAGACTTAAAGTCAAGGATTGGCCGACCAGCTTTCACATGTCTGATATACTGACACACTGACGATTCATATGGGACTATCTGTGGATGCATCTGTCACAATCAATCCTAGGCTTTTACGCCTATTGTACTCTGACTCCAGCACGGCTCTGGCAGTATATGTATTTTTATTTTATTGACGCACTGGCAACGTGCGGCTTCAATTTCCATGTGCTAACTTAGCCGACAGTGCTGCACCCGTTAGTTTAATTTGTTGATCACCATCACCCGGTCGGGGGATCGAACCGCCATCCTGCAACTCCGCACAGCATCAGCAACCAGGCATCTTTCCACTGGACCACCGCACCAAGACTTAAAGTCAAGGATTGGCCGACCAGCTTTCACATGTCTGATATACTGACACACTGACGATTCATATGGGACTATCTGTGGATGCATCTGTCACAATCAATCCTAGGCTTTTACGCCTATTGTACTCTGACTCCAGCACGGCTCTGGCAGTATATGTATTTTTATTTTATTGACGCACTGGCAACGTGCGGCTTCAATTTCCATGTGCTAACTTAGCCGACAGTGCTGCACCCGTTAGTTTAATTTGTTGATCACCATCACCCGGTCGGGGGATCGAACCGCCATCCTGCAACTCCGCACAGCATCAGCAACCAGGCATCTTTCCACTGGACCACCGCACCAAGACTTAAAGTCAAGGATTGGCCGACCAGCTTTCACATGTCTGATATACTGACACACTGACGATTCATATGGGACTATCTGTGGATGCATCTGTCACAATCAATCCTAGGCTTTTACGCCTATTGTACTCTGACTCCAGCACGGCTCTGGCAGTATATGTATTTTTATTTTATTGACGCACTGGCAACGTGCGGCTTCAATTTCCATGTGCTAACTTAGCCGACAGTGCTGCACCCGTTAGTTTAATTTGTTGATCACCATCTCCCGGTCGGGGGATCGAACCGCCATCCTGCAACTCCGCATAGCATCAGCAACCAGGCATCTTTCCACTGGACCACCGCACCAAGACTTAAAGTCAAGGATTGGCCGACCAGCTTTCACATGTCTGATATACTGACACACTGACGATTCATATGGGACTATCTGTGGATGCATCTGTCACAATCAATCCTAGGCTTTTACGCCTATTGTACTCTGACTCCAGCACGGCTCTGGCAGTATATGTATTTTTATTTTATTGACGCACTGGCAACGTGCGGCTTCAATTTCCATGTGCTAACTTAGCCGACAGTGCTGCACCCGTTAGTTTAATTTGTTGATCACCATCTCCCGGTCGGGGGATCGAACCGCCATCCTGCAACTCCGCATAGCATCAGCAACCAGGCATCTTTCCACTGGACCACCGCACCAAGACTTAAAGTCAAGGATTGGCCGACCAGCTTTCACATGTCTGATATACTGACACACTGACGATTCATATGGGACTATCTGTGGATGCATCTGTCACAATCAATCCTATCCTTTTACGCCTATTGTACTCTGACTCCAGCACGGCTCTGGCAGTATATGTATTTTTATTTTATTGACGCACTGGCAACGTGCGGCTTCAATTTCCATGTGCTAACTTAGCCGACAGTGCTGCACCCGTTAGTTTAATTTGTTGATCACCATCACCCGGTCGGGGGATCGAACCGCCATCCTGCAACTCCGCATAGCATCAGCAACCAGGCATCTTTCCACTGGACCACCGCACCAAGACTTAAAGTCAAGGATTGGCCGACCAGCTTTCACATGTCTGATATACTGACACACTGACGATTCATATGGGACTATCTGTGGATGCATCTGTCACAATCAATCCTAGGCTTTTACGCCTATTGTACTCTGACTCCAGCACGGCTCTGGCAGTATATGTATTTTTATTTTATTGACGCACTGGCAACGTGCGGCTTCAATTTCCATGTGCTAACTTAGCCGACAGTGCTGCACCCGTTAGTTTAATTTGTTGATCACCATCTCCCGGTCGGGGGATCGAACCGCCATCCTGCAACTCCGCATAGCATCAGCAACCAGGCATCTTTCCACTGGACCACCGCACCAAGACTTAAAGTCAAGGATTGGCCGACCAGCTTTCACATGTCTGATATACTGACACACTGACGATTCATATGGGACTATCTGTGGATGCATCTGTCACAATCAATCCTAGGCTTTTACGCCTATTGTACTCTGACACCAGCACGGCTCTGGCAGTATATGTATTTTTATTTTATTGACGCACTGGCAACGTGCGGCTTCAATTTCCATGTGCTAACTTAGCCGACAGTGCTGCACCCGTTAGTTTAATTTGTTGATCACCATCTCCCGGTCGGGGGATCGAACCGCCATCCTGCAACTCCGCATAGCATCAGCAACCAGGCATCTTTCCACTGGACCACCGCACCAAGACTTAAAGTCAAGGATTGGCCGACCAGCTTTCACATGTCTGATATACTGACACACTGACGATTCATATGGGACTATCTGTGGATGCATCTGTCACAATCAATCCTAGGCTTTTACGCCTATTGTACTCTGACTCCAGCACGGCTCTGGCAGTATATGTATTTTTATTTTATTGACGCACTGGCAACGTGCGGCTTCAATTTCCATGTGCTAACTTAGCCGACAGTGCTGCACCCGTTAGTTTAATTTGTTAATCACCATCTCCCGGTCGGGGGATCGAACCGCCATCCTGCAACTCCGCATAGCATCAGCAACCAGGCATCTTTCCACTGGACCACCGCACCAAGACTTAAAGTCAAGGATTGGCCGACCAGCTTTCACATATCTGATATACTGACACACTGACGATTCATATGGGACTATCTGTGGATGCATCTGTCACAATCAATCCTAGGCTTTTACGCCTATTGTACTCTGACTCCAGCACGGCTCTGGCAGTATATGTATTTTTATTTTATTGACGCACTGGCAACGTTCGACTTCAATTTCCATGTGCTAACTTAGCCGACAGTGCTGCACCCGTTAGTTTAATTTGTTGATCACCATCTCCCGGTCGGGGGATCGAACCGCCATCCTGCAACTCCGCATAGCATCAGCAACCAGGCATCTTTCCACTGGACCACCGCACCAAGACTTAAAGTCAAGGATTGGCCGACCGGCTTTCACATGTCTGATATACTGACACACTGACGATTCATATGGGACTATCTGTGGATGCATCTGTCACAATCAATCCTAGGCTTTTACGCCTATTGTACTCTGACTCCAGCACGGCTCTGGCAGTATATGTATTTTTATTTTATTGACGCACTGGCAACGTGCGGCTTCAATTTCCATGTGCTAACTTAGCCGACAGTGCTGCACCCGTTAGTTTAATTTGTTGATCACCATCTCCCGGTCGGGGGATCGAACCGCCATCCTGCAACTCCGCATAGCATCAGCAACCAGGCATCTTTCCACTGGACCACCGCACCAAGACTTAAATTCAAGGATTGGCCGACCAGCTTTCACATGTCTGATATACTGACACACTGACGATTCATATGGGACTATCTGTGGATGCATCTGTCACAATCAATCCTAGGCTTTTACGCCTATTGTACTCTGACTCCAGCACGGCTCTGGCAGTATATGTATTTTTATTTTATTGACGCACTGGCAACGTGCGTCTTCAATTTCCATGTGCTAACTTAGCCGACAGTGCTGCACCCGTTAGTTTAATTTGTTGATCACCATCTCCCGGTCGGGGGATCGAACCGCCATCCTGCAACTCCGCATAGCATCAGCAACCAGGCATCTTTCCACTGGACCACCGCACCAAGACTTAAAGTCAAGGATTGGCCGACCGGCTTTCACATGTCTGATATACTGACACACTGACGATTCATATGGGACTATCTGTGGATGCATCTGTCACAATCAATCCTAGGCTTTTACGCCTATTGTACTCTGACTCCAGCACGGCTCTGGCAGTATATGTATTTTTATTTTATTGACGCACTGGCAACGTGCGGCTTCAATTTCCATGTGCTAACTTAGCCGACAGTGCTGCACCCGTTAGTTTAATTTGTTGATCACCATCTCCCGGTCGGGGGATCGAACCGTCATCCTGCAACTCCGCATAGCATCATCAACCAGGCATCTTTCCACTGGACCACCGCACCAAGACTTAAAGTCAAGGATTGGCCGACCAGCTTTCACATGTCTGATATACTGACACACTGACGATTCATATGGGACTATCTGTGGATGCATCTGTCACAATCAATCCTAGGCTTTTACGCCTATTGTACTCTGACTCCAGCACGGCTCTGGCAGTATATGTATTTTTATTTTATTGACGCACTGGCAACGTGCGGCTTCAATTTCCATGTGCTAACTTAGCCGACAGTGCTGCACCCGTTAGTTTAATTTGTTGATCACCATCTCCCGGTCGGGGGATCGAACCGTCATCCTGCAACTCCGCATAGCATCAGCAACCAGGCATCTTTCCACTGGACCACCGCACCAAGACTTAAAGTCAAGGATTGGCCGACCAGCTTTCACATGTCTGATATACTGACACACTGACGATTCATATGGGACTATCTGTGGATGCATCTGTCACAATCAATCCTAGGCTTTTACGCCTATTGTACTCTGACTCCAGCACGGCTCTGGCAGTATATGTATTTTTATTTTATTGACGCACTGGCAACGGTGGACTTCAATTTCCATGTGCTAACTTAGCCGACAGTGCTGCACCCGTTAGTTTAATTTGTTGATCACCATCTCCCGGTCGGGGGATCGAACCGTCATCCTGCAACTCCGCATAGCATCAGCAACCAGGCATCTTTCCACTGGACCACCGCACCAAGACTTAAAGTCAAGGATTGGCCGACCGGCTTTCACATGTCTGATATACTGACACACTGACGATTCATATGGGACTATCTGTGGATGCATCTGTCACAATCAATCCTAGGCTTTTACGCCTATTGTACTCTGACTCCAGCACGGCTCTGGCAGTATATGTATTTTTAATTTTATTGACGCACTGGCAACGTGCGGCTTCAATTTCCATGTGCTAACTTAGCCGACAGTGCTGCACCCTTTAGTTTAATTTGTTGATCACCATCTCCCGGTCGGGGGATCGAACCGCCATCCTGCAACTCCGCATAGCATCAGCAACCAGGCATCTTTCCACTGGACCACCGCACCAAGACTTAAAGTCAAGGATTGGCTGACCAGCTTTCACATGTCTGATATACTGACACACTGACGATTCATATGGGACTATCTGTGGATGCATCTGTCACAATCAATCCTAGGCTTTTACGCCTATTGTACTCTGACTCCAGCACGGCTCTGGCAGTATATGTATTTTTATTTTATTGACGCACTGGCAACGTGCGTCTTCCATTTCCATGTGCTAACTTAGCCGACAGTGCTGCACCCGTTAGTTTAATTTGTTGATCACCATCTCCCGGTCGGGGGATCGAACCGTCATCCTGCAACTCCGCATAGCATCAGCAACCAGGCATCTTTCCACTAGACCACCGCACCAAGACTTAAAGTCAAGGATTGGCCGACCAGCTTTCACATGTCTGATATACTGACACACTGACGATTCATATGGGACTATCTGTGGATGCATCTGTCACAATCAATCCTAGGCTTTTACGCCTATTGTACTCTGACTCCAGCACGGCTCTGGCAGTATATGTATTTTTATTTTATTGACGCACTGGCAACGTGCGGCTTCAATTTCCATGTGCTAACTTAGCCGACAGTGCTGCACCCGTTAGTTTAATTTGTTGATCACCATCTCCCGGTCGGGGGATCGAACCGTCATCCTGCAACTCCGCATAGCATCAGCAACCAGGCATCTTTCCACTGGACCACCGCACCAAGACTTAAAGTCAAGGATTCGCCGACCAGCTTTCACATGTCTGATATACTGACACACTGACGATTCATATGGGACTATCTGTGGATGCATCTGTCACAATCAATCCTAGGCTTTTACGCCTATTGTACTCTGACTCCAGCACGGCTCTGGCAGTATATGTATTTTTATTTTATTGACGCACTGGCAACGTGCGGCTTCAATTTCCATGTGCTAACTTAGCCGACAGTGCTGCACCCGTTAGTTTAATTTGTTGATCACCATCTCCCGGTCGGGGGATCGAACCGTCATCCTGCAACTCCGCATAGCATCAGCAACCAGGCATCTTTCCACTGGACCACCGCACCAAGACTTAAAGTCAAGGATTGGCCGACCAGCTTTCACATGTCTGATATACTGACACACTGACGATTCATATGGGACTATCTGTGGATGCATCTGTCACAATCAATCCTAGGCTTTTACGCCTATTGTACTCTGACTCCAGCACGGCTCTGGCAGTATATGTATTTTTATTTTATTGACGCACTGGCAACGTGCGGCTTCAATTTCCATGTGCTAACTTAGCCGACAGTGCTGCACCCGTTAGTTTAATTTGTTGATCACCATCTCCCGGTCGGGGGATCGAACCGTCATCCTGCAACTCCGCATAGCATCAGCAACCAGGCATCTTTCCACTGGACCACCGCACCAAGACTTAAAGTCAAGGATTGGCCGACCAGCTTTCACATGTCTGATATACTGACACACTGACGATTCATATGGGACTATCTGTGGATGCATCTGTCACAATCAATCCTAGGCTTTTACGCCTATTGTACTCTGACTCCAGCACGGCTCTGGCAGTATATGTATTTTTATTTTATTGACGCACTGGCAACGTGCGGCTTCAATTTCCATGTGCTAACTTAGCCGACAGTGCTGCACCCGTTAGTTTAATTTGTTGATCACCATCTCCCGGTCGGGGGATCGAACCGTCATCCTGCAACTCCGCATAGCATCAGCAACCAGGCATCTTTCCACTGGACCACCGCACCAAGACTTAAAGTCAAGGATTGGCCGACCAGCTTTCACATGTCTGATATACTGACACACTGACGATTCATATGGGACTATCTGTGGATGCATCTGTCACAATCAATCCTAGGCTTTTACGCCTATTGTACTCTGACTCCAGCACGGCTCTGGCAGTATATGTATTTTTATTTTATTGACGCACTGGCAACGTGCGGCTTCAATTTCCATGTGCTAACTTAGCCGACAGTGCTGCACCCGTTAGTTTAATTTGTTGATCACCATCTCCCGGTCGGGGGATCGAACCGTCATCCTGCAACTCCGCATAGCATCAGCAACCAGGCATCTTTCCACTGGACCACCGCACCAAGACTTAAAGTCAAGGATTGGCCGACCAGCTTTCACATGTCTGATATACTGACACACTGACGATTCATATGGGACTATCTGTGGATGCATCTGTCACAATCAATCCTAGGCTTTTACGCCTATTGTACTCTGACTCCAGCACGGCTCTGGCAGTATATGTATTTTTATTTTATTGACGCACTGGCAACGTGCGGCTTCAATTTCCATGTGCTAACTTAGCCGACAGTGCTGCACCCGTTAGTTTAATTTGTTGATCACCATCTCCCGGTCGGGGGATCGAACCGTCATCCTGCAACTCCGCATAGCATCAGCAACCAGGCATCTTTCCACTGGACCACCGCACCAAGACTTAAAGTCAAGGATTGGCCGACCAGCTTTCACATGTCTGATATACTGACACACTGACGATTCATATGGGACTATCTGTGGATGCATCTGTCACAATCAATCCTAGGCTTTTACGCCTATTGTACTCTGACTCCAGCACGGCTCTGGCAGTATATGTATTTTTATTTTATTGACGCACTGGCAACGTGCGGCTTCAATTTCCATGTGCTAACTTAGCCGACAGTGCTGCACCCGTTAGTTTAATTTGTTGATCACCATCTCCCGGTCGGGGGATCGAACCGTCATCCTGCAACTCCGCATAGCATCAGCAACCAGGCATCTTTCCACTGGACCACCGCACCAAGACTTAAAGTCAAGGATTGGCCGACCAGCTTTCACATGTCTGATATACTGACACACTGACGATTCATATGGGACTATCTGTGGATGCATCTGTCACAATCAATCCTAGGCTTTTACGCCTATTGTACTCTGACTCCAGCACGGCTCTGGCAGTATATGTATTTTTATTTTATTGACGCACTGGCAACGTGCGGCTTCAATTTCCATGTGCTAACTTAGCCGACAGTGCTGCACCCGTTAGTTTAATTTGTTGATCACCATCTCCCGGTCGGGGGATCGAACCGTCATCCTGCAACTCCGCATAGCATCAGCAACCAGGCATCTTTCCACTGGACCACCGCACCAAGACTTAAAGTCAAGGATTGGCCGACCAGTTTTCACATGTCTGATATACTGACACACTGACGATTCATATGGGACTATCTGTGGATGCATCTGTCACAATCAATCCTAGGCTTTTACGCCTATTGTACTCTGACTCCAGCACGGCTCTGGCAGTATATGTATTTTTATTTTATTGACGCACTGGCAACGTGCGGCTTCAATTTCCATGTGCTAACTTAGCCGACAGTGCTGCACCCGTTAGTTTAATTTGTTGATCACCATCTCCCGGTCGGGGGATCGAACCGTCATCCTGCAACTCCGCATAGCATCAGCAACCAGGCATCTTTCCACTGGACCACCGCACCAAGACTTAAAGTCAAGGATTGGCCGACCAGCTTTCACATGTCTGATATACTGACACACTGACGATTCATATGGGACTATCTGTGGATGCATCTGTCACAATCAATCCTAGGCTTTTACGCCTATTGTACTCTGACTCCAGCACGGCTCTGGCAGTATATGTATTTTTATTTTATTGACGCACTGGCAACGTGCGGCTTCAATTTCCATGTGCTAACTTAGCCGACAGTGCTGCACCCGTTAGTTTAATTTGTTGATCACCATCTCCCGGTCGGGGGATCGAACCGTCATCCTGCAACTCCGCATAGCATCAGCAACCAGGCATCTTTCCACTGGACCACCGCACCAAGACTTAAAGTCAAGGATTGGCCGACCAGCTTTCACATGTCTGATATACTGACACACTGACGATTCATATGGGACTATCTGTGGATGCATCTGTCACAATCAATCCTAGGCTTTTACGCCTATTGTACTCTGACTCCAGCACGGCTCTGGCAGTATATGTATTTTTATTTTATTGACGCACTGGCAACGTGCGGCTTCAATTTCCATGTGCTAACTTAGCCGACAGTGCTGCACCCGTTAGTTTAATTTGTTGATCACCATCTCCCGGTCGGGGGATCGAACCGTCATCCTGCAACTCCGCATAGCATCAGCAACCAGGCATCTTTCCACTGGACCACCGCACCAAGACTTAAAGTCAAGGATTGGCCGACCAGCTTTCACATGTCTGATATACTGACACACTGACGATTCATATGGGACTATCTGTGGATGCATCTGTCACAATCAATCCTAGGCTTTTACGCCTATTGTACTCTGACTCCAGCACGGCTCTGGCAGTATATGTATTTTTATTTTATTGACGCACTGGCAACGTGCGGCTTCAATTTCCATGTGCTAACTTAGCCGACAGTGCTGCACCCGTTAGTTTAATTTGTTGATCACCATCTCCCGGTCGGGGGATCGAACCGTCATCCTGCAACTCCGCATAGCATCAGCAACCAGGCATCTTTCCACTGGACCACCGCACCAAGACTTAAAGTCAAGGATTGGCCGACCAGCTTTCACATGTCTGATATACTGACACACTGACGATTCATATGGGACTATCTGTGGATGCATCTGTCACAATCAATCCTAGGCTTTTACGCCTATTGTACTCTGACTCCAGCACGGCTCTGGCAGTATATGTATTTTTATTTTATTGACGCACTGGCAACGTGCGGCTTCAATTTCCATGTGCTAACTTAGCCGACAGTGCTGCACCCGTTAGTTTAATTTGTTGATCACCATCTCCCGGTCGGGGGATCGAACCGTCATCCTGCAACTCCGCATAGCATCAGCAACCAGGCATCTTTCCACTGGACCACCGCACCAAGACTTAAAGTCAAGGATTGGCCGACCAGCTTTCACATGTCTGATATACTGACACACTGACGATTCATATGGGACTATCTGTGGATGCATCTGTCACAATCAATCCTAGGCTTTTACGCCTATTGTACTCTGACTCCAGCACGGCTCTGGCAGTATATGTATTTTTATTTTATTGACGCACTGGCAACGTGCGGCTTCAATTTCCATGTGCTAACTTAGCCGACAGTGCTGCACCCGTTAGTTTAATTTGTTGATCACCATCTCCCGGTCGGGGGATCGAACCGTCATCCTGCAACTCCGCATAGCATCAGCAACCAGGCATCTTTCCACTGGACCACCGCACCAAGACTTAAAGTCAAGGATTGGCCGACCAGCTTTCACATGTCTGATATACTGACACACTGACGATTCATATGGGACTATCTGTGGATGCATCTGTCACAATCAATCCTAGGCTTTTACGCCTATTGTACTCTGACTCCAGCACGGCTCTGGCAGTATATGTATTTTTATTTTATTGACGCACTGGCAACGTGCGGCTTCAATTTCCATGTGCTAACTTAGCCGACAGTGCTGCACCCGTTAGTTTAATTTGTTGATCACCATCTCCCGGTCGGGGGATCGAACCGTCATCCTGCAACTCCGCATAGCATCAGCAACCAGGCATCTTTCCACTGGACCACCGCACCAAGACTTAAAGTCAAGGATTGGCCGACCAGCTTTCACATGTCTGATATACTGACACACTGACGATTCATATGGGACTATCTGTGGATGCATCTGTCACAATCAATCCTAGGCTTTTACGCCTATTGTACTCTGACTCCAGCACGGCTCTGGCAGTATATGTATTTTTATTTTATTGACGCACTGGCAACGTGCGGCTTCAATTTCCATGTGCTAACTTAGCCGACAGTGCTGCACCCGTTAGTTTAATTTGTTGATCACCATCTCCCGGTCGGGGGATCGAACCGTCATCCTGCAACTCCGCATAGCATCAGCAACCAGGCATCTTTCCACTGGACCACCGCACCAAGACTTAAAGTCAAGGATTGGCCGACCAGCTTTCACATGTCTGATATACTGACACACTGACGATTCATATGGGACTATCTGTGGATGCATCTGTCACAATCAATCCTAGGCTTTTACGCCTATTGTACTCTGACTCCAGCACGGCTCTGGCAGTATATGTATTTTTATTTTATTGACGCACTGGCAACGTGCGGCTTCAATTTCCATGTGCTAACTTAGCCGACAGTGCTGCACCCGTTAGTTTAATTTGTTGATCACCATCTCCCGGTCGGGGGATCGAACCGTCATCCTGCAACTCCGCATAGCATCAGCAACCAGGCATCTTTCCACTGGACCACCGCACCAAGACTTAAAGTCAAGGATTGGCCGACCAGCTTTCACATGTCTGATATACTGACACACTGACGATTCATATGGGACTATCTGTGGATGCATCTGTCACAATCAATCCTAGGCTTTTACGCCTATTGTACTCTGACTCCAGCACGGCTCTGGCAGTATATGTATTTTTATTTTATTGACGCACTGGCAACGTGCGGCTTCAATTTCCATGTGCTAACTTAGCCGACAGTGCTGCACCCGTTAGTTTAATTTGTTGATCACCATCTCCCGGTCGGGGGATCGAACCGTCATCCTGCAACTCCGCATAGCATCAGCAACCAGGCATCTTTCCACTGGACCACCGCACCAAGACTTAAAGTCAAGGATTGGCCGACCAGCTTTCACATGTCTGATATACTGACACACTGACGATTCATATGGGACTATCTGTGGATGCATCTGTCACAATCAATCCTAGGCTTTTACGCCTATTGTACTCTGACTCCAGCACGGCTCTGGCAGTATATGTATTTTTATTTTATTGACGCACTGGCAACGTGCGGCTTCAATTTCCATGTGCTAACTTAGCCGACAGTGCTGCACCCGTTAGTTTAATTTGTTGATCACCATCTCCCGGTCGGGGGATCGAACCGTCATCCTGCAACTCCGCATAGCATCAGCAACCAGGCATCTTTCCACTGGACCACCGCACCAAGACTTAAAGTCAAGGATTGGCCGACCAGCTTTCACATGTCTGATATACTGACACACTGACGATTCATATGGGACTATCTGTGGATGCATCTGTCACAATCAATCCTAGGCTTTTACGCCTATTGTACTCTGACTCCAGCACGGCTCTGGCAGTATATGTATTTTTATTTTATTGACGCACTGGCAACGTGCGGCTTCAATTTCCATGTGCTAACTTAGCCGACAGTGCTGCACCCGTTAGTTTAATTTGTTGATCACCATCTCCCGGTCGGGGGATCGAACCGTCATCCTGCAACTCCGCATAGCATCAGCAACCAGGCATCTTTCCACTGGACCACCGCACCAAGACTTAAAGTCAAGGATTGGCCGACCAGCTTTCACATGTCTGATATACTGACACACTGACGATTCATATGGGACTATCTGTGGATGCATCTGTCACAATCAATCCTAGGCTTTTACGCCTATTGTACTCTGACTCCAGCACGGCTCTGGCAGTATATGTATTTTTATTTTATTGACGCACTGGCAACGTGCGGCTTCAATTTCCATGTGCTAACTTAGCCGACAGTGCTGCACCCGTTAGTTTAATTTGTTGATCACCATCTCCCGGTCGGGGGATCGAACCGTCATCCTGCAACTCCGCATAGCATCAGCAACCAGGCATCTTTCCACTGGACCACCGCACCAAGACTTAAAGTCAAGGATTGGCCGACCAGCTTTCACATGTCTGATATACTGACACACTGACGATTCATATGGGACTATCTGTGGATGCATCTGTCACAATCAATCCTAGGCTTTTATGCCTATTGTACTCTGACTCCAGCACGGCTCTGGCAGTATATGTATTTTTATTTTATTGACGCACTGGCAACGTGCGGCTTCAATTTCCATGTGCTAACTTAGCCGACAGTGCTGCACCCGTTAGTTTAATTTGTTGATCACCATCTCCCGGTCGGGGGATCGAACCGTCATCCTGCAACTCCGCATAGCATCAGCAACCAGGCATCTTTCCACTGGACCACCGCACCAAGACTTAAAGTCAAGGATTGGCCGACCAGCTTTCACATGTCTGATATACTGACACACTGACGATTCAAAATGTGGTAATGTATGTATGTATGTATGTATGTATTTTTATTTTATTGATGCACTGGCAACGTGCGACTTCAATTTCCATGTGCTAACTTAGCCGACAGTGCTCCACCCGTTAGTTTAATTTGTTGATCACCATCTCCCGGTCGGGGGATCGAACCGCCATCCTGCAACTCCGCATAGCATCAGCAACCAGGCATCTTTCCACTGGACCACCCGCACCAAGACTAAAAGTCAAGGATTGGCCGACCAGCTTTCACTTGTCTGATATACTGACACACTGACGATTCATATGGGACTATCTGTGGATGCATCTGTCACAATCAATCCTAGGCTTTTACGCCTATTGTACTCTGACTCCAGCACGGCTCTGGCAGTATATGTATTTTTATTTTATTGACGCACTGGCAACGTGCAGCTTCAATTTCCATGTGCTAACTTAGCCGACAGTGCTGCACCCGTTAGTTTAATTTGTTGATCACCATCTCCCGGTCGGGGGATCGAACCGCCATCCTGCAACTCCGCATAGCATCAGCAACCAGCATCTTTCCACTGGACCACCGCACCAAGACTAAAAGTCAAGGATTGGCCGACAAGCTTTCACATGTCTGATATACTGACACACTGACGATTCATATGGGACTATCTGTGGATGCATCTGTCACAATCAATCCTAGGCTTTTACGCCTATTGTACTCTGACTCCAGCACGGCTCTGGCAGTATATGTATTTTTATTTTATTGACGCACTGGCAACGTGCGGCTTCAATTTCCATGTGCTAACTTAGCCGACAGTGCTGCACCCGCTAGTTTAATTTGTTGATCACCATCTCCCGGTCGGGGAACACACGTGTCATGCG